>OZ004600.1:11699600-12115967 GCA_963924605.1 Malthinus seriepunctatus
AGAGGAAATATGCACTAACACTAACAATAGAAGTATTAAGAATTAAAAAAGAAGTGACAAAAGGTGCCTACATAAAAACGTCGCTTTATCGAATATTGGTGAGGGAAAGTAGTTGACAATGGGTGGAATTTTAGAGGAAAGATGTACTAACATTGTCAGTCCTAGAACAAGAGTCCCATACGCATTCTACCTTGGCTGCTAGAAGTATTAAGAATTTAAAAAAAGTTATAAAATGTGCCTACAGAAAAACGCTTGTTTCTAAATATACCGCCGAGGGAAAAAATTTGAAAATGAGTGGAAGTTTAGTGGAAAAATGTACTAAAACTGTCCTAGAATGAGACTCCTATGCTTATTCTACCTTGATTGCTAGAAGCATTAAGAATTAAAAAAGGAGTGAGAAAAGGTGCCTACATAAAAACGTCGCTTTATCGAATATTGGTGAGGGAAAGAAGTTGACAATGGGTGGAATTTTAGAGGAAAGATGTACTAACATTGTCAGTCCTAGAATAAGAGTCCCATACGCATTCTACCTTGGCTGCTAGAAGAATTAAGAATTTAAAAAAAGTTATAAAATGTGCCTACAGAAAAACGCTTGTTTCTAGATATACCGCCGAGGGAAAAAATTTGAAAATGAGTGGAAGTTTAGTGGAAAAATGTACTAAAACTGTCCTAGAATGAGACTCCTATGCTTATTCTACCTTGATTGCTAGAAGCATTAAGAATTAAAAAAGGAGTGAGAAAAGGTGCCTACATAAAAACGTCGCTTTATCGAATATTGGTGAGGGAAAGAAGTTGACAATGGGTGGAATTTTAGAGGAAAGATGTACTAACATTGTCAGTCCTAGAATAAGAGTCCCATACGCATTCTACCTTGGCTGCTAGAAGTATTAAGAATTTAAAAAAAGTTATAAAATGTGCCTACAGAAAAACGCTTGTTTCTAGATATACCGCCGAGGGAAAAAATTTGAAAATGAGTGGAAGTTTAGTGGAAAAATGTACTAAAACTGTCCTAGAATGAGACTCCTATGCTTATTCTACCTTGATTGCTAGAAGCATTAAGAATTAAAAAAGGAGTGAGAAAAGGTGCCTACATAAAAACGTCGCTTTATCGAATATCGGTGAGGGAAAGAAGTTGACAATGGGTGGAATTTTAGAGGAAAGATGTACTAACATTGTCAGTCCTAGAATAAGAGTCCCATACGCATTCTACCTTGGCTGCTAGAAGTATTAAGAATTTAAAAAAAGTTATAAAATGTGCCTACAGAAAAACGCTTGTTTCTAGATATACCGCCGAGGGAAAAAATTTGAAAATGAGTGGAAGTTTAGTGGAAAAATGTACTAAAACTGTCCTAGAATGAGACTCCTATGCTTATTCTACCTTGATTGCTAGAAGCATTAAGAATTAAAAAAGGAGTGAGAAAAGGTGCCTACATAAAAACGTCGCTTTATCGAATATTGGTGAGGGAAAGAAGTTGACAATGGGTGGAATTTTAGAGGAAAGATGTACTAACATTGTCAGTCCTAGAATAAGAGTCCCATACGCATTCTACCTTGGCTGCTAGAAGTATTAAGAATTTAAAAAAAGTTATAAAATGTGCCTACAGAAAAACGCTTGTTTCTAGATATACCGCCGAGGGAAAAAATTTGAAAATGAGTGGAAGTTTAGTGGAAAAATGTACTAAAACTGTCCTAGAATGAGACTCCTATGCTTATTCTACCTTGATTGCTAGAAGCATTAAGAATTAAAAAAGGAGTGAGAAAAGGTGCCTACATAAAAACGTCGCTTTATCGAATATTGGTGAGGGAAAGAAGTTGACAATGGGTGGAATTTTAGAGGAAAGATGTACTAACATTGTCAGTCCTAGAATAAGAGTCCCATACGCATTCTACCTTGGCTGCTAGAAGTATTAAGAATTTAAAAAAAGTTATAAAATGTGCCTACAGAAAAACGCTTGTTTCTAGATATACCGCCGAGGGAAAAAATTTGAAAATGAGTGGAAGTTTAGTGGAAAAATGTACTAAAACTGTCCTAGAATGAGACTCCTATGCTTATTCTACCTTGATTGCTAGAAGCATTAAGAATTAAAAAAGGAGTGAGAAAAGGTGCCTACATAAAAACGTCGCTTTATCGAATATTGGTGAGGGAAAGAAGTTGACAATGGGTGGAATTTTAGAGGAAAGATGTACTAACATTGTCAGTCCTAGAATAAGAGTCCCATACGCATTCTACCTTGGCTGCTAGAAGTATTAAGAATTTAAAAAAAGTTATAAAATGTGCCTACAGAAAAACGCTTGTTTCTAGATATACCGCAGAGGGAAAAAATTTGAAAATGAGTGGAAGTTTAGTGGAAAAATGTACTAAAACTGTCCTAGAATGAGACTCCTATGCTTATTCTACCGTGATTGCTAGAAGCATTAAGAATTAAAAAAGGAGTGAGAAAAGGTGCCTACATAAAAACGTCGCTTTATCGAATATTGGTGAGGGAAAGAAGTTGACAATGGGTGGAATTTTAGAGGAAAGATGTACTAACATTGTCAGTCCTAGAATAAGAGTCCTATACGCATTCTACCTTGGCTGCTAGAAGTATTAAGAATTTAAAAAAAGTTATAAAATGTGCCTACAGAAAAACGCTTGTTTCTAGATATACCGCCGAGGGAAAAAATTTGAAAATGAGTGGAAGTTTAGTGGAAAAATGTTTATTTTTTAAATGCTTATTCTACCGTGATTGCTAGAAGCATTAAGAATTAAAAAAGGAGTGAGAAAAGGTGCCTACATAAAAACGTCGCTTTATCGAATACCGGTGAGGGAAAGAAGTTGACAATGGGCTAGAATAGGAATTCCATGCCTCTTTACCTTGACTGCTTGAAGCATTAAGAATTACAAAAAACAAAAATGGAGAAAGGTGCCTACATAAAAACGTCGGTTTCTCGAAAATTTTAAAATTGGTTAAAGTTTTAGAGGAAGGAGATATTAAAATTATCCCTAATTAAAAATCCAGTACACATTGTACCCTGGTTTCTAAAAGCATAGAATTGGAGCATCAAAAAGTTTAAGAAGCATCACTGCAGGACAAATGTTTGTAAAGATTTTTTAGTCAAAATGGAATGATGAATCACGTACCAAGAGATATTCCAATAAATCTAAAATGCCCTATATATAACAATGGTTAAATCTATCCTTTCGTGCCTTAGATAAATATGAGCTGAAACAAAAAAGAAATATAGAAACGAAAGTACTTTTATTGGATTAATCCAATAATTTCCACTTTACGAGATGAAACGACGCAAGTGATCATGCAAAGAATACGATGTTTACATCGACTACTAATGGTAAATGGACATTTCATTAGGAGGCTTCTTGGACTAAAGGCAACACGATGACGTAAATCTTCTGCTACAGTAAAACCTTACTAGTGTTGTTACAATTTTGAAATACTTTTGCAAAACTTATCTACTAAATTTCCGTCCCGTAGAGAGAAAATTGCGAGTAGAACCAATAAATAATAATATCTAGCCTTGGCTCCAACTTTATAAAGTCACGTATAGATAATTTAAATTACCTACTTAAAATAATTTAAAACAAAATTATGTTAATATTTTGGTTAATTTTTAAGCAATTTTCTTGCAAGCACCTAATTTTCTATCAACTTAACCCATATATTAACTATTAGAATAATCAAGAGACAATTTCATTAAATTAACAGCATCCGTTGTGTTAATAGAACCTACATACAATAGTTTTGATTAGAGTAATCGGGTCCCCATGACACCTTACAACTGGTAAAAATGCACCGTTAAATATCGCTTGCATCAAAAGTTTAAAATGAAAAAAATTAAAAGCAAAAAGTGTTTTCGTGCTTACAGCAATTTATAAAAAAATACGTATACTAAAAAACAATTAATTTGAAAATAGTTTTTAAACGTTTCGTTTGTAGATGAAAATGCTTGACGTAGTTCAAAATTTGGATGTTTCGGATGTTGGAGCTGCCATGAGAAAATTTGGATGGTTCGATTATATCGTTTTTGCTTGTATGCTTCTCGTATGTATTGTAGTTGGGCTCTATTTTTGTTTTACTCAATCCTCCATTTCGACACAAAACTATTTGGTTGGTGGACGAACTATGAAAACTTTTCCAGTTGCCATGTCTTTAGTTGCAAGGTGAAACTAATAAAAATAGTGTAAGGGTGGATTAAAATGCGTGTAATTATTACCCGGTTATTATGAGCTTTACAAACAAAAAATAAGGTAGTCGTGAATTCCATTAGGCTACATTAGCGTTATAAAAATTGTGTGTGTAGCCCTTTACGAGATGAAATCATGAAGTCGAAATTAAAAAAATTTAATAATGCGTAAGTTCGGAAAACTTGGTTGTTCTTATGGTACCTATTTGGCGTATTTCTGTAATGACCCGTCCACACACAGACTTACCTTCAAGCCTACGGTGTGAACATCGTTCGGGTGGCTTGCACTGGCCAACCCGGAGCGCCTGGACAACGTTCAGACCGTCTGCACAGGCCAAACCCGAAAGCAAGACCTATGTGTGTGCATGGGCCTTAACACTAACAATAACCGATTTATTCTAATCGCCAGTCTACGCACACAGGCTTTCCTTCCGGATTTGCCACACCGGAGCGTGTTGAAACCCTTCACACGTCCTGCACAGACTAAACCGAAGCGTCTGAACAGCGTCCAGGCCCAACTAAAGCATCTGGACAGCGTTCAGGCCGTCTGCACAGGCCAAACCCGAAGGCAAGACCTATGTGTGTGCATGGGCCTTAACACTAACAATAACAGATTTATTCTAATCGCCAGTCTACGCACACAGGCTTCCCTTCCAGATTTGCCACACCGGAGCGTGTTGGCACCCTTCAGACGACCTGCACAGACTAAACCGAAGCGTCTAAATAGCGTTCAGGCCCAACTAAAGCATCTGGACAGTGTTCAGGCTGTCAAGACAGGCCAAACCGGAAGGCCAGGCCTGTGTGTGTGGACGGGCCTTAACTCTAAAGATTACACCCAATTTGACCCACCCTGTACAATTTGAATGAATTAACCCATTTTTCTTTTTATACACAGTTTCTATAGTGGAATTTCATTACTTGGAACTCCTACAGAAATTTATTTGTACGGGACACAATACTTGTGTATTTTAGGTGGAATTACTCTTATGGCAATAATATTTCAAACAGTCTTTTTGCCAGTAATTTTTAATTTAAACATTACGTCAACTTACGAGGTAAATATAAAATTTAAGTGAATACGCTTACTAAATTGAATGATTCTTTTAGTATTTAGAAAGACGATTTGATCGCAAGACTAGAATTTTCGGTTCAGTTTTGTTCAGCATAGGTTTGGTATGAATAATTAATTTTTCAAAAATTAATCATTTTTATTTTTCAAATTTTTTTTTAGCTCTGCTGGTTACCATTAGTAGTGTATGTTCCAGCATTAGCATTTAATCAAGGTAAAACAAACGACGTGTGTCTAAGTACTTGTACATTTCAAAAATTGAGCTTTGAGAATCCGTTAGAAAATTTCAAAATTCAAAATTTATACCGAGATAACACATAAAAACTGAAAATTGGCACTTTAGTGTTTTGACTGTAGTTTGAGAAGGGCTTACTTTAGAAAAAAAATTCCCGGTAAAAATTTCCAGGAGGTAAAAAGATCTATCAAACGATACTAAACTCGACTTTAGATCACATCGACGCTAGGCGTCGCGAAGTTCAATTTTCGTTTTCTTTTAGGGATCGATTGTTTTTAATGCAGAAGATTTCTCATTTCTCTTACCCCATTGCAGTAATTTTTTGAATGTACTCTTTATAACCCTTTAGTAACCTTAAGGGCCGCACCACATATACAAGCTTAAGTAAGCGCCACACACTTCGTTCAAGCGGCTGGTTTGGCCTGTTCTCGCCTGCACAGGCCAGGTAAGCCTGTGTGTGTGGCGCAGGCTTTACATACAAACTAAAAGCTTTTTATGATTTTTTTCAGTTACTGGGATTAACGTCCATTTAATCACACCTTTTGTATGCGTCATCTGCATCTTTTATACAACAATAGTATGTCATCTACAACCACTTACATCGAAACGATCGGGTTAATTTAAAAATATTTTAGGGAGGAATAAAGGCTGTAATATGGACAGATGTTATACAAACAGCTTTTATGATTGGAGCAGTAATTTTAGTAATAGTCAAAGGTACCATCGATGTTGGAGGAATTCAAGTTGTTTTGGAAAGAAATTGGGAGAGCGGAAGAATTGAAGGACCGAAGTAAATTTTATGGTTATAAATGCAAAAAATGTAGCCTTACATTGTTAACTTTTCAGCTTTGACGCTAATCCTTTATCGAGACATACAATATGGGCATTAATTCTAGGTGGATCTATTTATTGGTTACAAGATGGTGCCGTTAATCAAAATATGATTCAAAGATATCTTTCTTTGCCAACGTTAAAAGCAGCAAAAAGGTTAAAAAACACTATTAATTGCTATCAAAGTTTCCCCCACTATATAATGCTATTCTACGGTTTTTTTTAATCCCCTGAAGAATCTTTTCTCTTTATCGTTCAATTTTTCAATAAAAACGTTTTTCAGACCGACCGACCGACATAGAGGGTGATTTTTTTAAGTGGTACTAACATTGGGATCTCGGAAACCGCAAGAGTTACAACATTGGTTAAATTACCAAAAAGTTGCACGATGACCTTTAAGAACCCGTTTAGAAAATTACAAAATTCAAAATGATTTCTAAGATAACACAGAAAAACTGAAAATTGTCAATTCCGTTTTTTGACTGTAGTTTCAAAATTTAGAAAAACTTTAGAAGAAAATCTTCTAGGAAATTTTTTTGAGGAGATTAAAAAAGCTATCAAACGATACCAAACTCGATTTTTTATCACAATTTTTGCACTAAAAATGATCCTCTATAAGAAATAGAAAAGTTGAACGTCGCGACACCTAGCATCGATGTGATAAAAAGTCGAGTTTGGTATCGTTTGATAGCTTTTTTGATTTCTTGAACATTTTTCACGAGAATGTTTTTTTCTAAAGTAAGCCATTTTGAGATTACAGTCGTAAAACGAAATGACCAATTTTAAGCTTTTCTGCGTTATCTCGGAAACTATTTAGAATTTTGAAATTTTCGCAAGGTCATCACAATATGCAACTTTTTGCTAATTTAACTAACCTCCGAACTCTTACGGTTTCCGAGATCCCAATGTTAGTATTACGTAAAAAAATCACCCTCTATAGACAGACAGATCGACAGACGAACGGTCAGAATAACTGACGAGCAGACATTTTTTTAATTAAAAAAAAACTAAAATTACAATTTTAGGGCCCTATGGTTATTTGTAATGGGTATATTTACGTTAATTCTCATTTGTGCTTATGGCGGAATGGTAATTTATGCAACTTATCATAAATGCGATCCATTAACGACAACGGTAAGTTATAAAAAAATTAAACAAACAATTAAACCACTAATTTCACAGTTAGCAAGAGAAAAGGATCAACTTTTACCTTTATTGGTAATGAAAGTTTTAGGCGATTATCCTGGTTTTCCAGGACTATTTGTTGCTGGTGTTTTCAGTGCTGCTCTAAGGTAATTAAAAGTCACATCCAGAATGCTGCAATACAGATTCTTGATGGTGGGCAGTTGGGATAGGTATGCGCAGATTTGGCCACGCCCTTTTAATAATTAAATATGTTGACTATTGCCTCGGTGGGGATAAATACTAATTTAGGTATCTGCGCATTCCCACCGCTCTCCAACATAAATCTGTCTTGCAGTACTTTTAAACAGTTTTTTTGTGTAGCTCTTTATCTACTGGACTGAATTCGATGGCTGCCATTGTTTTGGAAGACTTTTACAAGTCATTTTTCAGTCGCGAACTTACTGAAAAACAGTCTTATATTCTTATGAAAACAACTGTTGTTTTCTTCGGGATCATATGCGTTGGACTTGTATACGTAGTTGAACATCTAGGAGCAGTTTTACAAGTCAGTGGTAAAAATCTTGCTTATATAAATTTTTAATAAATATTAAACTTTTAGTTAAGCATGAGTATTGCTGCTTTAGCTGCCGGACCTTCACTTGGATTGTTTTGTATGGGGATTCTTTTGCCTTGGGTAAATGGAAGAGTAAGTTGTTTTGAATTATACCGCAAGTGTTTGGTTTTTGTTAATTTTTTAGGGTGCTTTGACTGGTGGTTTATGCAGTTTAATATTTATGTCTTGGATTTGCATTAACGCCCAAGCTGCTATAGCATCGGGAAATTTAGCATTTAAACATAAAACTTTAAGTACAGACGAATGTAATTATAGTTTTACACCAAAATACATAAATCGTTTCAATGGAACAGAAACTGATAAATCTGGGTAATTTACAAAATTCCACAAAAATCGGCACTAATAAATTACTGTTTTTAGGGAAATTTTCTTTTTGTATCGTTTGTCTTATCTTTGGTATACATTACTTGGATGTGCACTATCAATGATAGTATCTTTAATCGTGAGCTTTCTAGGAAAACCGTTAGATCCTAGAGATGTAGATTTAGCACTAGTAGCTCCATTTGTAAGAAAATTTATACCATCAAGACAATATCCAAACCAACCCCATCCCGATGAAATTATCTATGCTTATAAAACGAAGGTAAAAGGATGGTTTTGGTGAAAATTGACAGGAAGTTATCTTTTTTTTCTAGCCTAGTGCAATAATTGAAGAAAAGGGAATTCCAATGATTGAAAAATAAGCAGTTTAATAAGTATTACCTAGTGGATAGAGTCAAAATGTGCAATATTATAAGATCACAAATAATAAAAATGTCTATTTTTAGTCGTATTTCCTATTATTTGAAAATTTTAAATTTTTTTGGATTTACACCAACGCGTTGCTAGCCCATCGACTCAATTAGCTCATATCGTACCCATACCCTATCCCTGACTACTGCCTCGGTGGGGATAAATACTAATTTAGGTATCTGCGCATTCCCACCGCTCTCCAACATAAATCTGTCTTGCAGTACTTTTAAACAGTTTTTTTGTGTAGCTCTTTATCTACTGGACTGAATTCGATGGCTGCCATCAATTCTATTCATCATCTCTATTCAATATAGAGACTTCAAGCACAATGCGAAGCAGGATTAACAAAAAACTTTTATTTCCCTTTCTTAAATCCAAATGTGCATTAAACCAGTGTTTTCCAACATGTGTCCCCCCTAGAGGGGCGTGAGACTTTGGGACCGTGTGCTCCATATGAGGTGTAATTGAAAAGTGTTTGGTATCGTGTAATAGCATACTCAAAAACAGTGGTTTCTTAATCGGATGTCTGCTAAACAGCTTTTCTTCAACTAAGCTTTTCTGAATTGTTCTTTGACCAACTTCTCTTTCTGAAATTTCAGCAATAATTCTAGATTTCCAAGAATCGTTTTAAGAAATTTTAAGGATGCGTTTATGCGTCCACTTTTCTGGATCTTTCTGATTTGGCTATGTTATCCAAGTGCCCTCTTTCATTATAAGACGAAATTATTCTTGAATTGGTGCATTTTGGCAAAATAACCTGTCGTGAAAAATCAGTTTGCTTATTATTCTCCAGAAAAGCGTTTATCGTCATTTGCTTTAATTCTTTTCAGATTAGGATACATGTTGGCATGGCTAAACATGTCACGTATTGATCGATAAAACTTGATAAAACTAAGAAAATAAATTACCTTTACTAAAAAAAAGTTCTTTGGGGAAAATACTACAACGTTGCTTTACTTTTGTAGCACCGTTATTGTGGGTTTGAAAATTTACACGCATTTAAACTGGTTTTCTTGCTGGTTAGAAAATAGTTATTTGTTTTATAAGGAGACAAAGTGACGTTTTATGTGACAAGACTGTGTTTGGCTGAAGAGCGAGCGTAGCGAGCGAGTCCGGCAATACAGGGTTAGTATCTTAGTAGCTTAGTATCTTAAGCTTAGTAGCTTAGTAGGCAAAATATCCATTTTCAAGTTTTCATTTTTACTACAAAAGAAGTTAGAGATATTTAAAGTTTTAACATTCAAAAAATCATTACTCCAAAACGGCTCGAGCGATTTTGATAAAAATTTATATTTCGATAGAGAATTGCGTTGTCTATAACATACTCAAATTTGTTTAAATCCGCCGGACCGGTTTTTGAGAAAATCTATTTCAAAATTTTGACCTACTTTGGCCCCTTAAAGGTCGGAAATTTAGAAACAATTTTGAAAATCGACTTGTTTAGGACTAAAGCCCTATATTTTGGCTATACACTGCCGTTTTTAAATTTTTATTATAATAATTACCGGCCAAGTTATAAGGGAAAAACCACAAAATGGGACAATCGACAATTGACCGCCATTTTGAAAAAAATAATTTGAATTTTTTTTTTATATTGGGGCTCACATGTACTATCTTATAGCCACGTAAAAATGAAGTTGGCCCAAATTTGCAAATATACGCCCAAAATAATAATCTATTTTTGGACATCCTGTATATATTTCTTATTAAAGCTATTTTTGCCGATGAAATAATTTTAAAGCGGCTAAAATCAAATTTTATAAAAATCGCTTCAGTAGTTTTTGCTCTACGGGGGGGGGGGCATTACATACCTACATAGCCCCCAATGGTAAACTCGCGAATCTGCAAAATTGCAATTTTACACGAGAGTAAAAAACAAATTCAACAGTGCTTGTAAAATCGATTTTATTTCGTTTCAATAATATTTTTGAATATAATGTTCTCCTGTAAGGTACCTTTAAGGCTATAACAAGAAATTTGAAAATTTTCAATTTTAACGGCCTAAAATGCAGATTTGCTAAATGACTGTAGTGACCGATAAAATTGCATGGTTCCATATAAATGGTCCTAAAAACTTTATTTTTGAAACGTGACTACATGTTGTACGAGATCAAATGTCCTAAAGGCATCAATTTACCTAACTATGCACAAAAATCCAAAATTCATATCGCGAAAAAAAAAGTTAAGAGTTGTTGAAAGTGCGAACTTTGTGTACTTTTTTTGTAGAATCTAATTTTGTAGATTTATTTGTATAAAAGGAATTATTTGTGCCACAATTGAAAATTTTATTTTTAATTTAAAAATAACTTTCTATTCCTGAATAATTGCTCTATCAAATAAAAAAAGATCAGCTCTATGCGTTATTTAATAACTGAGAATAAAAATGTTTTTGAAAGATTTAGCGCATGATAGCGGGTTTATTGTAGTCAAAAACCAAGATTTATGCAGTTTTTTGAGTTTAAAATGGCTGTATCTAAGTAACGGAATGAGATAAAAATTCAAAACTTCACTATTATGTGCACTGGTCATCTACCATTCAAATCCACTATCTAACTCAATTTGGCCACATTTGCGGATTCGCGAGTTTACCATTCTGGGGACGACATACATAGACATTTTGGTTCAAAAAATGGAATTTTTTTTTGCATTTTTGGAATAAGGGGAGCTCAAAACGTCGAGAAATGCAAAACAAATTTATTATTATTTTTTTTTCTCGATTATAACAACTTTTTCTTGGATTGGAAAAAAGTTAAAAGTGGAAAGTCCCACAAGTTCCAATAATCAACTATCTAATACAGTTTTTTCCAATAAAATACGCAAGTCGGGAAAAGTTATTCCCTTAACCCGGGATCGCTATCGTTAAATTATTTACGTGATCACTATCGTTGCGAGCGAAATGCTAACATGTATTTTATTACAATTTTTGCTGACGAAATTAATTTTTTTATACTTAACTAGTAAGTATTTTACATACAAAAAAATATCTAAACAATTAAAGCATTGAAACTGATATTTATTTTAATTTTAATTAAAAACATACCACTGAGGGAACCCCGGAGTTAAAAGGGGAATCCCGGGTTAAAAGAAAAAAAATACAGTCCACTTATGTAAACTAATATTAGGGGTTAAAAACACCCCACAGTCAACACTTTTGTTTAAATTTGATTTATACTTCACAAAAATAATTAATTTAATTAAATTAAAATAGCACATAAGATTTGAATTATAAAAAAATAAATTGTTCATTCGACTAAAACCATAACGGGATCACTATCGTTGTTAGCTTTTTGCTAACATTGTCACCTTACTGCAAAGAAACGCATGGGAGGCCGTTCACCGCCCACCCACCTCCACATCCGGCATTCCATTAAGACGACAATATCATGCAGATAGCATATCTAGAAGGTTAAATTTCCCGCTTTAAAGACACCGAATATATTTAAAAAAATTTAAAAATGTTAGCGTTTTGCTAACGGCGATAGCGATCCCGGGTTAAAGCCTTATCAAAATGCCATTTGACCTCTAATTGGTTGATATTTCTAGCACTATAATAAGAGTATAAATTTCCATGCGCGTCTTAAGCCAATTATGCGTTAGTCTTAAGTAACTAACAAATTGCAACCATTTAAATTATATTTAAACACATCTATTTATAATAAATTATTGCTGTTAGGATAAAATCATCTTTATATTGGCAACTTCCGTTAGTTAAATAAGTTCAAGAGTGTTTGAAAAGAATGTTACCTTCAGTTGATAAAGTACAATTTGTGACGACGATGAAGAATAAAAAAATTGGAAGGATTTGTCGTTACTTGTGTAAGAAATTGAGTGTTGATAGATACAGTGAATATGTTTTTCGCATAACGTATTACAACTTGTGAAGTTTTGCTTTATAAAAGAAGAAAAATGGACGAAGAAGGTGTAATTTTGGATGTTGCTGAAATTAGTGCAGTAATGCAAAAATTTGGATTATTGGACTATATTGTTTTTATATGTATGTTATTAGTATGTGTTGTAGTTGGATTATACTTTTATTATACACAATCGTCACAATCTGCACAAAATTATTTAGTTGGTGGACGTTCTATGAAAATTTTTCCCGTTTCGATGTCTCTAATAGCCAGGTATTTGCATACCTTAATTTTAAAGGCAGGGTCCTGAAATAATTGATGAAAATCGGTGACTAATTGTAAGAATGGAAAAAGCTCCTAAAATATGTGCTTGCAGTTACAATTTGTTTAATTTGATAAAAATCTCAAATATAAACAGAGACCCCAGTATTTCTTGCTCATCAGGGGTATTGCTCTACATTATTCACTGGAGTAGCATAAACAAGACTCTTTAGGACGCATATGAGAAAAAAATCTTGTTTGTTCCATTCTGAGGAGCTCGCAGGCCATGTACTTTCTCTTGTTGTTGACTATATATACTCTATGCTCTGACAATCAAGTTAAAATGAGTTAGCACTCCATTGTGCACTAATGTAAATTCTTTTACGTAGAAGCATTGGGACTTGCTCCAATTGTCTTTTGAAAAGGATTTCTCGGATAGTTTCCCTTATCGTCGTTATAGAATAGGCACAGAGAGAGTATGGGCGATTAATCAGCTGTTCTGAACTGTTCTTTTCTTTAGTTCTTTCTAGTACTTGTAAGAATTTGCTCAATTATCTCAAACACTTTCTTCATAGATCAGCAGTGCGAATTTTTAAAGAAACACACTTTATGAATGCTAACAATAGTACCTACTTTAAGCAGGATACTATCGTTGTGGGAAAGTCTTTCGATACAAGCTTTAAACTAAATTAAAGTTCCCATGCAATAGGTCAGCCGAGCATCCTTTGAACTGGAGTTGACTACGCCACTTGAGCATTGAGCAAATGACGCATTGAATTATACTATTTCAAGACGATGAAAACTAACAACTTAGTTTTACGAATTTCATAGATTTTTGTGCATATTTTTTAAAAACATGTGCACATTTAAAAAACACTTGGCATTTGGCATATTTTTAAAAAATCTGCACATATTAAAACAATTGAGCATATTTAAAAAAGCTAGGAATAACTTTTAGAAAATCTGTACATACTTAAAAAAATCTGCAGATATTAAAAACATT
The DNA here is from genome assembly GCA_963924605.1 of Malthinus seriepunctatus. Classification (NCBI taxonomy): domain Eukaryota; kingdom Metazoa; phylum Arthropoda; class Insecta; order Coleoptera; family Cantharidae; genus Malthinus; species Malthinus seriepunctatus. Next base: position 11,713,524 of record OZ004600.1, read on the forward strand.
GAGCCTATTTTTTTTTAAATCTGTAAATAATAAAACAAACTGCGCATGTTTTAATTAGATCAGGGCATATTAAAAATGAGCAAATTTTAAAAAATCTGCACATGTATAATAAAATTTGTGCATATGTATTTTAAAAACATTTGTGCATATTAAAAAATAAATTTGTGCATATTCAAAAAAAATCTGTGCCTATTTCTAAAATTCTGCGCATATTAAAAAAAACTTAGCACATTCAAATAGAAATCTGTTCATGTTTAAAAAAATCTGTGTTGTGCTGATCTGCAAAAATCTGCACATATTAAAAACATGAAGCATATTTTTTTTAAATCTGTAAATATTTAAAACAACTGCCCACGTTTTAATTAAATCTGCACATATTAAAATTGAGCAGATTTAAAAAAAAATCATTTGTGCACATTCAAAAAGAAATTGGTGCATATTCAAAAAAAATCTCTGCATATTTAAAAAAATTCTGAGCATAGTAAAAAATAATTTGTTCATATTTTTGAACTCTGTGCATATTAAAATAAATCTTTGCATATTCAAATAATAATCTGGGCATGTTTAAAAAAAATCTGTGTTATGTTGATCTGCAAAAATCTGAATATATTAAAACATTGATCATATTTTTAAAAAATCTGTAAATATTTAAAAAACTGGCCATGATTTAATTAAATCTGCACATATTAAAAATGAGCAGATTTAAAAAAAATCATTTTTGCATATTCAAAAAGAAATTTGTGCATATTTCTAAAAAATATAAATTTTATATTTTTTTAATTATCGCAGAATTTTTAGAAATATGCACAGATTTTTTAAAATATGCACAAATTTCTTTTTGAATATGCAAAGATTTTTCTTAGATATGCGCAAGTATTTAATACTTGCGCATATCTAAGAAAAATCTGCACATGTTCAAAAAAATATTCAAAAAACATCTGTACATATTTCATAAAAATCTGCGCATATTTAAAAAAGTTCTGTGTATTATTATGTTAAAAAGATCTGCGGTTATTCCAGAAAAATTGGCCCATATTGAAAAAAAATCTGTTCATATTTTTGAAAACTACATATATTGAAAAAAATTCTGTGCATATTCAAATGAAAATCTATGCATATTAAAAAATAATCTGTGCATATTTTACAAAAACCTGTACATATTATATAAAAAAAATTGTGCCTAGAAGTCCGGCCTGTTACATTTAAGTTGTAGTTTTGCTAGTCGTTGCTTAGGATACGCCCTTTAACAAGTCTACTGGAGAATAAATTTGTGCTATAATAGTAGTAAAGAGAAACCAGTGCAAACGGACGTTACAGCGCAACTTATGAAAATTATCTTTTTCATTTTTACAAATGGTTTAACCGAATTGCAAATATTTCTAGTCTACCCTGTATACAATACATACGTGATCGTTTTCGTTATTTAAGAAGTTATTGTAATTTTTAGCTTCATCAGTGGAATTTCTCTATTGGGAATTCCTACTGAAATTTATTTGTATGGAACTCAATATTTGGGAATTTTGGGAGGAATTCTCATCATGTCAATAATTTTTCAAACAGTTTACCTGCCGGTGTTTCATAATCTTAACATTACATCTACTTACGAGGTAAAACATTTTATTTAATTCCACAAGTCTTAACTCATGCCCCATATTTTTAGTATTTGGAGAAGAGATTTGATCGCAAGATTAGACTGTTTGGTTCGATTCTATTCAGTATTGGATTGGTACGTATTGAAAAGGTTTGAAAAAATGTAGTTTTAAAATTGATATTTTTAGCTGTGTTGGTTACCACTAGTAGTGTACGTTCCAGCTTTGGCTTTTAATCAAGGTGAGATTTAATTTTCCACATTAAAAATATCTAAAATCATTGGAACTTTCAGTTACTGGAATTAACGTCCATTTTATAACACCTTTTGTATGTGTCATTTGCATCTTTTATACGTCTATTGTAAGTAAACATAACAGTCCATTATTTAATTTACTTAAGCAGGTCATCAAAAGTTTCAGTCTCATAACAGAAATTGATATCGTGCTTTCAACAAGCTTTTTAATGCAACTTCCTTGATAGTTGAATCATGAAGAGTTGGCAGAGTTGGGCAAGATACTTATAAAATGTATCTTTGATACAAGATACATGATAATTCAATTTCAGTATCTTTGATACAAGATACAAGATACTTTGAGCTCGAGTATCATAGATACAAGATACAAGATACTTTTAATTTTTGTTCGAAAGATACAAGATACAGATACTTGATACTTGATACTTTTCTCATTATTCTTTAGAAAAATTTAAAATCTTCTAACAAAGGAATGGCGACAGGAAGGTCAAACATTTACCAAACTCAAATGTACCTGCTCTTTTGCCAATTTTATTTCAAGTTTTTTTTGTAATTAAAAATTTTTTTTTGTTTTTTAGTAGATTTTATTAATTTTTGAAATAAGTGTTAAAAAGTATCTGGGCACATTGATGCTAATAAGTATCTTTGATACAAGATACATGATAATTCAATTTCAGTATCTTTGATACAAGATACAAGATACTTTCACCTCAAGTATCATAGATACAAGATACAAGATACAAAAGTATCAAAGATACGTATCAAAGATACATGTATCATTGATACTGCCCAACTCTGAGAGTTGGGCATGCTGGAATCATCGGCTATCACCAGCTACCCCCATTAAAATGCGTGGTAGCTGGTGATTGGTGATAGAGGATAGTTCTAGTGTGCCCCACCCCTAAAAGTATACTTTTTAAACAAAGTCTTAAGTTTCCGCACCCATAAGGGAGATTTGTATTAGAAAGTATCAAGTCCCAGAAATCCCTTAATATTAAAGAAACTATTACTAATACTTCCACACTTCTACTTAAATATATGAAGCAAGAGGTTTTCTTTAATAAAATTTGTGATGTTATATCCGTAAATTTATTTAAATTTATCAACAAACAGGGTGGAATTAAAGCTGTAGTTTGGACAGACGTAATACAGACGGCCTTTATGATGGGCGCTATGTTGTTGATTACAATCAAAGGAACATTGGATGTGGGTGGATTTGGAGTCGTGTGGCAAAGGAATTGGGATAGCAATCGAATTGAAGCACCAGAGTAAGTAAAAAATCTAATATAAAAATATTTTGTGACGTCATAGGCCACGACCCTGAATTCATAAGGTATACTTATACTTTTCTGACTGTTGATAATAACAATAACGGTAGCTTTATTAGTTGGAAGTCGTGCCCTAAGTACCTCTCCCTTATCTACTTTTGGTTTTAGTTTGGACATAAATCCATTATCAAGAAATACTGTTTGGAGCTTGTGCATTGGCGGAGCTGTATATTGGCTACAAGCTAGCGCGGTAAATCAAAACATGATTCAAAGATATTTATCATTACCAACCCTTAAAGCAGCTACTAGGTTTGAAGTTTTGTTTCTGTTGTGGTCGATTAATTAATTCTAATAATAGGGCTCTTTGGATTTTTATGCTGGGTATTTTTATTTTACTACTTGTTTGCGGCTATAGTGGAATGGTTACATACGCCACCTATTACGATTGCGATCCCTTAACAACAAAAGTGAGCCTTTAAACAAAACATCCCTCAATTTTTAATTATCTCAATTTTTACAGTTGGCTAGAGAAAAAGATCAAGTTTTACCACTTCTTGTTATGCAAGTACTAGGAGATTATCCTGGATTCCCAGGACTTTTCGTAGCAGGAGTATTCAGTGCAGCTTTAAGGTAAACTTATTCCTACAAAATGTACGTTTTCAATATTACATTTTAGCTCCCTATCAACTGGACTTAATTCAATGGCAGCTATAATACTTGAGGATTTTTACAAAGCATTCTTTTCGCACAAACTCACGGAAAAACAAACTCACATACTGATGAAAGCTACCGTTGTAATCGCAGGCGCGCTATGCGTAGCTCTCGTTTATGTAGTGGAACAATTAGGGGCAGTTTTGCAAGTAAGATTATTTTCAACTATAAAAGGTTATTTTCTGAAAATATTATTTCAGTTGAGTATGAGTGTTGGTGCTATAACAGCAGGCCCTTCTCTTGGTTTATTTAGCATGGGTGTGCTTTTACCGTGGATTAACGAAAAGGGGGCTTTAGCCGGTGGAATAAGTGGATTGATATTTATGTCTTGGTTAAGTTTGAAAGCACAAGCAGATATCGCTACTGGAAATTTAATATTTCCAGAAAAGCCTGTTAGTATTGAAGGATGTCACTATGATTTTGTACCAAAACAATCGCTAATGAACCACACAGAAACCTCATTCATCGAGTACTTTTTTAAAAAAAATATATTTTTTTATATAACATTAATTTATTTATTTTAGGGGTCCATTTATGTTACACCGCGTGTCCTACCTTTGGTATGGTTTTCTTGGCACAACGTGTACGGTGATTGTAGGTTTATTGATCAGTTTGTTAACTAAGCCTTTACGGCCTCAAGATGTAGACCCCAAATTATTAGCACCCTTTGTTAGACGATTAATTTCTAAACCTGATGCCGTTCTAAAGTTTCAAGAGAAGGTAAAATTACATAAATATCTAAGGAACTTGTGAACTAAATTGTTAATTTTCTAATTCCAGGACGATGAGGCACGTAAAATTAAAATTACAATTGAAGACAACAATACCAATGGGAAGTAGTCTACTAATCTATTGTAAATTGTAATTGCAAATAAAGGATCTACTGAATTAATTTACTATATAGTGTCTGAGATTGTGTTTCCATAAATTAATTCTAGAGAAAAACCACAATTTTGAGTACATACCTTTTGATTTCCTAAAAAGGTTCTTTGCCAGTATGTGAGGTCTTGCCAATGGCCTCCTTTGCATCAGTATTCTGTAATAATAAAAGTTGTTAGTGCCCGTTTTTACATTAAATATGAAGAAAATAGTTATTTGTTTTATAAGGAGATAAAGTGACGTTTTGTGTGACAAGACTGTGTTGCCTGAAGAGCGAGCGTAGCGAGCGAGTCTGGCAATACAGGCGAGTCACACAAAACTACTTTGACTCCGTATAAAATATAAAATTTTTTCTGCAAACGGAAAAACCTTACACATTGGATTGAGTGACACAAAGTCGACTTTTTTTGACGTTTGAAGAAAAAAAATGTTTCACCCTATCTGTAATAATACAATACTACTGTAACAAGTGCGAGTATAATACGGCAGAAGTTTAAGTATACAGTGCGCGCCAACAGTCTGGAATAATAGAAAAATTTTCTTTACCGACACCCGACAGAATATCAAAAATAACGGATGTGGCCATACGAAGAACTTCTTCCTGTCCGTCAAATATTATAATTTCATTTTTTTTTATTAAAATTTAATTTGATATCTTATAAATGAAATATATTAAAGAAAATTTTAAATTAAAAACTTTTAAAGAAATGCACAAAAAAAATACAACAGAAAAAAGTTCCTCGTATGGCCACATCCGTTGTTTTTAGACATAAAATTGTCTGAAATACTAATTTCATTTTAAATTTGGCATAAATATAAGTTCAAAATATACATTATTTTATATGTGCAGAAAGATAATTTTACGAGCTTTCAAAATATTAAAAAATATAAAGGGTGTTCCATTTAAATTAATAAACTTTATTCCATTACCGGTTAAACCGGAAGTGAAAATATAAAGTATTTGGTATCGTGTAATAGCTAATTTCAAAATATTGAAAAACATACAGGGCGTTTTTAAAAATTTTGATATTTTTGTAATTTCCGGTTTAACCGGAAGCGTTTTCTTAATCGAAAATAGTGTCAAATAATAGATATTCATTGGATTGATATAAATATGGAATTTCAGGTTTTCATATTTATTACAAAAACAATTATAGATTATTGAAGTTTTGACATATTATCATAACTCCGAATCCACATCATACAAGTCTTTAAAAATTTAGAGTTACATATAGAATCACGCTGTCTATAACATATCCAAATCTGTATAAATCGGCCGGACCAGTTTTTGAGAAAATTCATTTCAAAATTTTGACTTACTTAAAGGTAGGCAATTTTGAAACAATTTTGAAAATCGACTTATTTAGGACGAAAGCCCTCTATTTTGGCTGTACAATGCCGTTTTGAAATTTTTATAATAATAATTACAGGCCAAGTTATAAGGGAAAAACCACAAAATGGGGCAATCGTTCTAGTGACCGTCATTTTGAATAAAAAAATTTGAAATTTTCTTTTTCAATTAGGGCTCAGATGTGCTATCTTATGGCCAAGTAAAATTGAATTTGGCCTAAATTTACAAATATGCGCCCAAAAAAACACCTTATTTTTGGACACTACGTTCATATTTCTTATAAAAGCTTAGTTTGCCGATGAAATACTTTTAAAGTGGCTTAATCGAAATTGATTGAACATCATGTTATTTTTGAATATCTTAAAAGCTCCTAGAATTAACTCTTACATGATATGTCAATTAATTACTTCATACTTGGACTTTCGGTTTAACCGGAAATGGAAAAACTTTCTTAATTTAAATGGAAGACCCTGTATATTTTTAATATTTTAAAAGATTGTAAAATGACCTATACCAAATGATAGATGATATACACTTTATACTTTGTCAGCTGGTTTAATCGGAAATAGGACTAATTTTCTTATTTTTAAGGGTTATGTTTAAAAATAGTTTTAATACGCACGAGAAAGTCCTATTATGGCAACATCGGTTTTTAAAAAATAGTGAAAACAACGAATGTGGCCATACGAGGAACTTTTTCCTGTTGTATTTTTTTGTGCATTTCTTTAAAAGTTTATAGTTTAAAATTAAACGGAATTAAACTTTTGCGTGTAATCAGAATTTTTAGACATAAATAAATTGTCTGAAATACTAATTTCATTTTTTATTTTTTTAAATTTGGCATAAATAGAAGTTCAAAATATACATTATTTTATATGTTCAGAAAGATAATTTTACGAACTTTCAAAATATTAAGAAATATACAGGGTGTTCCATTTAAATTTGATATTGTTCTAATTTCCGGTTTAACCGGAAGCGTTTTGTTAACCGCAAATAGTGTTAAATAATAGATATTCATGGGATTGATATAAATATCCAATTTCAAGTTTTCATTTTTATTACAAAAGAATTAGAGATTATTGAAATTTTGACATTCAAAAAATCATAACTCCGAATCCGCATCATACAAGTCTTTAAAAATTTACAGTTAGATAGAGAATCATGTTGTCTATAACATATCCAAATCTGTATAAATCGGCCGGACCAGTTTTTGAGAAAATCCATTTCTAAATTTTGCCCTACTCTGGCCCCTTAAAGGTAGGCAATTTTGAAACAATTTTGAAAATCGACTTCTTTAGAACGAAAGCCCTATATTTTGGCTCTACAATGCCGTTTTAAAATTTTTATAATAATAATTACCGGAGAAGTTATAAGGGAGAAACCACAAAATGGGACAATCGTTCTATGGGCCGCAATTTTGAATTAAACAATTTTTTTTTCAATTGGGGCTCAGATATACTATCTTATAGCCAAGTAGAAACGAATTTGGCCCAAATTTGCAAATATGCGCCCAAAATAACCACCTTATTTTCGAACACCCTGTATAGATTTCTTATAAAAGCTTAGTTTGCCGATGAAATAATTTTAAAGTGGCTAAAATCAAATTTCATCAAAATCGGTTCAGTAGTTTTTGCTGTAAGGGGGAGGCCATCCATACATACGGACATTTTCATATATAATACCACTAGAGATAAAATTTTGTCGGCAAAATTGTTCGATTGTTATGAAAGTTTGTTGCTTGATAATTTCGCGAATGACATTTGTCAAAAAATCACGAGCCGTACGGCGAGTGATTTTTAATTAAATGTCGTGAGCGAAATTGTCAAAAAGAAACAAACTTGAATACTTACAAGAGAACAATTTTGCCTACAAAATTTTATCTTGAGTGGTATTCGACATGACTATTTTACGAGAGAAAAATTAAGTCTATTTTCACTTAAAAAACTTATTTTTTACTGCAAAACGCAATGCGATTCAAAAATGTCAGTTTGACAATGATTTAATTTCCAAGCTGACTTGAACGTTTAAAACGTCAAAAAAATTGTCGCTGAGATTCCATGTTGTTAGTTTTGCCAAGGTACTTGTTTTGTCACCTGAATACTTGATTTTATTGTCGCTATAATACACTCTAGTGAAATAGTCAGTTCAAAAAATCGAAAAAAATCTTTTTTGATTTTTGGAATCAGGGTGACTCAAAACGTCGAGAACTTAAATTTTTTTTTCGATTATAACAACTTTTTCTTGGATTGGAAAAAGTTAAAAAGTGCTCATATAAAAAGGCTGTTTTTTGAATATCCATGAATATGAAATTTTAGATAATTATTCCAGAGAGTTCGTCCATAAACGTGCTACCAATGGGATTACATGGGTTTAATTTATAACAAATATTTATTTATAAAATTCTATGATTTTTCCCCCCTGACTTACTCTCCAAAAAAACAACCAAAAAATAAAAAAATAAAAATTCCCAGAGCCAACTTTTGAATATAATTTTAAGGGGCCTTATGGTTTTGTTGAGATCAATGGTTTATAAAATTTTTAGTTATGGTAACTATTAGTAGGTAATCATTATTTTTATTTCGAAATTTTCGTAAATTACAAAACGATTAAGAAATTAATTTTGAAATAATCATCACATCACTGATTCGAATAGTTGGCGCTTGTAATAATTACAAACGAGACTAACTTCGGCTTTACATATTTTTATCATTCGTGTATAATCGGCGTATTACATAAAATCTTTTATAGCCGAGGCGCCTTTTTTCTCTCACTCGCTCAGTTCGGTATGGTGAGCGGAGGAGTGTGTATTGATGTTATTTAGTTTATAGTTTAAAATTTTAATTAAAAAGGGCCTTTCAATACTTTAAATTAAACAGTGCACATGTAATTTTAAATATACTTTCATACAGAAAATCAGGTAAAGAAAGTTCAAGGCTTTAACCCGATTAAATAGTTAATAAATTTTTATTTAAATTATTATTTAGCGCTATACATGTACTAATTGAACTTTTAAATTTTAAATAAATAATTTATGCAAGATAGTTTGAAAATTACTATTTTAATTTTTTTTGTTAATTTTTGTACATTTTTACTAATTAATTTATTTATTTAAGTGACATCGCACATTAAATAGATTGATTAAGTGATTAACGAGGAGTCACTAATGAATGTGATACTCATATTAACTTTTATAAAAGTAAACAAATTATAATGTTACTGGACATTGAAGAATCAATTTATTGATCATTTCGAATGTTACGTCACTGAAGAGTAGCTGTGTGTTGCTGTAGTTACTAGTTACGTAAGGGAAGGGAAACGCCAAAGTTGACAGTTAACCACGTGGACCACGTGAATTTTGCAAATATATTGAATTTCGAATTACTTTTTTTTACCATTTACCTACTGCTGTGAATCAAAATGGAACAGTCTCAAGTAACAACCGGTGACCAGAGCCGTTTACAAAAAGTAAAAATTTATAATTTTCGGAAAAGACAAAAAATATACAAATTAATTGATTGAGGTAATTTTGCTAATTATGTATTCTTCGTATACGTACCACATTTATATCAATGTTGGAATGAACTTTGAATTGAAATTTGCTTTTAAATTAGCTAATACATTATTTTATCAAAGGTTATTCCTACCGGATTTTGTAATTTTACTTGCTTTTTTTAATTTCTTGAGTATGTATTAGTGGTATTGTGGTATTACTTTTACCATTTTCAAAGTGGTACAGAGAAGATTCCTTTGCAAAATTAAACTTTAACTTATACTTTCTCGAACTTATTTTGAAAACTGGAGTCAGGGTGTCCCTAAAAACTTTTTATAGTTCTCTAATTTAATCGATTTTAACTTAAAGCACATTTTGTTAACTCCAAATATTAAATAGATATTCATAGAATTAAATTGTACTTGTTCACTAGCTTTTCATTTTAATTACAAAATAAATGATCGATTTTGGAAATTTCAAAAAATCATAACTCCGGTACTGCAAAAATTTAACAAATGAAAAAAATGTCGTTCGATTAAGGCTGAATTCTACATTACACATTTATCTCTAGAATTTAATTTTAGTCTTAGTATAAACCGGTTCACTGTATTGTTAAAACCTCTTTATACTGGGACTAAAATTAAATCCTGGGGATAAATGTGTAATGTAGAATTCGACCTAAGTCCTATAGTTCAGTCGGAGATAGGTTTTGAGTGGGGATGCGCTATATATTTTCTAAAACTTGCTATCTTCTTTCATACGCCATTATTCAAGTGAAATAAAAATATGTGACTACTTCAATTTTCCATTTATGACAAAATTCCCACCCAAAAGCTATTGCCGACTGAACTATACAATATTTATAATATATTATCCAAAAATGAAAAAAAAATGGCCGTAGCCGATTTTGAGAAAAACAATTTTTAAATAACCAAATAAGCTTCGGTTACATGGAACATATAGAACTATGAGATCAATATTCAATTAACTTTTCTATTTCCGAGTAATAATACTACACTAAAATATAGTTTAAAGTCCAGTACTTTTACTATCGGTTAAGCAACCCTATAAACGTTTAAACTAATCAAGGTTAGCCTTTGTCGAGGCCTTTGTTCAATTCAATGGGGGAGAGGGGAATAACTGGTTATCTCTAACCACAACCAGCTATCAAACTTGCTTTAACCAACAGTAAAAGTACCCACCCTCAATATTATTTTAGTCTCGCTTAAGCAAATTTGACACCTGGTTAAAATTAAACGTGGTTGGCAATTGTAGGCGTTTTGGTTAATTTGAAACCTGCATAAATTTTAACCAATACCTATTATAGTGCCGGCCCTAAAGACGGTTGTACCAACCAAGTTTACGGTGAGCTGTAGATAAATTATAAAACTTGGTTACTGAAATAAAGTCACTGTGACTTAGTTGGTAGAACCGGCCCTAAGGCCGAGTATTTCAATCGAGATTTAAACTTAAGTGTTTTAGTACAACTTAAGTACAATTTGGTGTATTTCTATTGGTTCAAATGCCCCTTGACGTTGAACGAATACTTTGTGTATTCTGAAATACCGGCTCAGTGTTTAAATCCCATTCTTATTACATTTAAGTAGGCTATAATTAGTCACCCCCACAGAAATGTATCCACACTCAAACCGTTTGCTATTTAGGCCGGTTTGCACCACATCCCTTTAAATTTAACTTGTAGTTAATTTACGTGTACATGATATCAACGGAAAAACTGTCACAAAACACAAATTTACATTATAGTTTAGGGAAACTCGAGGGGAAAATGGTGCAAACGAACCTTAATTTTTTTTTGTTTTCTCGACCTTACCCACACTCACTAAAGTTACATGTATTCGCTAAAGCGGTTTTAACTAAACCGCTTTACTGTAAAACGATTTGAAATAATTGTAAACGCCCCCAAAGGCTAGCAACCGAAGGCTGACTCAAACTAATTAAAAATAAGCGTCAATTTCGCTATTTTGTTCAATTATGTCAAACTAAAATGACAGCTAACCTTAGGTTGAGTTTCAACTTATTCGTTTATAATACTGGCCCTAATACTGCCCCTTAGCATGCATCTAAAAACAGTAATAATTGATTCCAAAGATTTTAAAGCTACTTACTATGTGCACGAACTTGGCGATTCAGTCTTGGGGGTTGTTTTACCAAACAACGCTGATTATGCCTGCTAAAATATACAGATTGGTAAAAGGCATCATCGCCTGAGAAATATGATTTTTTTTCAATTTCCACAGTTTGTATGAGTTTGTAGATGCGTTACTATCACTTTTGGCCGTTTGCACCAGTTACAGATAAACTGACAGATAGTTTATCTGGCGGATAAGTTGTCAAAATATAATTTATTTGCCCCATAAACTAAAATCGGTGCAAAAGGCCATAAATAAGTAGCAGGTACAGGAAACCCAGCGAGAGGAAAGAAATAGTTGAACCTTTGCGCAGATATTTGGTCACAAATAGCTACGTCTGTCACTGTCACCCACTGTGGGCATATACGATATGAAACGAAGAGAATTGCGCAGAACGTCTGCGCGAGGTTCAACTATTTCTTTTCTCTGGCTGGGTTTCCTATACCTTTATAGAAAATTTATCCGTCAGTTATTTGATTTATACTACAGTTAGATGGAGGTGCATTTGGAGTCCCATTAGATGGGACTTGAACGTATTTAAAAAAAATCGTAATAAAATTTAGTTTAAACTATGGATTGTGACATATCGTTGAACTTCGAAATAGAAAAGCTGGCGATAAGCCTTTAAAAGCTAATTCGAGGCCCTTGACAAAAATTTAAATTAGTTGCAATAGAGCCCAAACTAAAGACTGTATTAGGACAAAATTAATTATGACAAAAAATGTAAAATCAAAGTGGCTATAAGAAAGTTTTTACAAATGTAACCCTGTCCTCTGCTACTCGTAGAGGTCCAGGTTCTCCTTCACTATTCCCTGTGTTGTTTTCTCTAGCCTTAATCTCACTCCACCCCACACCTTCTTTAGAAAGTTTTTACTTTTAAAGTTTTAAATTGTTCTAAACATCAAGTTTTTAAGTTCTTTCGGTTCTTCTTTCGGTTAAACATGTTGATATGATCAATTTAGAGCTACCCAAATGGAGCCACTGGTTTTAAAGATCGCCAGGAATAAAAAAAGCAAATTATCACAATGTTGGTTTTATGTTGAAACGTAAAATACTCTAGAAAAGCATGTACAGTCAGCCACACAATTATTTGCCACACTGACCATGTGTCAGGGTGGTTATTAGCCAACAACGACAAAAGGATAGAAGGGGAGGTTGTTGATTTACTACTTGTTGGCAAAATGAAGCTACCCCTCAATTTAAGTATGGGGTTTTATGATGGTACATCCACAATTCGTGCTAACATATAGCTAGGGTGGCCATTAATTGTGAGGTTGACTGTACACACTGTTAGATAACTTAATCCATTTATACTTTCAAAGTAACAGACCTCAAAAGAGTAATAGTTGAGCAAGGAACGTGCGATACAATTTGCATCCCATCTAACTTTATAATAATATAGTTTTACTGGCACAAAGCCATTAATTTGGTCTTTAATTTATATTGTTATTAAGTTGTTGTTACAAGTAAATTTTGTTAATGCAAAATTGAAATACATATTTTATTTGTTTCAGATCAAACTACGAGAAGGAATGGGCGACAAACAGCAATTTTCGTAAGTATTACAAAATTATAATTATAAAACTTAAATGGAAAAAGAGCTCCTTTTACGCACATCAGTAGGAAAATAATAAATATTTGGCGCAGGGCGCGTTCGTTTGTTTTAATCAATTAGTTTTATTTATAATTTTGGCTTTGGGAATTCTACTAATTTTGTAAACGCAGTCTAAAATGAAAACATTGCATGTTTGCGTAAGTGTATGTTTGTAACTTTAATGAGGTATTTAACTCTGTTGTTGGGGTTTGGATGTTTACAAGTACATCAGAGCTCTCCCATCGTCTCGTTAAAAATTCACCGCCTGAGTAAACATTTTACTAATTCTCTTTTACCTCGCTCTAATAGTGTGTCTCTTAAGACTAATATAAATTAATTTTCACGCTTGAGCAATTCCCATTTAAAAAACAATATCGAAAAAAATACCTATAGAGCAAATCAAAATTAATTTTTGCTGCCTCAACTAGAGCAGATGTGGCAAAATCGAACAGCAGACAAAAATAATTTGAATTAAGATTAGATTTCTTTCTGAAAAAGGTTTTATGGATGTTGTAACACGCACGACCAAAATCTGATTAGAAAAGTCAGTTATAAATCGTTCTGTTTGGATCTGTCTCGGAAATATGTGGTATGGCGCTTTGCAGAGACCTTTCAAAAACATATTGTTCAAAGTAGTAAATTATTGATTAAATCAAATAAGTTAAGGGTCAGTTTGAATTAAAAATTCAATTTAGAGGACCTACCTTTAAGACGTCGGCTGTTGGGTGTGCCTTTTCTTAAACTTTCTGTGGTTTCCTGAATAATCCTGAAAACGAAAGAAAATATTTGATTGACTTTTTCATCTATTAATAGAAGCAACTCTCAACTAATGAACTGTTTTATTATGTGCATACATCGTAAATTTGCAAATTAATTTCTTGTTTGTTTAAGGGGTTTACGATTCATTCTTTGAGACGAATTTAATGTTATGCAAAATTCATAAGTGGGGCAAGTGGAGGGATCGATGAAAGATACTTTTGTATGGTTATGAAGAGTAAACGGTTAAAGAGATAAAAGAGAAAATTAAAGCCCTTTAGGGACAAAATTATAACTTAAATTATTACTTGTAAATTATTACTTTTAATTAGTACATTTATTCCTAGCTCAAAGTATTGCTGCCAAAACAAAATAAATGAACATACCTCTAATACAGTGGTATACGTGGTAGGAATAAGCTATACAAATCAAAGAGTAATTATAAGACACCTGTTACAAGAATTTACAATTATTCAGAAACTTTTCAATACTCAATAGGTACTGCAGAATTCTTGTCGCATCGTGACCATGGCATTTTGTAAACCCATTAACGCCCAAAGATCTCATTTGAGATCGGACACATAAAGTTTTTGATGACCATTTGCAACTATTGGCTTTTATATTTTTTTGAAATACTAAAGTTTCAAATTTTGGGCGTTAATGGGTTATTAATGGATAAATGAATTACGTACACAACTAAGCTTCCATAAAAAATTCATAAAAATAACGAGCATAAACTTGAAACTAATCGGATCAATCAACAAAAGCGGATCATGTTGTGGAGTCAAAATTTTGGGAAAGGCGTCCATGGGATTGGAAATTACTATTAATAAAAATTGAGGCTTCTTTTGTAATAGACAATTTGTCTTAATAACATTTTCTAGTCTTATCAACCCTAAAGGATTTTAACCCTTTTTGCTTAAAAAGGTCAAAAAGTGCTCTGCTTGTGTCGAATTTTGTCGGTGTGAGATTGGAAATTATTATCAGTCGAAGTTATGGCTCTTTTAGTAATAAACAACTTGTTTAATAACAGTTTGTCTTATTATCTGCCCTAAACGAGTTATGAGGTTATTTTCAACCCTTGCTTACTTAAAAAGGTCAAAAGGTGCTCCGCTTTTTTGGTCAAAATTTCGGTAAAACCAGCATAGGATTGGAAATTATTATCAGTCAAGTTATGACTCTTTTAGTAATAAACAACTTGTCTTAATAACAGTTTGTCTTATTATCTGCCCTAAACGAGTTATGAGGTTATTTTCAACCCTTGCTTACTTAAAAAGGTCAAAAGGTGCCCCGCTTTTTTGGTCAAAATTTCGGTAAAACCGGCATAGGATTGGAAATTATTATCAGTCAAGTTATGACTCTTTTAGTAATAAACAACTTGTCTTAATAACAGTTTGTCTTATCATCTGCCCTAAACGAGTTATGAGGTTATTTTCAACCCTTGCTTACTTAAAAAGGTCAAAAGGTGCTCCGCTTTTTTGGTCAAAATTTCGGTAAAACCGGCATAGGATTGGAAATTATTATCAGTCAAGTTATGACTCTTTTAGTAATAAACAACTTGTCTTAATAACAGTTTGTCTTATTATCTGCCCTAAACGAGTTATGAGGTTATTTTCAACCCTTGCTTACTTAAAAAGGTCAAAAGGTGCTCCGCTTTTTTGGTCAAAATTTCGGTAAAACCAGCATAGGATTGGAAATTATTATCAGTCAAGTTATGACTCTTTTAGTAATAAACAACTTGTCTTAATAACAGTTTGTCTTATAATTATCTGCCCTAAACGAGTTATGAGGTTATTTTCAACCCTTGCTTACTTAAAAAGGTCAAAAGGTGCTCCTTAAAAAGGTTAGAAAGTACTCCGCTTGTGTCAAATTTTGGAAATATCGGCTTAGGATTGGAAATCATTTTTAAAAGTTATAGCTTCTTTTGTAATAAATAATTTGTCTTGATAACATTTAGTTGTGTTATCAACCCTAAACGAGTTATCAAGTTATTTCCCACGTTTGTTTCCTTAAAAAGGTCAAAAAGTGTTCGGCTTATGTCTTAATTTTAGTAAAATCGTCATAGGATTGGAAATTATTATTAATAAAAGTTATGGCTTCTGTAGTAATAAACAATTTGTCTTAATAACATTTTCTCGTATTATGAACCCTATAGGAGTTATGAAGTTATTTTCCACTATCATAATGGGCATTAATAATCACCCTAAATTGTGGGTTGGAATATCGACGAATAAATTATTAAACAGTAACAGGTGTGTCAATTAACTTTTTTAAATAAATAATATTCATTTTTCATTAATGGCGATGGCGGGGTTGATTTGGGAATCGATTTTGATTGAATTTATAACAAGTTATCTCACCTCATTAAAATATTCACAGAAGCTTTATCCAATTTCTATTCGTTTCGTATTCTATCGCACATTTTCACATAACAAGTACCTAGTTATTAATATTCACACAATTATTAATTTTAAATATTGCAATTATAATTGAAATTAATTTTGGTTTGTGTTTGTTCACGCGTTCACGGACATGCAACGACTTGAGCACCTGGGACGCTTTCAATTTCGATAAATTAATATTTATCTATGAGGCCAAATACAATAGATTATGAAGCACATGTGCATAAAATATCAATTCGGAAATAAATTTGAGCTTTCATTCAATATTTAAATAAATTAGGAAAGTAATTTTTTGTCAAATGCAATTATTTTAATTGATTTGGAGAAATGTTTTACAATAATTAAAATTATGAACTAATTTACTGAATTTTTATCTAATTTATCAGAGGCTTGACATTAATTACAAAAATTAGAAGTGTGTAATTTTTAATTCAAATCAATTCTAATGGCCTGTCCACACACACCCGGTTTGCCTTCCGGTCAAACCGTAGCATCTTGACAGCGTTCAGGTGGCTTGTGCACTGTGCAGGCCACCTGCACAGGTAAATCGAGAGGCAAGCCTGTATATGTGAACGAGCCTGGCAAATGTTTCGAACCAGCCACTTTATGTGCAAAGTGAAAATGGTCTTATTACCACCTGATTTGTTTTCTACAAATTTTTCTTCAAGGTGGACGATACACGTGCAAGCTTATTCTAACTTAAATTACAGAAAAAACCATCCGCCTGTATCCAAAATAATTCTAAGAAACTTTAATTCGCTATTACTACAAGATTGTTCTCTCTCCAAATTCGCAAAAATATACAGTTATCATAAAAAAAATGTTAACGGTGCGCCACACACACAGCCTTACCTGCAGGTCGGCCTGCACAGGACAAACCGAAACCTGAACGATGTCCACACGCTCCGGTGTGACCTGCATAAGTGTATAGGCGCAAGCTTAAGACCAGGAGAAAATCAGTCAAAAACTGATCTTTTATTGTAAAACCTTGTGCAATTAATGTGGCACAGGCTTAAGACCAGGAGAAAATCAGTACAAAACTGTTCTTTTAATGTAAAACCTTGTGCAATTAAAAAAATCCGTTCTCATTAATATCACTATTAGGTAATACAAATAATGTCAATTTTTTAATATTAAAGTGCAGGCTGCCTGCACAGGTCAAACCGGAGCATCTGGATATCGTTTAGGGGGGCTACCAGGCTAAACTAGAGCGTCTGGACATCATTCAGGCGGCCTGCGCGGACTTTGACTTGGCCTTGGGCAGGCCGCCAAACTTCAAGCGTTGCTTTAAAATTGCCCTGCACAGGCCTAGCATGCGAAAAAGTCTGTACGATGTTGTACGTGTGGACGCAAAGTAATAGTTCCGGCTTACGTGCGCGGGTTTGGCCTGCACAGACCAAACCGGCTGCGTGAACCATGTTCACACGCTGTAGGCCGTCTGAACAGGCCAAATAAAAAACTAATTTGTTATAGTAAAACCCTGTGCAATTAATAAAACCCGTTCTCATTGATACACTATTAATACATATAATGGTGGCCTGTGTAGGGCCTGCACAGACCAAACCAGAGCGTCTGGATATCGTTCAGGCCGCCTGCGCAGACTTTGACTTTGCCTGTGTAAGCCGGCCAACTTCAAGCGTTGCTTTAAAATTCGCCTGCACAGGCCTGGCCAGAGTAAAAGCCTGTACCTACGTGTGGACGCAAAGTAACAGTTCTTGCTTGCCTGCGCGGGTTTGGCCTGCACATGCTAAACAGGCCGCCTGAACAAGGTCCACACGCTGCAGGCCGTCTGCACCGGGCAAACCGGAAGGCAAGCCTGTGTGTGTGGCGCAGGTTTAAGACCATGGGAAAATCAGTAAAAACTAATCTGTTACAGTAAACCCCTGTGCAATTAAAAAAATCTATTCTCATTATTTTATATCACTATTAATACAAATAATGTCAATTGTTTAATATTAAAGTGAGCCTTGAACATTTATCTAACCATTATCAAACTACTGTGAACTAATTTGGAATTTGAACCCCACACATATACCTGCAAAAATCGCTTGGCACATTACCATTTACTTAATTTTAATATTCGATTTTCTAATTTTAGATTGGTACCAAAAATTGTAAATGGAGGAATTGCAGGAATAATTGGAGTATCTTGTGTCTTCCCACTAGATCTTGTCAAAACCAGATTACAAAATCAACAAATTGGCCCTAATGGCGAACGAATGTATACTTCCATGTAAGTATTGAAAAACTTATTATTTTCTTTGGCAAACATTCGTTTGTTTTTTTATCAATGTAAAGGTCAATAAAAGCTTAAAATAAATTGTGTTGTAGCTTTTTAAATTTACAAAATTTATGGTTTCAAAAACAAACATTAAGTAACAACCCAAATATAGAATGTTGATTTTGTTTTAGGTTGGATTGCTTTCGAAAAACTTACAGAGCAGAAGGATATTTTGGTATGTACAGAGGATCGGCCGTTAATATCCTTCTTATAACTCCAGAAAAGGCAATAAAATTAGCTGCTAATGATTTTTTTAGACATCACTTACAACCAAGTCATGGGTAAGAAACAATAATAGTACTTCTTTGTTCGACTTTTCACACCTTTTGGAAGAGATGTAAATTTTTATACACCTTGTATATAACGTAAATTACTCATCATATTTTTTCGGCCATGAAACTATTGTTAAGGATCGGTTTTTCAATCATGGTTTTAACTAAGTTTCATGTAAACAAAGATCAATTTCATGCTCTGTACTTTTACCGTAACGTAAACGCGTTTAGGCATGAGCTTGAACTTCATTCCGATGGAACTTAGTTTAAACGATGATTGAAAAACCGACCCTAAAACACCATCAAATAGGCACTTCGTAACCTTATTTGATGGTCGTTTGCACTAACGCTTAGCAACGACTTAGGAGTTGCCCAAATTGTTCATTTAGGGCTGTTCCCACCAACTCTGATTAACTAGTTAACCACGGTTACTAATATCAAAGACCATGTACTAACCATGGTTAACTAGTTAATCCGAGTTGGTAGTACATGGTCTTTGATATTAGTAACCGTGGTTAACTAGTTAATCAGAGTTGGTGGGAACCGCCCTTAGTCTTGAAACTACAAACGACATGGGCCATTTAAATATAAAAAATTTATTTTTAGGGCACTTAGTATACCTCGTCAAATGTTGGCCGGTGGTTTGGCCGGCTTTTGTCAAATAATCATCACTACACCCATGGAACTTCTCAAAATCCAAATGCAAGATGCTGGTCGTGTAGCTTCGCAAGCAAAAGCAGGTATTTCAAAGCCGTCCCTTTTGTAAGAATTTTCATTTAATGGCTTATTTTAGAGGGTAAAACGATTCCTAAATTATCAGCTACAAAAATTGCATTGGATTTATTTAGAAAACATGGAATAATAGGATTATACAAAGGAATTGGTGCTACTATGGTGCGAGATGTTTCCTTTTCGATAGTTTATTTTCCATTATTTGCCACACTTAACGATCTCGGCCCTAAGAAAAGCGATGGATCAGGTTGGTTACAACTTAATTTTTGAGTTCAGAATTAATTAATTAAATTTTAGGAGAAGCTGTATTTTATTGGTCATTTTTATCTGGATGTGCGTCTGGATCTTTCGCCGCATTATTTGTGAATCCATTCGATGTTATTAAAACTAGGCTTCAAGCTTTAACTAAAGCTAAAGGAGAGATGGCCTACAGTGGATTCTTTGATGCAACTGTGTAAGTAGACTTGAATTTACTAATTGAAAATTTCTGAGATTGGATTTTTTTTGTAGTAAAATAATGAAACATGAAGGTCCTACGGCATTTTTCAAAGGAGGTGCTTGCAGAATGATGGTTATAGCACCGTTGTTTGGTATAGCTCAAATGGTTTATTATCTAGGTGTTGCAGAGTTTTTACTCGGTATTAAAAAGTCATAAATAGAATAATTAAATGTCAATTTAAGCATATTTGTGAATAATTAAGCTTCCAGTTAATTTTTATTATTTTTAAGAGGGAACTTGCCAATATTTAAAAAAAATTTGTTAAAATTGTTGCACAAATCTTTTAATAGCTGTTAAAATTTTGTACTATACTATCACTAAACGAGTTTTTGACAATTAATATCCATCTTTAAGCAAACTCATGGTCAAGAGCCTTAACTTGAAACCTTAATACCTCTGTTAGTTGAAGAAATCGAATTCAATCATATCGTACTAATTTATATGAAGACCACAGGGGAACAAGGAGTTCGACCACCTTAAAGGTTCCTTTTTCTAATAAGGTAACCCATGATCATTTTTTAAAGGCCTGTACCGTCGAATTTTGCTAACCCCATCAAAACATTGTCAATTCTGCAAGAGCACAAGAGAAGTTTGTCCAGTAGCAAAACCCCTATTAGAGCTTGGACTGCTTCTTAGGAATGGAAATCAGAGCTGCTTAGATCCAAAATTGATGTTACTTTTTTACAACAGGTCGGAAGGTATTACTTTACCTAAGAGGGAATGTGACAGCTTTTGAAAAAACATCCATTTTTCGTCTTCCAATGATAGATCAGTCTTGAGCGATTTTTGATATCATTGGGTGTATTTACCGGACGTAACAGTTGTGGGGGAGCTATTAAATCGTTTGGTGACTTATCTCTGCTTTGGAAACGTGTGCAGAGCGGTCGCCATTTTATCGAGTGCATTTCATTGTTGAACTCGTCGTCTGCGTTGATCTGTCGTAGTTTTTCGCTACTATCAAGTCATACCAATCGCTCAAAATCGTGCGATGAGATATTCTGTGAAAATAAGGTAGATGGCTCCACTTAAGGGAACATAGGAATTTATTTTACCGATAGTCAATTAGACATTTTGTTGTGACTGGTGCAAATTTCATATTGACATTTGGGACACCAATCACAGCACAGTTAAATACATCTCGTACTCTATGAGAGGAGGGAGTACAGTCGCTGTTTTCTGAATGTAGCTTTAATTTTGTCGTTGTCAAATAGACAGTGACAGTATGATGACATTACTCCAGTGTAAAACATGTTATTACAGTTTCCATTGTTCCCTGATGCACTAGCGCCCCTAGTTGCAATTTACTGGATTGGTATGACTTGATAGTAGCGAAAAACTACGACAGATCAACGCAGACGACGGTTGAACTATTTCGATACCTGCTCACTTAACAAAATTACCGCATGCTAGTAGCGCTAGTGATGTAATTGTTCCACAACTGTTACATCCGAAGAATGCCCCCATTGATGGACCTTATACAGAGTGGACCTCGAAACTTGTAACCCCTGGCGGTTTTCGGCTGCAATCCGTAGATAGTTTAATTTTTGTAAATCAAAAAATGGATCAGGGTAGGTAAATGTCAAACTGAAGTATAATAAATTGTACTTTATGACAGTTGTCACAATTAATTTACTAAAGAAGTTTAATAGTTACCTACACTGATCTATTTTTTTATTAAAAAAATGAAAGATTTAGATTGATCTAGACTGTAATGATGTTTGTTATTCGGGTTGCAGTCAAAAATCTTCAAGAGTCACGTTTCGTGACCCACGTTGTATATAAAGGAAATCATTGGATAAATAGCCGCTACTATAACAGGAAAGAGCATTCCAGGTAATCGTATGTGAATGCAAATAGGTTGTCTAAATATAGCGATTTCCGGTTAGTTTCTCCAATGAAAATAGTTGCTTGTACTCCCACTTATAAGGAAAGATCATGACAGCCAATGGTAAAATAAATTCGCATTTTCTCTTATAGGCAACGGTTGCTAAGCTCTTTCCTGAAGGACACTTTCTCAGATTTATATACGAAAAATTTTTTTCAAAACAACTTGGTTTTGGTTTTTGGCTTGTCGAAATGGGTTCATCATCTAACTGAGCTGCCCCGCTTTATTTTTTTGGCGAATTAAGTCGATATTCTTATCTGATACCATATAAGAACTTAAAAGATCGCGAGGAAACTGAAACTGGTGCAATTATTATTTTAACCCTCGCAGGAAGGCTACAGGAAGAAACACTACCTTTCAGGGTCTGCTTTCTGGATAAGTGTAAATGATGTTTCCAGAAGACAAGACCTCCATATTTAACGATTATGTGGAAAGTTGTTTACTGTTGATTACATTCGGTACCATCAGTAGTGTGGAACTTTGCATATCAAATCCTTTTGTAGAACGCTTCCGCCCTGAGGTTATGGGCCATGTTTTCGGTTTCTAGAACTTGCTAAGATTGAGAGATTAGCCTTTTGTTTGGTTTTGTATCTAAAAACGGTAGGGGTAGTTTCTCTCAACTTACTACTAGATGTAAACGACAAATTCCCGCTTAAATATTTAAAATTCTCAAGTATGCACTTTCATTAAATTTTTATTTAATTTTATGGTTCGTTTTAGAACTTGATTTTAGTCAATTACGAGTAAGTGAAATTGTGATTATAATTATTTAAATCAAGTGTTACCTATCGGAATATCAACTTAAAAAAGTAATTGGATATTAAAAATTAGATAATTACAAATTTCTAGATGCTAAGGGTCTTTTCACATTAGGTGAATAAAAATAATTGAGTTTTTCTATAATTTGGTGTTAAATTATAATCAACTCAATTGGGTCAATTTTATTTAATACTCTCGAACCTCCAAAAACGTAGTCAAAATATTTAGCTTTCCAAAACGCCTAATATCAAGAGACTCCTTTGTTACTAAAATTGTCAATTACAACATTTTTGTGTTAATTTAAAAATCCATCCAACTTTTCAAGCAATTGGGCCTGTTTGTATTCTCATTTTTAAGTTCCAGTATTAATAATTTTTCACTGTAATTTTGATCAAACTCCTCGTGTCTTAAAAATGATAGCTATAGAGCTTTTGGACGAGGGGACGACTGTGAGAATATCTACAACTGCTTTTTATGCAAGCTCTAATTAGCTAATGAATTTTTCAATCGCGTTTCACAAACGTAGTTGCTTTTATTTCAATAAACTATAAATACTCGTACTTGCAAAGATTATTTAAATGCAATTTTGTGTAACTTGTGAGCTTTTGCGGAACTCACTCACTGTGTTCGTTCCGCATAAATCTCACGCGTTACACAAAATTAGGCATTTCGTAACTGATTACATAAATAGCTATTTTCATCGTCTTATACAAAAATGTAAATATTTTTTTATTATTCCTTTTAGGTCTTTTAATTGTTATTTAATTTTTGTCAATTTTATTTCGTAGCTTTAAGAAAGTGAATGACAATACAATAATTGTGGTAAATAAATAAATGTACGACGAGTTAATTGAATGTAATAAATTATAAAATAGTTAATTTTTCTTTAATTTAAGTATACGTTCACGTATAGTACAGAAAGAATCCTCTAACTGGCCTTTAAAGTCTTGTTTGATTCTATACGTGAGCGATTTTAGACCAGTGAGAAGAAAAAGAGTGAAAACCTTCACGAAAAATTTGAAAATTTCGAGAATTCTGTTGCCCCAAGCTGAAAATCGTCTTTAGCTTCAAATTGACTTTTTATCCAACCCCTTTGGGCTATAGAGGAAGTTTGAACGAGATGTCATTAAGTCTGTTCGTTTGTCTTGCACTATAACTTACTCCAACTTGCTCCAATTCACTACAAGTTACTCTTACTCTTGACGAGGAGTAGGAAATGTAGAAAGGAGCAACCAGTGCAAGACAAAAGAACAGACTTTGTACTTCCTATTCCTCATCAAGGAGCAGTGGATCAAGTTGAAGTAAGTTGGTGCAAGACAAGCGAACAGAATGACAGAAACGTCGTCTGCGTTGACCTGTCGTAGTTTGACACTACACTAGGTAATGTTTGTTCAAAATTGACAGTTAACGAATTTCCACTGAATTACATTCCACATTATAATATTTTCAAGTTTCACATTTAACACAATTTAAACGTAAGCATAAATAGAACAAAAAGAACTAAAAAGTAACAAGATACTGAACCAAGAACTTTTTTTTCCAAAGGTCGATTAAATTTATGGAGAAGAGAAATGCAGAATTTCAATTGATTAGTTAATTGAGGTTAGTAATTTTTTTTAATTGTCAGAATTAAATTTTAAGTTTTTATCACACGTCGTTTGCCACTCTTTGCTCAGCTTTAGTGGCCGCCCCAGCACTCAAATATACTCTAGGCACGATTTCCAGAAACGATTCTCGTTCACCATTCACGCAGGTAACAGATGTTTTCCGAATATTTCGAGCCCGTTTAATTCAACAATTTGCGGTTACCAAAACGGAATCTTAACCAAAATACCCGCTTATTATTTATTTTACGCTCTAAAATTTTTATTAGGGGTAATGTTACCGTAGGCCTGTTCGTTTGTCTTGTAGTAACTTACACCAAAGCACTACAACTTACTGCTGCTCTTGACGAGGAGTAGGAAATGTAGAAACGAACAAGGTTCCGAGCAACCAGTGCAAGACAAAAGAACAGCCTTTGTATTTTCTACTCCTCATCAAGAGTAGGAGTAAGTTGTTAAGAGTAAACAGTGCACTTAAATGCAATAGAAAACTCAGCCCAAAATACAGTATATCAAATAAAAAGTCCTGCAAGTATTGTGTCTTGACCAGAGCTAGGCAGTCTCAAAATACATGTATTTGAAATATTTTTGTATTTACTTAGTATTAAAGGTTTTTATTAAAGTATTTAGTATTTTGTATTTCAAATACAAAATATTTGATGATTTTTTATTTCAAATACATATCGTGAAATTCATGTGCACAAAAGATCAGTTTTTTGGCAGTTTTAGACGGAAAATTTTATGATATTAAAAAAACAGAAACAGATGACAATAAAATCAAATAGAGCCCAATTTACAGTCTGAAAGTTTGATTGCTTATTGTAGCATTTTTATTGCGCGAATGCGCAGAGAAATAAGACTGTCAAATTTGTTCAAAAATAAATACGCATGCGCGCAATTAAAATATATTTTGTATTTGAAATACTGTATTTTGTATTTGAAATACACTAATAGATGTATTTTGCCCAGCCCTGGTCTTGACCACAGGGCTGAACTGACCCAGCGGGCTACAGGGAATTTCCGGTGGCCCGTGGTGTGACAGAGACAAAAATATATTGCAAAAATTTATATAAATTGAAAAAATCAAAAATATAAACCTGGACTATCAGATTTCCTGCTACTAATTTTTTTCCAGTCCAACCCTGCTTGATCATGGCCACAGAGGATTAAATATCTTAAGACGTCTTACATTGTCTCCATTTTATGAAATAAATCAAGGCCCTTCAAACAATAGTTCAGATATTCCAAGAGGAAATTAATGAAAATTATTTTTGAGTTTAAAATTTGTTACAGAATAGTTTAATCTCAAACTATAAGAAATGAGTGACAAAAGTTTTTTGTAAGTATTAAAAAAGTTTATTTACTATAATAATATTTTAACTTTGCCCAGTGAGCACGTAGGTCTGAAACGTTTTGAATTTGAGTATAAAAACTCATGGATGGCGTTTTGCAACAATGAGCTAACCCACAAGTATGTAGTTTTCCACAAATTAATAAAACAGTTGAAAATTATTTGGTAAATTGTCGTTTTACAAACATTGTTTTTTAATAGATAGTATCACTATCGCCAAATGTTGGTTAAATTAATTAGGTACACTTGTTGTAGAAGACATCATAATGTGAAATTTTAAAATAAAAAAGTCAAAAAAACAAAGTGTGGGTTAGATCATTGTTGCAAAACACAATCCACATATAAAACTCTCGAAGCTATAAGGTCGAATGTGCCTAGTATATTATCATGATTGGGCCAATTCGGCCGACAGAACAGTTCCCAAAAGCTGAGGGATCGCTCACGATC
This sequence comes from Malthinus seriepunctatus, assembly GCA_963924605.1. Taxonomy (NCBI): domain Eukaryota; kingdom Metazoa; phylum Arthropoda; class Insecta; order Coleoptera; family Cantharidae; genus Malthinus; species Malthinus seriepunctatus. Next base: position 11,739,795 of record OZ004600.1, read on the forward strand.
TGTATGTGTATTGTATATGTATTTTAGTAAAGGACCCCGCACACTTTAAATGGGAAAATGGATCACCCTGTATATTTAAAAATATTTTTACAATAGGCGATTTTGAGATAGGAAAGTTTTGTTGTGAACTTATTTTTAGATTTTTTTACAGAACTCCATATAATTCTAATGTAACATCGAGCTAAACTCACCCTGTTTCCTGGGGGTGATTAGTATGACGCAGCATGTAAATTTTAATGGAAAATTCTTAATGTTGAATCCCCTAATGGCCTAATTATTTTAGAGGCGGAGATTAAGAGTATTTATGTTTTTTATAGCTGAAAAAAATTGTATGTATTTATCTGTACAAATATTTTATACAATTTTCCCCCTAGAAGAGGTTATAAACCAGTCAAGATACGTTTTTTTGGGGTTGGGCCCATAGAGACTTTTAGCCAAAACTTCAAAATATTTCACCGAAACCCATTTCCCATTTAAAGTGTACACACCTCACCTCACTATTTATTAAAATAATAAATAAGATAGAGACACAATTGTACTGTCTGTTGAATACGCCCATTAACAAATGGCTTTTATTTAATATTTTTTAGAATGTTGCCAAGACTGATTAATGGAGGAATAGCAGGAATCGCTGGAATTGGGTGTTGCTTCCCACTCGATCTTGTCAAAGTAAGATTACAATCTCAAAAAATTGGTCCAAATGGTGAACGAGAGTATAATTCTATGTAATTAGGACTATTTTGTTTAAAAAACAGTTACTCGAAAGGTTTATTTTAGGTTCGACTGCTTTAAAAAAACTTTTAAATCAGAAGGACTGCGTGGTATGTATAGAGGTTCAAGCGTAAATCTCGTTTTTATTACTCCTGAAAGGGCAATCAAATTAACCGCCAACGACCTCTATAGGTATTTGTTACGAGCACCTGATGGGTAAGAACTATAAGTTAAATTTAAGACATACTTTTTTATGCATTTAGTTAACCCATCTTTGAAACTGTTGCACCTTGCTTTTTATCCGTTACTTACCACATTCCGATGTTCCTCCATCTTGGCACCTTGACGCAACAAAAAAATCCCAAAACAAAGGTATATAGGTAACGACGGAACATATGCAATGGATGCACGTTGTATTTTAATTTTACGTCGATCTGTTGCTACAAAACGGATTCCAGGTCGTGCGTAATGCTGTCAAAAAGTCGTTGAAGCAGAAAGTTTGTTGAAGTAGTTCCTTGTCGCACGACATTTTACGTACGAGCGGGAATCCACCTTATACTAACAGAACCTGTCGCCGTCTAGACGCCAGGGATGGTGCAACAGTGGAAAAAAATCAAAAAAGAATCTGACGGCGACCAATTACGATATAAAAAATTATTTTCAGGACGCTCAGTTTACCACGTCAAATGTTGGCCGGTAGTATGGTTGGTGTAACACAAACATTTATATTAACACCTATGGAACTTTTGAAAATACAAATGCAAACTTCCGGTGCTATAATTGCCAAAGCAAAAGCAGGTATTTCAAAATGTATTTTACAAGAATGCTCATTAATGACTCGTCTTAGAGGGCAGAATTATTCCTCCTCCCTCAGGTTTAAGCTTAGCGAAGGATATGATAAGACAACATGGCTTTTTGGGAATGTATACGGGAGTACGAGCTGGCGTGTCACGTGATATCACGTTTTGTTTACTTTATTTTCCTACATTCGCTACCTTGAACGATCTTGGGCCAAAAAGAAACGACGGAACGGGTTAGTTACCATTTCAACTCCAATTTTTAAATAATCGACAAGTAATTATTTTATAATTAGGCACTTCAGTATTTTATTGGTCATTTTTGTCGGGGATGGTGTCGGCATCTATGGCTGGACTATGTGCCACCCCTTTTGATTGTATTAAAACCAGGCTTCAACTCAAAGGTCAAACACAGTATAGTGGATTCGGTGATGCAGTTACGTAAGATCATTTAATTATTTTTAACGAAATTTTGTAAGATGTGACAAATTTTTTCTTCTAGTCAAATACTAAAAAACGAAGGTCCTAGGGCATTTTATAAAGGAGGCGCTTGTAGGATGATAGTTTTAGCGCCATTATTTGGTATAACTCAAACGGTTTATTATCTTGGCGTGGCAGAATATTTACTAAATTTTACGCCATACAGTAAATATTTGCAATAGTTTTACTTATAAGAAAAATAAATAATACAAAACATAAATTTAAGAACATGTACTAACGAGAAAACGTAAATGATAAATAAAACATGATCATGGGGCAGATCACAGAGAAACTAAAAATAAATAGTTTTTATAACTTTTAACTCTCTAAAGTGTTATACCAGTTATACTTTAACAATTCCATAATTTTAAAATAAGATAAAGTGATTGACAGGTAGTATTAGTCGTAGACCAGTGTTTCTTAAAACAGCCCTGTTTTTCAAGCTTTGGGCACTTGGCCAGTTTCAAAATAGCATCAGGTGAAAGAAATTTTGTTCTTTGAAGATCGTAAACCCTTCTTTGTGTTGATATTACCGTTAATCACCACTAAAGTCATGATAATTTTTTATTTATTGAGAATCTTTAAATCAGGAGACATGGACAGGGAGCCAAATTCCCAAGAAGACGTTAGCTAACCGTGGTGTGGTTACTCGCCAACAGCTAGTCACCCTACAACCTATACGTATACAGTGTGTTGACTTGGATCCGAGACAGATGATTTTATCATTTAAAAGTAAATAGTTGCACATATTGGCGGTTCTCCTAATTATTTTTGAGAAAAACCTTACAAAGAGAATTTGAATTAATTAGTACGTACTAAAAACTGCAACTAATGCATATTTTAGTTTCGCGATTGATCCATCCGTATTCATAAAAATTTGGAAAATAGTTTTAGTAATAAACGATTAAATAGCTGCAATAGCTCTATAAAGCTGCGTTTACATTAGTAACATAACATGTTATATAACAGTGTTTTATAACATTTTTAAGTTATGTTTTGTACTTTTGTAATGGTAATTTTCGAATAATTTTTGTAACAACGTTATACCGGGTGTCCCACTTAGCATGCTCACCATGGGGATCTCGTAAACTGTAAGAGATACGAAATCGGTTAAATGACACCAAATGTAGCCTCTTTCATGGCCAACTTGATCCTACTTTTGTTTTTTGAAAAATATTATTAGCACTCTAGATATTTAGAAAAAACTGAAAAAGTTGATTTTCTTTAAATGCCTATAACTTTTTTATTAATCAAAATAATTTCAATTTTCAAAAAAGGGATAATAGGCACGACTAAAACCAATAAATTTAATAAACAAAAAAATTTTTTATAAGGCCGTTTTGGAGATATGATGCAAAGTTACATTTTTTTTAAATGCAAACCTAACCTCAATTTTATGTTGTTGCAAAGCTAATTTTTTTCTCTTTTCAAAAATATACGTTTTTAAATTTTTAAATTTTTTTTATTTTTTAATATTTTTTTATGAATTTTTTTTTCACTTTTTTTTGATATTCCTATGTTTAATTTCAATTATTTTTTTTTATTCGATTGTTTCAAGGGATACTTGATTAAAAAAAATTTTTTAACATTAAATAACAAGGACCCCGCACTTTTTATATGGAAAAACGGTTTCGGTCAAATTTGATAAAATTTTGGTAAGTTGTAGATTTTTCCCTTCTGAACAAAAGTCTCAATGGGCGCAAACATCTAGACCCCTACGTTTCTGTAATATAGGCCTCCAAAGCTCTTAAGATAGCTATCCTGATAAATTAATGTAGCACATATTTTTTGTTATACAGGGTGATTTTTTTAAGTGGTACTAACATTGGGATCTCGGAAACCGTAAGAGTTACGAGGTTGGTTAAATTAGCAAAAAGTTGCATATTTTGATGATCTTTAAGAATCCGTTTAGAAAATTAAAAAATTCTAAATGATTTCCGAGATAATGCAGAAAAACTGAAAATTGGCAATTTCGTTTTTCGACTGTAATTTCAAAATGGCGTACTTTAGAAAAAAAATTCTCGGGAATAATTTTCAGGAGATCAAAAAAGCTATCAAACGATACCAAACTCGACTTTTTATCACATCGACGCTAGGCGTCGCGACGTACAACTTTTCATTTTCTTATGGGGGACCTATCACTTTTTTAACAAATATTACTCAGTAGGCTTGTCTAAATTCGGATATCAAATGACAACATTCTAACTTGTACTTTTCTTAATTTACACAACTTTTCAGGTTGTTATGTTACGTAATGTTAATATTTTACTTTATGTTATTTATTATGATTAAAAATAATGACTAAAACCTGGTTTTTAAAGTTTTAGAGAAATAATTTAATCAGGAAATAAAATTTCATTACTAAGATTTAATAAATAATAATTTGATTTATTTTTATTTCCAGCTCAACTTAATTTTCAAAAATTTAAAAGCTAAGTTTTAATCGTTGTATTTCATCGTAACAAATAACATAAAGTAAAATATTAACATTACGTAACATAACATAACCTGAAAAGTTGTGAAAATTAAGAAAAGTACAAGTTAGAATGTTGTCATTTCGTATCCGAATTTAGACAAGCCTACTGAGTAATATTTGTTAAAAAAGTGATAGGTCCATAAGAAAATGAAAAGTTGTGCGTCGATGTGATAAAAAGTCGAGTTTGGTATCGTTTCATAGCTTTGTTGATCTCCTGAAAATTTTGCCGGAGAATTTTTTTTCTAAAGTACCCCATTTTGAAATTATAGTCGAAAAACGAAATTGCCAATTTTCAGTTTTTCTGCATTATCTCGGAAACCATTTTGAATTTTTTAATTTTCTAAACGGATTCTTAAAGATCATCAAAATATGCAACTTTTTGCTAATTTAACCAACCTCGTAACTCTTATGGTTTCCGAGATCCCAATGTTAGTACCACTTAAAAAAATCACCCTGTATAGAAATATAAACTGTGCCAGATGGTAGAGTTGACCAATACTAATAACTTTTGTTATTTCAATTTTGCAAAACGGCGCTTGGTTTTTTTAATATGGATTTATTGATTTTTAATTTTTTATGGCAGCATCCCTGTTTTTTGAGTTAGGAAAAAAATAAAAAGATTTATGTAATCTACTAAAAAAGTTCTAGAAATAACGTTAATTTTCTTTTATTATATCTTTCACCGTTTCAAAATGGCGGCGATGCAAAAAGTTCAAAATCTTATATCTCTGCCACCACTCCATTAATTTTTGTCTAATGAATTTTATTTAATTGTTCGAAGCCCTTTTATCAACGTTTGTGCAAAATATTTTTTTCTTGTTTCTATTAGAAAAAAACTAACTCAAAAAACAAAGATTAAAAATAAAAAATCAAAAATCAATAAATCCACCATATTAAAAAAACCAAGCGCCGTTTCGCAAATTTGAAATAACAAAAGTTATTAATTGGTCAACTCTACCACCTGGTACAGTTTATATTTCTATATAACAAAAAATATGTGCTACATTAATTTATCAGGATAGCTATCTTAAGAGCTTTGGCGGCCTCTATCTCAGAAACGTAGGGGTCTAGATGTTTGCGCCCATTGAGACTTTTGTTCAGAAGGGGAAAATCTACAACTTACCAAAATTTTATCAAATTTGACCGAAACCGTTTTTCCATATAAAAAGTGCGGGGTCCTTTATTATTTAATTTTATGTTACCAAACAAGAATTTGAAAAATTAAGCCTATCAACACTTATATTTTTGAAAAGAGAAAAAAATTGGATATGCAATAAAATAATATTAATACTAGGTTTGCATTTAAAAAAATATAACTTTGCATCATATCTCCAAAACGGCCTAATAAAAAAATCTTTTGTATATTAGATTTATAGGTTTTAGTAGTGCCTATTATCTTTTTCTTAAAAATTAAAATTATTTTGATTAATAAAAAAGTTATAGGCAATTAAAGAAAATGAACTTTTTCAGTTTTTTGTAAATATCTAGAGTGCTAATAATATTTTTCAAAAAACAAAAGTACGATAGAGTTGGCTATGAAAGAGGCTACATTTGGTGTCATTGAACCGACTTCTTATCTCTTACATTTTACGAGATCCCCATGGTGAGCATGCTAAGTGAGACACCCGGTATAACACTGTTATATAACATGTTATGTTACTAATGTAAACGCAGCTTTAGTCATGACTTTGATATTTGAATTTTGAAACAATTGAGCAGGTTTTCTTTCCACCTACCTCCAAGAAGGCTACGAGAATAACTATTTTGGTGACCATTTTTAGATTTAGTTTTCCATAAAAATACACAAATTATGACAAATAAATAAGTGCTTCAAACTTACATGATGCTCATAATTGAATTAATTAAATGCTTCCTTCATAATGCACAAAATTAACTTAAAAAGTTTTTTAATTAACAAATAAACATTGAACACAGCCACATTTTGTACCGGCGAAATTAAACTGATAATATTATCTCAATTCAGAAAATTTGCACATTTATTGGACTTGCGTATTATTGTTTTGATTATTAAACAATAATATTTAGATTAATCTATTTTTAATAAAATTAGAAATTCGAGTTTATGCACACGCTTTACCGTACGTATGGTGGGTTGCATATACTTTAGGTATTTTAATTATTAAATCTTAATTATGTTATTTTAATTAATAACTAGCGAAGTAACTCGGTTTTGGTTGACCCCTCCTTTAACCCCCCCGCCCTATAGAACAAGAAAGAACCAGCTTGCGATATCCCTCTCGAATGTCAATGTAGCTCCTTCAACACTACAGTTACGCTAATTTGACCCCTATTATGATCTAAAGAGGATAATATTTTCCTTCAGAAACATCTAACATGTTTGTTCCAACTGTCTTAATTGATGAGTTCAAGGGGAAAAAAGAAAGAACCATCGGTTGACGTATTTTCATACGCGTTCGACATCTCTCCAGAATGTCAATGGAGCTCCTTAAAGACTACAATTACTCTAATTTGATCTCTATTATGATTTAGAGCGAATAAAATTTTCTTTCAAAAACAGCTAACACTTTTGTTCCAGCTGTCTTAATTGATGAGTTCAAGGGGAAAAAAGAAAGTACCATCTATTGGCTTATTTTCATACGCGTTCGACGTCTCTCCAGAATGTCAATGGAGCTCCTTAAAGACTACAATTACCCCAATTTGATCTCTATTATGATTTAAAGAGGATAAAATTTTCTTTCAGAAACATCCAACACGTTCGTTCCAACTGTTTTAATTTATCAGTACAAGGTAAAAAACCATCGGTCGACTTATTTTCATACGCGTTCGACGTCTCTCCCAAATGTCAATGTAGCTCTTTAAAGACTAAAATTACCCCAATTTGACCTCTATTATGATTTAAAGAGAATAAAACTGTCCTTCAGTAACATTCAACACGTTTTAGCTGTTTATTGTGTTATGATTCCACGCCCTTAACACAACACTCCGAAAAAAGTTATATCTCTATTTTTAATAGTTTTTTTTCTTAATTTCTATTTATTTTTTATACCAAACTCTATTGTTATTAAAATGTAAATTAAGAGATTTTCAAACCAAGACATTAAACATGGGGGACATGTCAAATAACTTAATCTTTCCGATTACGAAATTTAATTTATTTGCATTAGATTATATTAATTTACCACAATATTTCTTCACCCTTCGTATGTATACTTTGTAATTTAATACTTTAATAAGTACAAGAAGCCATATAATATTGCCATTCGCTCATTGATGTAAGAGTAACGAAAATGCCTGTTGGTGAAAGAACTTATTTAATACAAACGAATCGTAACGCTTTAAATTCGGAATTATCCTTAATTTTCGCAATAATATGTATCGTCGACGTTTTCGGAGTTTTTCCAATAATATCATTACCAAAACCAGTGATCGATTGCGGTATAAATTAATGAAACGTACACTAAATACTCGAAGTAAAAAGGTATTGTTTTAGGCTACGTTGGAATTTTTATTGTAATTATAATTATTATTGTTCAAATTTACACCTCGAGTTTATTGGGTAAGTGTTGGTTGATAGCAGAAAAGATCGAACCCAATATCGAATTTAAAAATCGTTATCCATATTCTGCACTAGCCGAACTTACGTACGGAAAGAAAATTTCTAACATTATAACAATTTTACTCGATATAACAGTCTTTGGTTGTGGAATTCCAAATTTGATAGTTGGTGAGTTGATTATTTTTTTGAAATTAATCATCATTTAACGTTAATTGTTTTAGCTGCTAGAAATTTACAATTGCTAGGATTGAAAGTAACTGACAATTCGTTTGACATGTCTTTTTGTTATTGGATTATACTTATCGGAACAATCATGTGCCCAATACTTTGGTTTAGGAGCCCAAAAGATATGAGGTGTTTATTATACAAAATGGACCCATTTAGTGATTTATCTCGCATCACAGTATCCAATTGACGCGATCCTCTGTACTGTTATCATTCCATAAAGCTGCTCTATACTGCATAGAGCAGGTTTTCCCAAACTTTTTCTCTGATCACTAGTGCTGCACTGAGCACAGTTTGGAAAACCCTGGTATAGAGGATCGCACTGGTAGGATTTAGTGACGTCCCAGCATAAAAGCTGTGTTGATCAGTGATATTTCAACTTTTGATATAATCACTTAATATGAAAGGAGTTATCAATGGTTTCTTTTCATAAATGGGCCCATTCTAAACTGCATTTTTTTAAATTTAATAACATTTTAGGCTCTTGTGCACCATTTCGGTTACTTTAGTGCTTTTGGTTTTTATTTTAACTTTCGTTTCGATTTTTTTGGATTTAAACGAAGTTCGAAGGATACCAACAACTGCCAACTTATTTCCATTGTGGCAAAATATTCTTACAGCTTATGGAATTTTAGTATTTCAATTTGATATTCATCCGACTATTTTAACGATTCAAGTCGATATGAAAAATAAAAGCGAAATTTACAGAGCAATTATTTGTGGATTTTTGGGTTTGTAAAATTATTTCTCTACATACGAATATTTTTGTTAAGTGCAATTTTAGTTAGTTTAGGCTTATTTTTTTTAACAAGTGGAGCCATTTATAATCGTTATGGGCAAAATATAGAACCGAGTATTTTGGAAATGTTGCCCAACACAGTTCGACTGTATGTCATTACATTTTTAGTTGCTCTACAACTAAGTTTATCTTCTGCTATAAGCAACACTTCACTGTACCAACATTTAGACGACTGCATGGGAATTTCTAGAGGTGAGTAAATTTTAAAAAGTAACCAAATGAATTGTTTTAAAGATTTCAGCTATAAGAGATGTTTGGTTAGAAGTGTAATAGCGTTTTTATCAATAATTGTTGCTGAATCAGTGCCTCGTTTCGATTTAGTCATGTCTCTTCTCGGTGGAGCACTTACAGGCCCTTTGGTGTTTATTTTCCCGCCACTTTTTTACTTAAAAATGATTTATCTTCAAGAACAACACGGACAAATATTACAATTGGAAAACGTACAAAATATCGTTCACGCAGTCGATAAAAATCCATATTCTTATTCGAGTTTTAGTACAATTGAAGAGGAAATTTTGACTGCTACTAATGAGAATGTATCTAAAACAGTGAATTGGATCATTTGCTTATTGATTATTATATTTGGGGTAGCAGCAACGTTTGCTACCACTTACTTAAATGTCGTCAGCATAACAAGTTTTGTGACTTTTTCACCGCCATGTATTTATAAAATTTATAACGCAACAATAAATGTTTGAAATTTATGGTTTTATTACTTCAAAAGATTTTTTTCAGAAACTCATTCAAAAGCCTCTTTGTGGACAACACGGCGCATGATTTCTCTCGACTTCATCCAGTGTGAGCAGTTTTCCAATTCATTAATGGGCTAGATCTGAAATGCTTTTCCCGGCAGTGGAACGGCACTGTCCGTCCGTTAAGTCGGTCATTAATGGCCATGAATGATGAAAAAGTTTTCTAAATGTTTTGCTCCTCTCTACAATTTCTATACTCAATTTTTGCGTCTCAACGCGTGCTCAAGGCATGTTAAAATGTTGTAGTGTGCTCTCGACTTCATCCAGTGTGAGCACTTTTCCAATTCATGAGCTAGATCTGAAATGCTTTTCCTGTCAGTGGAACGACACTGTCCGTCCATTAAGTCAGTCATTAATGGTCATGAATGATGGGAAAGTTTTCTAAATGTTTTGCTCTTCTCTACAATTTCTGTATTCCATTTTAGCGTTTCAACGCGTGCTCAAGGCATGTTAAAATGTCGTGGTAAGTTACGAAGGTTAGTCTATATCCAATTGAAAATTCATTGAGTAAGTCTGCCCAAGTTTCCCATATGTTTCAGTCAGTCTGCAGCCGCTGGTACCAATTTACATGCAGTAAACCCACATTATTGTCAATCTTCTGATCATGGAGAATGTGAGTCACGATTTTGCTACCAGGGAACATCAGTACAATTGCTTGTATTTTTCGCATTTCTTCTAAGACGGTTCTTGTGAAAAAGGAAATGGAATGAAAACCATAGATAAAATGAGACGAAATTTGCAACACGAAAATCATTATAAGGTGACTTAATACTTTTTATTCAACATACACAATCAATATTTATTGCATTAAAAATACAATCTTCAGTCCTATTGATAAAACAAAATCATTAAATTAAAAAGGAAAAATCATCTTTGTTTTCTTAAAGATTAAATAGGAAAAATTCTAAACCAGAAGAACGTGATTGTTGCGGTAACAAAACCTTATTAATCTTATGTATCACACCGTTTGTTGCAACATTATCACATTCTTTAACTACAGCACTACCAAAACGAATGTCATCTCCGACGCGTCCAAAACTGTGTTGTTGGCGAGATAAAGTCGGAACCATAGAACTAAAGCCCCACGTTTGTGGACCAATTCCAGAACAACACAAAACCTCTACAAAATTAAAATCAAACGTAAAATTTTTTTAAACTTATAAAGGCGGAGGCACACGCACAGGCTTTTACTCCGGCTTAGTCTGTGCAAGCCCGCAAACTGGAGCGTCTGTACATCGTTTAGGCGGTTCATGTGGACCAAAACTGCGCAAGTCAGAGCAAAAACCTGTGCTTGTGTCTCCACTTTAACTAACCTGTCAAAATGTGGTTCTTCAACAAGGTGTTGATCTTCTCTTTATTTTTCATAAGTTCATCTACGTCGAACTTTTCGAAAGCCGCGTTTGTGGGTGCCAAAACTGTTAAGGATTCTGTGTTTGATTTCAAAACTGCTTCTAAATCGCTATCTTTTAATAATTTGACAAATGTAGAGTAACTTTCGTCCGCTTCTAGAGCCTCTAGTAAATTTTTCGTGCGTGGAAGGAGCACACTATTAACTTCGTGGATAACAGATCCGCAAGTTTTTTCATCGTAACCAGTTAATCGAGCGCAATTTATTGTTGCTCGGTTAATAATATTGGTAAATACAGGAAGCTAAAATAAGTTTTCAATTAGGTTTAGAAGAAGTAGGTACGTAACTACGAGAGAGCCAGGGTGGGCCCAGGCCCATCTAAACTTTTGCTCACCTACCCTTGTGCCCACAAAGAGCATTATGGAGAGCAAAAAAAATTATGGCCACCAAGTGCCCACCTGATTTTAGGAAGCTAGTTACGTGCCTGAGAAGAAGTGTTTTAATTACTTACTGTTGAGTATAAGTTCAAACGTAAAGGTTTGTCTTCGTAATTGCTCTTCAATACAGCGTTATTATTCATGTTGCAAGACTCCATTTTTCCTTGTACCACGTGGTAGAAAATTAACTCTTTTAATTTAGTTGTATCGTCTTTGATATCGTCCAACATTTTTGTTATTTCAGAATTATCGAAAGCTTTATCGGAAGGAGCGAACAAAGTTAAGTTTCTCAAAGAGTCAATTTCTTCTGTTAGACCAGCCTTTTCGATCAGAGCTTGGAATTTGGTAAAGTTTTCATTTTTCAATGCTTGGCTTATGTACAACGCCGTTTCAGGTATAACAACAACATCGATCAAATGAATGACGCCATTGGTTGCAACTATATCAGTTTTAACTATTTTAGCAGTGCGTTCAAACAATAAGACATCATCTTCGGTTCTTTGCAAATTGAGCACTTCCCCATAAATATTATGAGTTGTAGCATTTCCAACAATAGCACAAGAGCAAACGGTATGTCCAACAACGTGGTGTTTCAAAATTGCTAAAACAAATTGAATTTAAAGCTCCTTACACACTAGAAAATGTCCAACAGCGTCTTGGCTATTAGACATTGTCCAAAATATTCATTTTGGACACACAAAATCACCAATGTGTTGGTAGTCTACTCTAAATTACACTCAAGAACAAAAAGATCACAACTTACTGGCAGCACAGGCATCTCCACGTAAGATCTTTTCTCTGGTCGATTCTTCGAGCTTGTTGAAGGCTGCATCGGTTGGAGCAAAAATAGTATAATGTCCACTAGGTTTAAAATTATCTAACAAGTCGGTATTTTGCAAAGCTAAAAACATCAATTGAAAATTATTTTGCTTTAATTAAGTTCATAGAGGTACCTTTGCGTAAATTCGATAATTGGGGATGATCAGAAATTATTTCTACGACCGATTGGCTAACAGGGTTTAAGACGCCATCGATAACGTGCACAATTCCATTAGAAGCGAAATTATCGGGTTTGGTTACACGAGCACAATTGACAGTTACCATTTTTCCATAACTTCTTGTAGGGTAAGTGTTGATGCGTATTAAATTATTTTTAGGGGTGTAGCTGCATTGAAAGAGGTTTTATTTGTAGTTGGTCATAATAAATATTAAAATTACAAACCTGTACAAGACTTCCTCGTTGATGAGCTCAGATAGTTCCATAAAACCTGACAAAGCGTGGTTTAAAACTAAATCTTTGGAAGAAACTGGGTTTTGAAGTTGACGCCTTTTTCGCTTTTCAGCAGATACTTGATTCTGCAAAAAATTCGTTACTTAAGGTCTATTAGTCAATTTGAATTTATTACGAGCTCGTTCATTTCGTCAGAAAGAAGATTCATAGCTTGGTCGGTGGGCATGAAAATTGTCATGTTTTCTTTAACGAAAGTTTCTTCGAGTCCTTCCATACGGACTAATTTTGCATATTCACCTCCATCAATATCTTCAATTGTCTTCAACAAGGGTTGAAGCATAATTTTTTTCGAACAACCTGTAGATTCCTCCGCACGTCTGTATCCATAACAACACTTATAACGAACCGTAAACGTTTTAACAACTCCATGATTGTTAATTCTAAAATTTTATATTTAACAAAAAAATTTACTTCTTCAAAAACGAACTCACTTTGTAACGCATTCGTATTTATTTGGGCTTTGTTGACAGTTGGATAAACTGATTGATGTCGAAAAGAAATTTGGAACTTTATCTACGTCCGTTGTATCGCTTTGTTTTGCATCGGTTGCTTCTTCTTCTTCGTCGTCGTCGTCTGTAGTTTCTTCACGTTCGATACAAACGTTTTCTCTAGAATTTTAATTACAAAATGAGTCACGATAGGTGCGGAATGATCAAAAGAGTTAAGAAAATGTCTCCCAAGATAGGCCTCGTTCGATACCCTAATCACGAATTGCGTTTCATATAATTTGAAGAGTTCAACTTTGTCATCGAGAAAAAAATCTTCTTTGTTTGGCCTTAGTTCCGCATTTTAAATAGTTTGAGGACCTATACACATAAAATTAAATTGAGGTTCTTAAAATAATCATTTTGATCAAAATACACGTCCACGTCGAAAAAATACACTTGGGCGAAAAACTATGAAAATTTTTGCCAATGAAAATGCCTTTTGGAAGCCCCTGTAATGTTGAAAGTCCCCACTCTTTAGACAAATTTCACATAAACTTAAATTCGTTGAATAAGCATTTAATGTGAAATTTTTGGATATCACGTTTATATGCGATTTGTTCTACTCCATATAAAGGAAGAAAGTGTTAAATTACTCTACATTTCACACAATTTAGTATTTTCTAAAAAAAACGTTGAAAATTAATTAAGAAATTAAATTATTTAATTAGCACGAAATTTATTTTTATTTTTAATCTGCGTAAAATAGTTTTCAATGTTAATGAACAATAATTTATTTATTTGGATGAACTCTCTCGAAAGTCTAATTGAGGTCCTTTTAGGGGACCTTCAATTAATTCGATGATTCAGATATTTTTTGGTACGGGTTGACATTGTGCAGGTCATGGTCAAATTTGGAAGCTTTTCAACTTATTTAGACGAACATTTTTAACCGGAAACATTAACATAAATGTATGCCCCTATCCATATAAATATCTTAAACATTAAGGATAATTAACTTTTTTTACAACAAAATGGATGTTTTTTCAGATCCATCAGAAAATTCCATCGATGGTATCTCTTCTTTTGATTGTTATTGTTGTAGTTCTACCATGAAACATCACCATGATTGCTTTTGTATAGTTTTGTTATCATTAAAATAAATTGAAAATTCAAGGATTTTCAGTGGTAAACAATTTTCCACTAGAGCTTGATTTAAGCATTTTTTAGGCCTAAACATTCACACGCGACAAAAATTGCTTGTTTATCCATTAACCAAAATGACGCAACAAAATCAAGGATAATAATTCACTTGCCACCTACCGTTTTTCGTTTAAAGAGAAAAATTATATTTTTCACCAGCGTAAGAAAATTTAAATTGGCGTAAAAAAATTCGTTTCGAAATTGCAAATTTAAGTTACAAAATGTAAAAAAAAAACGGTTTGGTCGTTTGTGTAACAATATAATTTGGTGAAAAATTAAGTTAAATAATAATGACGTTCTTATAATCTAAAACAATCCTGCAAGTTTACATAAGGACATTTTCATTAAAATAATAGCTCAATAACGGTCTAAACATATTAAACAAATAACTGAATCAAATTTATAACTATACGTTAAGTTTGACAGGGTTTTTTCAAAATGGAAATTTTTTAATGAAGGAAATGCAGTGTTAAATATGAGTGGGGTATAATTGCTTGAAATTTAAAATTAAAGTGATAGGTAATGTTTTGTAATAAATCCATCTAGATATCTTAAGCCAGGTAACGAACGCTCAAAAAAGGGTTGTAGAGGACATGGACAGTACTAAAAGTCCCTAGTTCTAGCTATATGGCTCAGAGAGGGAGGAACGGTAGAAAGGCGACGTTTTTGAGGTTTTCGCTTATATCTCGACAACCATGAGTCCTAGGGAAAAAATTGTTCTTAGGAAAATGAAAGATTATCAAATTTCCTACAAGATTATTCATATGCATTTTTTCTCCACCCGCAAAAATCGTTAATGTATGAAAACTCTGTACCAGTTGAAGATAAAATAGTAAAGGAAATTTAAAGCTAATTAGCGATTTTTGCGGGAAGATATCTCGAAAACTATAAGGAATAGAGAAAGAATAAATAGATACAATCTTGTAGGAAACTTGATAAGCTTTCATTTTGCCAAGATTAATTTTTTCCCTAGGACTTACTGTTTTCGAGATCTAAGAGAAAACGCTAAAAACGGTCTCTTTTTCTCGAAATGTCCAATGTCTAACCTTCAATAGGCTTTATTTCTATATAATCCATCCACCTGTTTGTGTGTGAAAAGCATAATCAACAAACAATTTTAATAGTCAGTTATCGCGTTTCTGCCTGTCTGTTCGTTTTTCCCCATGTCTATCTGCCTACCTGAGTGTCTGCCTGCGTTTTTATCTATCTGTCTATTCTGTTTATTTGTCTATTTTCGTCTTATATTGTTTTTTTTATACTTAGTCAAAACGTGCTCAGCTTGAAAACTTGAGGTTTGTTTTGATAATATTGTTACATGAATTGATCATCGTTCAATCGGAACCGAATTGACGTGTGCAATAATTATGGGAAAATTAATTAATATTTCTTTTACATGATACCGTCGTTTTTGTTTATATTTTATACAAATATTATAATATTTGTGAAAAATACAATTGTATTTATATAAAACATAATTATATTTATTATTTATTAAAAATATAAGCGTTTGTTTCTTCTAAATGGTGGGTAGCATTTATTTACCATAATTTTATCAGGTGTTAAAAAATAATAAAAAATTGGTGTTAAATCATAGAATTAGCCCTAAAAGGGTTATTTTGGAAAAGCTACTTTTTGGATGCAAGTTGGAAAGTATTGATAAAAATTGATCTAAGAATACTAGGGGTTGTTGCGAAGAATTTTTGACCACTTGGCACTCTTCATTCCCAAATTTTTGAATTAAATCTTTGTATGAATTTTTGATATTGGCGAATGGACAGCATTCTTTCGAGATAAATGAGTTAAATTTTATGAATGAAATAGCAAACAAATTTTATTAATTTCCTAATAAAAAGAATTTAAGTTCAAGTTCAGAAGCAGAGTGCATAAATTTCTGATAAATTAAAATTGTGCGAGCGTATAATTGACAGTCGAACCGTAATGGAGACGATATGCTTGACCGTGTATGGAATTCAACATTAATCATCCATCACCTTACGTAAATTAACCGAAAAAAATTGCAACAAGTTTTTGTCAAATTAACGATAATTAAAAATTTAAATTGGAAAATTTTAAATTACAAAATTAACAAATGCATATTGTATTTGGTCTTGTACAGTGCTATAACGAGTCTCATTAAATAAATTAATTTACCATTTCTTCTAAATTCCTTACCCAACAGTTATACATTTCAATCAAATTATAATATTAAATTGTGCACATCATTACTCCTTTATTAATTAAATAATTGTAATTAAATAAGAAGGAAACAAAAGTTTCATTATGAAAGTCTTTTAATTATTATCAGAGCTCAAAAAACTTTAAAGTTTTTGCAAAACAACTGAAATAATGAAAATTATTGTTGTACTAATCAAGAGATTAGTTTGCACGGAGCCCAGAAAATTGACCGTTAATTAAGAATTTTTCAGATTTTGTCTTATTTTTTTAAACTTCCTTACTTCTTTGGAATTTAGCTCCCGAACCTTTCCGAAACGTATTGTCTCAAAAATGAGTCAAAAGTCCCAAGTATTATTCCTCTTATTATATCTTTTTTTCTAATTATTGTTTTCGGGAAAAGGGTGGTGAATACCCCATTTACTTCGGCATCTAGCGTCCATTGTAGTTCTCGCTATTCATCCCTTGAAATATCCGTTCCACTGAGTTTTAAATAGCTATAGGCGTACCTGAGTTCCCGGAGGAGGAATTTTTGTTAATGACGTGGTTAATCCAACTCCGAGTATAGGAAGAGATGACGACTGATGTATTATGTAATAACAAATACATAAATATTTTAGAATTAAATAGTCTATTGTTTTAACAACTTCCCAAGTTCTTAATCTCATCACATCAGGTTGTAGAATTATTGATTAGAATGTTATTTCGAACCTCATTTGGATTCAAAACAATGAGCGTGTACTATTACACGAACGGACTTTTAAATAAGTACTTATCCAACTTGAAGACAACTCTATAAGATTTTTAATTACGGCAATTTTGTTGAAGAAGTTATTTAAAGGAAGTTTGAATGTTTTTTCTGATGTTGGAAAAAGTGTGGAAAATCACATTAGAGATACGACATTCGTGTCCAATCGTTATGCATAACATGTAATAATGCATTAAGTACTACACTCTTCTACTATTTGTTAATCAGATTAATAGGTAACAGTGCAGTTTGCACGTTCATAATATAATCGTAACATCGGAAAATTATTCAATAAAACTGCATTACTCAATGGTGGCTCTTATAAAACAACTGTATCTGAAAAAAGGGGGTTAAAATTCAGAAGCGAGCTCCAAATACTGAAAAATGAAGAAAATTCATATCAACATATCTCTTCGTGGATGAACCACGTGTACAACAGTCACTACATCTATCACTGATCATAAGAGATAACTTCTCCATTTTAGTACAAGCTTATGAATTACCCGAATATCGGATCAATAATGATCAGGGCTGGGATCCTGAAAATATTAGTCTTAATCTCTACCCCTCTCCTACAAACTTTTAGGAATTTATAGGAAAAGGGTAAGTACACTGAAAAAAATAGTAGGTTATTTTCACTGCGTACTAGGTTAATATGGAACCTACCTATTCTTTTTCGTTGATTTAACAGTTTCAAATAGGTTGTTTTCGTAAGTTGTCGTTACTAAACGACATTTCGACGAATAATGCTCTTGAAATCTGCTGGATCAAAGGGCACCAAGGTAACGAAGGCAATGAGAGGGCAGATGAGCTGGCAAGGCAGGGCTCGGGCTCCTACCCGAATGGGCCGGAACCGACCCTGACTCTGGCGGTCAGCACTCTCAACAGTCTTATAAAACAAAAAACATTAACCTCACATAAACATATGTGGGCGAAAGGAACGGGCTGTAGACAAGGCAAAGCAGCAATTGCTGCTCCTTCGATACGACGCGCAAAATACTACCTCAACCTGTCTCGATTACACCTGCGAGTACTCACAGGCATCGTTACAGGACATTGTAAGCTAAACAAACACCTTCACACTCTGGGACTGATCAATAGTCCTAGATGCAGAGGCTGTAATCAAGAAGATGAAACTGCAGAGCACGTGCTTTGCTCGTGCCCTGCGGTAACATCAACTAGAGGATCCATACTTGGTGACTACTGGCTGGATATGGTAAGAATCAGAGACACTCCAGCCGCCAAGCTGCTCGAGTTCATCTAAAAGTTGGGATGGCTCGAGGAGTGACGGGGAAGGAGGCGCCTCTGGGGAGGATGCACAATGAGCCCGATTAAGCGGCCTAAGTGTAAGCTGGCTAAAAGCCAGCCCTCCCGCTAGCAATCCAATCCAATCCAAGTTGTCGGTTGTTTAAACGTTCTTGCTAGGTACAAACAACTTTTTGGTCAGTAAATTCAACAGTTTCGTCATCAACCGACGAAAAACGGTGCTCGGTTAGTTACATATTTTTCTCAGTGTAGCTTAGTATATCGCTACACAGGTTCCTAGCCCAGGTTAGACCAGCCTAATCTAACATAATGTCTCTATGTTCATTTGGATGTCGGCATGTATTTCAATAAACGTCTGTCTGTCTGGATTGTATGTTCTATTGTTGATCCGATAGTTTAAAGTGAGCAACCGAAGGTAAGAGTCACTACATCTGTCACTGATCAATAATCAATAATCAGTTACTATGAGTCCACGATGAATATTAATTGGATAGAGGTTCAGTCTTGAGTCTAATCTAACATCAAGGCTGGATTATGCATAAAACGCGCGCTTCAGGGCCCGGTGTTGAGAAGGACCCGGAGAAAAAGAAAAAACTGAAAAAATCTACAGGATTCAACCCGAAAACGGTGGAAAAAAATTACTTTTAGCAAAATGAAAGCTCTCTATTCTTTATCATTAATGTATGCAAAAAAACTTTTCCTCACATAAAAGAGTAAAGGAAATTGAATGCTCTACAAATTCTTTTCTGAAGACTTTTACTTTAAAACGAAGGGCTGAGGTGCTAGAGGCAAAAATTTTGGCTTTTTTTTACAAAAAATGTGAGGCATAAAATTTCAACAACAATTTAACAATTTTTGCAGACGAATATCTCGAAAACTATAACGAATAGAGAAAAAATTAATAGAAACAATCTTGTAGAAAATTTGATATGCTTTTATTTTGCTAAGACTAATTTTTTCCCTAGAATCTACGGATTTTGAGATACGAGTATAAGCGAAAACCCCTAAAACAGGATCTTTTCACCCACCTCCGCCTCTTATCCATTTAGCTAAGACCGGAAACTTTGAATTTTTTACCTCTTAACTAATCAAACACATTCTTGAAAAAAAAATTCATCCTCTTCTATGTTCTCTAGGTAACACCCTCGTTGACTAGAACTAGAGTATAAATTAACATTTGTTTTGTAGACTGTAGTGTCTTTTTGGAGAGGCCTGAAAATGATCATCGACGATCCCAACGTTTGTTGATCCCGCCCTGTCTACCATCAAATTTTAAACGAGAGTTAGCGACTTAGGCCCAACAGATATACAGGGCCTTAACAGGCAATTAAGAAAAGCTGGATTTTTCAAAGATCTGCATAGATGCAAACGTCGCGTCGCCTCTACGCCAGTTTAGCACCTCCAAACTTATATCATTTGAATAAATTCATTCACTTGGAGTTCATCAACATCGATTATAATAATTATCACATTTGTATTGTTTAAATACGCAACTACTTTGTTTAAACTATTAATTACAAACATCTGGAAATACCTTAGAATAACAAAAATAAATAAATAATTGAATAGGGATAATTAACTCAAGGATGGTTAACCAAAATTAGTACAATCGAATTTGTAATTAAGTAAGGATAGTCATGTATAAAGATTTTTTCCATGAAGAAAAACTCCAACTTGCCATCGTTGTCCTCAGAGACGATTTAAATAAAATTTGCCTTTTAAGAGGCCATTTTGATTCTCGTATTTTTCCCCAAGTCTCTCATATTGACTATTAAACAATTTCTTAAATCTTCTTCCCCTCCCACATTCTCACAGCTCACTTACACTAAAAATGTTTGCTCTTTAATTAAAGTGTGACGTAAGTACATCAATTGAAGAACTACCGCAAAAAAATAAGAAACCGTTAAATGACGGTAGTATTAATTAAACTTAAATGCAACTTAATGCACATATAAACAATTAACATTTATTGTTGCAATAATTCACACAATCTAAATTTATTACGTTTGTAAATTGCACTGAGACATTGGGAGATAATTTTCTTAACTTGAAAAGTTTAAAAATATGTGTAAATCTACTTACCCTTTCCACCATGGTTTTGGTTCATTAACAGGTCCGAAAAATCCACCCAATCCAAAAAGTCCGCTTCCTGGACGATTACCAAAAGACGATGAAAAACCAAAATTGGAAGGAAACTCAGGAAAATCGAAACTGTCCGAATCGACTTCTACGACTCCACCAGGTAAGACCGACGGATCGTAAGGGAGTACTTCGGAAGTTGGTTTTTGGGGTTTCGGTTTATTATCGGGATCTTTAAAATCCGGTCCTAAAACTTCACGATCTTTTTCTGTCACCTCTTCTACATCTCTTTCGTCTTCGAATATTCTACGACTTTCGGCTGCTAATAACTCGGGTAGTCTCCAATTCCAGGATAGCGGCGACGAATCCGGATCTACGAATGCGTTTCCTTCGCTGCAAAATAATAAGCAAAATTTTGGTAAGTGTGTCGTCTTTAAACATTGAGACATTACAATTATGTTTAAAGAAGAATTTCTCTAATTTTAAGTTAAAGACTTAAAAGTGGGCAATATTATTCCAATTTCAAACGCATTATTATATTGTACTTGGTATACGAACCGTAATGGATAAAAACAATTATGCCTTTGTGAGTCTTTTTTTAGTAAAAATTTTTAACAACGGCAACAAATTTAAAAAGAAGGTTAAAAAAATATTGCACCTATAAATACTATGTCTGTTATAAAAAAAAGTGTAATTAAGTAACGGTACATCGAGTCGTGAACTGTAAAGCTACATACAAATTATGTCATTATTGTTGCCGATATTTCTAACAATAGAAGGTAGAAAAAAATAAAAATAATAAAATGACTTGTATGGGGGTACATAAATTAATAATTAAGTAAGCACTTAATTAACACACGACTAATCTTGCTAACTTTTAATCTTTTCTCATGACATTTGTAACACTTACAGAAACAAGGTCGATCCGAGAATAAACATTTCCATTAATGGGTGCTCTAACATACCCCTAAATAGTAAAATTGCACCTCATACGGATATTCAACTATTAGCTAATTCTTATTAGAACAAAAGAAAATTCTAAGCAGATCATCATAAGAAGTGGCGTACCATTAGAATTGTATGCATGTACTGCGGGCTCAAAGTTGTATTGGAAGGTTAAGGTTGAGAGGAAGTGAAGATATGTGGAGTAATTATTAGCTCCATACCAGAGTCAGCAGATAATAGTCTTTATCTGCTGACTCTGCTCCATCACTGAAGACATGATACATGAAGCTTGGTAGGACTTATTGAATAATTAAATTTATATACTAATGAGCAGAACGCAGGAAGAGTGCAATCGCACGGTGAAAAATCAAATTAATGGTTATCAGTACAATAGATGTTTTAAAAGATTAAACTATCGATAGAAGAAATGAAAATAGAGAGAGTACGCCACTTTAATAGTCATTAACATCTGAAATTACATTTTTTAAGATTCCTCATCTACTCCTCATTTCAATAAAGAACGCTAATATGACACCAATCGAAAAGTAAATTTTTCAGAACCAAAAACTATAAAATTAAAATTAAAGGATTTTGGACATAACCTCTTTTGCCATGTTTGCCATGAAAAACAATTTAAAAGCAAAACGTCAGAAATTCTGAATAAACAAACACCCTCTACTCTACCAGGAAATAGCCATTTAGCTAATAATATGGATCGCAATAGATGATTAAATATAATATGATTGATTTCCGATCAATTTCTCCGATAGAAATGGTTGCTGATATTTCCATTTATAAGGAAAGATCATGACAGCCAATAGTAATGTAAACTCGACGGAATGAATGAGTCATCCATGGACTTCTAAAATTTCATTTCCGTCGTATTTTCTCTTATAGGCAGCGGTTGCTAATCCTCCTTCCGGATATTTTATGATTTAAGGATACAACTATTGAATAAAAAAATCGCTTCTCTTAGAGGAAGGAGCCTTCTAGGTAATCGTCTGTGAATCGGTTGTTCAAAATGGCCGATCGGATAACAGGTAGAGTTGGGTCTATTTTTTTATTCAATGGAATAGCAGCTATTTCCGCTTCACAGTAGCGCGAAACTTTGAATTTCCCGTTATTCTCATTTATGACAACGATATCCTAATGGCTGTGCATGTTATACTGGACACACTGTATAGATGTTTCAATAATTATCCATGTATCTATTCACTCGGCCCTCTCCAGCTTCCAACTTCAAACGGATTGTGTTTGGTCTCAGGAAAGAGCAGTTAACTCTACGATTTTCCCACATTTGTTATAAAGCATAAAAATAGTTATTAGTTTAAACTTTGTATAAAGTTAGTATACTCGTAAACTCTTTAGAGATAGTCTTATATTTAGACAATGAAATACCAGGAAGGAGTCTTAGTAACCGTTGCCTATGAGAAAATGCGACGAAAATGTCGCTTTGAACTTCAAAGAATGATTCATTCATTACATCGCGTTTACATTATCATTGTCTGTAATGATCCGTCCTTATAAAGTGGGAGCAAAAGCAAACTTTTACATTGGAGAAAATTGCCGGAAATCGCTATTTTAGTCTTCCATCATTCCGTTCGCATACGATTAACTGGAATGCTCGTTCCTCGGATTATTTATTCAATGGTCTTATGGCCTAGATGTGGTGGAGAGTTAGCTGCGCAATATTTGTGGTCAGGTCACTCCATCTCTTGTAAACTGAGCTGTACAAAGCCTCGCAATTAATGGCCACCCTGGCTATACGTTTAGCACGAATTGTAATCATTATAGCACATATGTAACCATCATAACACTCCTTCCTTAAATTGAGAGGTAACTTTATTTTGCCAACAAGTTAGTAGTAAATAAAAAACCTCTCCTTCTACCCTTTTGTCGTAGTTGGTCAACAATTGTGATGCTGGCTGTACCTAGAATACAGTCGCAAGCACTACGTTTCAAACCGATTTTTATGATCAGAGGTTATGCAGCTGTGTACCAATGTGTACTCTTAATCTTTGAAGCCTGCAATCTGAACTGCAAGGAACAAATAAAACCCAGACTCTCTAGATATGTATAGATACTCAGCTCGCAGATAAGTGAAGCTTTTTTGGCCTTTGATACAAAATCTCAGCTAGTATTGATTATTATTATTTATTTAATCTGTACTTTCTGAAGCAACCATTATAAAGAAAAAAAGTTGAGGGAATTTTGTCTTATTGTGGAACATAGAATTTTCAATTTTCGTATGTTGGTAATTTCAATTTACACCCACCCTGTAGGTATACATATACATAAAAAATAATAACGGTGGATATTAGCTTTAACGGTGATATAAATTTAATGTAAAAATAATTAGATTATAATTTTAACATTTAGATTCACTCAGGAGTGAATGTTTTATTAATTTTAGTCATTATGGGAATATGCAGTATCATCCTGAGCAATTAATTTTTGATATAAAAATCAGAAAAATAATATTGACGTATGACATAGCCGTAAGTTATAATATCTGTCGATAAGTTAAATAAAGTCTTGTTTTTTGCTCATTGGTAATTTTCCATTCTAAGATGCAATTAAAAATTTTCCAAATTTGCACAGTTATCACCAGTTAGATGTGATCTAGTGCAGTTACCCCCTGTACATTCGATACTCCACTCCAATGTCTTTAAATTGTTTAAACTTAAAAAGAGTTGTGGTCATTTAGAATTTTTGTTCTAACGATCATCAGCTGTACGCTGTTACTAAAACCAGACAAAACGCTGAAGAATACCTGTATTCAGATTCTGAGATCTGAGATTATGTTATAGTATGGCTTTCGATTTATTAAAGTCTAAGTACATGGCCAGTGGCCACATAGATGCACCACACCTCGCCCTGACCCTAGCACCGCACTTAGCATCGCAACGACAAAATAAATAATTTGTTTTATAAATGTATATCAGAATGTGCAAGGGCAAGGCCGGTACTTCAATGTCTCATATAAAACAATGCTTTATTTATTTTGTCGTTGCGATGCTAAGTGTGGTGCTAGGGCGAGGTGCGATGCATCGACGTGGACACGTATTAAGAGATAGAATCATAACCATCGATAATTCCTGAGAACAAAGCAGGCGACATAAAATAGATCCGTGTTCCATGCATGGGAGATCAATCTCCCCTGGATTCTAATAAAAGATCATTTAATCATCACAAAATCTAATACCTTCTCGAACCCATCGAAGTTCTGATGTATCTGGCGATAAATCACTTTAAGTACAATTTAAAGTTTGAAATCCATTTCAAGCGTTTACAAAACAAACAATACAATAGTCAAAACAATTGAGATTAAGTAACCATCAATAAGAACAATTAAAATAACTTTTGTCATTGAGGTGAAACAGGAAGTACACTTAAGAGCTCTGCAATCTCAAAACAAGAAAAAAATAGACTGCCCTTGTAAATCAATTGACAATCTATTCTTTTTGAGATAAAGTAAAAGAATTTTTCGATTTATCTGTTTCTTGTAGATAAAAGATATTTTGGTAATAGGTTGTACAGTTAGAAATTACTCGACAGCGCGAAGACTACTCGACTGGCTAAAAATGCATTGTTCCGTTAAAAAATCATTTTACTACGACGGTTCTTGAAACTGTTCTAGGTTATTTTGGAGTAAATATTTGTGGTAAAAAGTTATGTCAGTCAAATTAAAATAATGTTCCAAAGTGTGATTAATCTGTTCACCTTGATCTGCTTATATGCATTTTTAAGAGATCAAATATTAATTCAAATTACACCTTAATTTGGTATCAATATTTACTACACTTTCTAACTATGTGCGTTCTTGGTTCTTGTTCAAAGTCTCGAATTTATATACTTATTCTGATTCCACTTCCTGTACTGGTTTTTATTCGAAAAAGTAATTAACAATATTTTTTTCATTATGTTTATAATAACATTGTGCAAAGATATGGAACTGAGATGAACTTAATTGTCAAGCTCTACAAAACTGGACATCAAGTATAAAGAAGACAATTTCACGATTTACTAGATGTGGAACAACTTCCGCACACTGACGATATTAAAATGGGTTTGATATTGATTATACATTGGGAATTAATGTGGTCTATGAGGATGCCTTAAATTTTTGTGGATACATGAGAATCTCAAGCTTATTATAATTGATAGAGCATAGGTTTTCATTATTGATGGTTTTTGACCTGAATCTTTAAATGACTGAATTTTGGTAAGGAAGGCCAGATTTTTTATTAAAACCCAATTTTTACTATTTGTCCACGTTTCCCTCACGGTTTTTGAGCTTTCTCAAGACTAGGAGTTACTACTGCTTTTACATGTCAAGATCATGACTATCACCTCTGGGCGAAACGTCGACAAAGAGTAAAAATTGAGTTTCATTAAAAAATCTGACCTTCCTTACCAAAATTCAGTCGTAGGTTTTCATTTGACAAAATTGCGTAAATTAGTGCTGATCCAATCCGAAGAGAAATGAAAAAATGTCCTATAACTTCTTTATCTCATAACATATTGGGAATCTATCAAAATATTTTAATTAGCAACATTTTGAGATGCTTTTAACTTTTTAACTCCATTGGCCGAATTTTTGTTATTATTATTCGGTAACTCTTTTCTTTCTGAATTTAGTGAATATAAGCACGACATTTCGCGATTTTTAAAAAAATCATAAAGTTGTGTTTACACTAAAAATTGCCAGTTTATTAATTAATTGCCTTGACAACAACATAAAACGCTAAAATAGGTACCGAATTCCTTAATTTTTATTGCCTGGTTATTGTGAACAAATTATGATTTTTTTCAAAACACCAAATCGTTATAAACAAAAAGTTGCTATTATATGAAGCAAAGAAGTGGGGATTCCTCTGTCCGTTAAAACAACAAGCGAAATACCCATGTATCCCCATGAAATTCAGCCACTCTCTATAATTGACTTAATCCAACAGCAACAGCAGTAATGAGTTGATTTCATTAGTCATAACTCAAATCACTGATGAATCACCAAATTGAAAACGCCATAAGTGTATCAATAACAGGACGTAATGGAACTCTTGGGAGTGGCTCCACCCCCCCCCATAAAAATTTTTGGCCACCGATAAGATCAAATGTTTTCGTATCCCACTTGAAGAATATCTAAATCAACCCCTATATCAATTAATGACCAGTCAAACCAAAATAAGAGGTATAACAAAAGCTTTCTAAGGATTTTGCAATAATAATAAAACGGTAAGTTCCTAATTTGGTGCCTAAGAAGAAAACATTGATTTAGAGAAAGTCAAATTTTTGCAAACTTTGGACAAAAAACTTCCATCCTCAGAAGAGATACAGTGGTCAACAGATTTTTACAAACCCAGAAGAGAGAAAACCCCTTTTTTAGCTTTTCATCCCCCCTTGAAATTTTTTAAACCTGCCCTGATAACACAGTCTGACCTACGGTCTTGACTGCCGGGAATGCCAGAGATTTTTTCGTTTGTAAATTTATTTTCCCACAAACTGGTTTGTTACAAATCGGTCAGTTCATTTGTTTAGGTTTAATTGATAATTTTGCGAACAAGCGCCTGTATATTAGGTCTTTATTTTTATCGATTCACGTACGCAAGGGTTGATTTTGATATCCTTCAAAAAAGAGGGGTCCGGAGAGAATGGATCTCTCATTGGTGGTGTAGCAAAAAATTCTTATTTAGGGGGAGAGGGCATACAGACGACTGGAAACTATGATAGGGATGCTGAAGACTAAAGTAGCCCTAGAGACTTTGTAAAAATGATTTGATCGATTGTTAAAAGTGGTAAATCAACTGATGACAATGAACAATCTGGACACCATTTGACTTCATTCAGGCAAAAATTATTACAAAAGTGAATAGTTTGATCGAACAGGAGATTTACCATTTGGAAAATGACTGATTATTTCAATAGCTCGCCCCATTTATAGAACAGCAAATTTAAACTAAATATTTGCACATGAAGAGGATGAGTGCAAAATTTGTTTACACGTCCTATTGAAAGGAAAGGTTAATAGGCAAGGCTGGGCAGCCTCAAAATACATGTATTTGAAATACATTTGTATCTTGTATTTTGTATTTACAGATTTTTATTAAAGTATTTTGTATCTTGTATTTGAAATACAAATATTTGATGATTTTGTATTTCAAATACTTACCGTGAATACTTACCATGTGCGTGTACCGCAAAATATCAGTTTTTTGGCCATTTCAGACGAAAAATTTTATACACTCAAGAAAACATAAATATATGACAATAAAATCAAATAGAGGTCAATTTACAGGCATACATTTTTATTGCTTATTGTCATCTACGCATGCGCGCAACCAAAATATATTTTGTATTTGAAATACTGTATTTTGTATTTGTATTTTGGTTGAAGATACAAAAAGTATTTTGTATTTTGTATTTCAAATACTGTGCTTCGAGTATTTTGTATTTGAAATACACAAATAGATGTATTTTGCCAAGCCCTGCTAATAGGGTAATATCAATTTCGCTAGAACTGTGTGATGGTAAGGCTTAAATTGTATCATATTATGACCACTGACCATTCTCAATCTAATCATGAATTATGTTATAATTCAAAGTTTTCAGGAGAAAACCATTAAATGAGCTAACTACCAATTGTGGTAACAGCCAGTTTCGTTCATGAGTCCTCTTGATTTCGTAAAAAATTACAAACAAGTAAAGAAAATTAGTGTGGTCCCAAAATTTTGCACTAGCGGATGGCCAGATCATTTATATCCTTCCACCCCGCCCCCGGTGTTTAGAGGGTTCATGAGGGTGTAATTACGCCTCTGGAAACATTTAACTCACCTGGGCTGAAAAATAAAAATCTAACAGGAAGGTAATGTTGATTGTTTTCTTCGATTGGCCAGGAATTATATAGACAAGAGTTTGTGTCTAGCTAGACAACATAAGAGATTAGACTACACTCATAGATAAAACGCAGAAGTGATGGCTTCTGATGGCTTTTTCTCACAACCTTATTGTCCATGTTCTTTATAGTATAATTAATAATAATAATTTCCATAAAAATGTACGGAGTTCAATGAAAATTAAGTTTTCTGATTTCTTGGCCCCATCATTGAAATTTACCTTTACAGTCAAAATTTTTAGTAGCGGGATTAATCAAGAACCAAGTATAGATTTTGATGACAAATTCAAACAAATCGAATAGGTATAGGGAATGAGAGTACACCAGACTGCCAAACGCTATCAATCTTGATCTTTGTAGAAGAACGGTAAAAGAACACACAAATGACATGGAAGAACTAAAAAATTTCCACTCATAAGCAGCGATTCTTAAACGTCCCATAAATAGCAGTTTTTATGGAGTGTCTCTTGATCAACTGTAAATAGATCTTGCGGGATTATTTTCCAGATGACAAGCGAAATTAACGCATGAACTCCCACTATACCTAAACTACAACCTGGAAAACTACTGTCAATCGTTTCTTCCGGTTTTTATCGTTGGGGATTACATGGGATTACATGACACCTCTTAAATTAGCACTAGCAACCTAAGCTTTCAAGGTGGAGATATACTTTCAAGAAAAGCCTAATTCAAGGTATAAACAATTATAATCCAATAAAATTAAACTAAATTTGGAGTTTTGGTGTAGTAAAATATTAATAACTAGCATTACAAAAAATTTTGTCAATATTTCCAGTTCATTTCTGTTTCAGATAGAAATCTGAACTTCGAAAAAAACTTAAAGCGAAATTGTGGGTTCATCATCATTAGTGATAATTATAAATAATTTAATATCTAGACATATAATAACCTTTTCAATTTAACCTACATTCGTAATTATAATGCAGTATTAGAATATCCCACTTATAATTATGAAAAGAAGCAATAAAAATTATTTTTCAGGAGCAACAAACGTATAAAATATTTCACCCCTCATAAAACTAATTTAGAGCTCAATCATTCAATAAATTTCCTCTTCCGCTTTATTCGCTTCTGTTTGTGCCGAAACAAATTTCCGATTGCTATTATATTATTGGTTGACTAACGAAAAATTTGAATTTTTGAATAAAAAAAACTGTTAAAATTTTTTTTGGAAAAGGTGCAACTTACCCATAATAAGATTGTGTTCCAATTACAAATAAAACACCAAGCAGAAATGCTTGTTGAATCAACATATTTTTAAAATTTTTATTTTTGAAATTAGTAACAAATAATAATTGTTTTTATTGTCACTGCACTATTTAAACATAAACTGTTGGTTCTTCAGGGGTCCCACATTATTTATAAACGTAACTTGGTTCCCTGGTGGGGAGCTCTGCTACATCTTTACCATGGCCAGATGATTATCACCGTTAGGTCGACTTTTTTTATTGTTTGTTTTTTTATTTACTTTTAACATTATGCATTAAAAGAACTGTGCGTTTTTTGAGTCAAAATGCCAAAAGCTGAACTTGGCCAAAAAATTATTTTTCCAAATGCCCCTATAGCTAAACAAGTTAAAAGGTATTTGTGGGTACGTGGGTACCCATAGCCAATTAATAGGTCCAAAAATATTATTTTACTATTTTTAATTTTTTGAACAAATTATTTTTTTTGTTTCAAAATTTTAAATCGTTAACAAGATGAAAATGGAGAAGGTTTAGAAAGTATTTCTTTATTATAGTCATAGTGCTGTTGTTTTTTTTTCTTTTTTTTAATTTTAACTGTTGCAAACTCAATATTAGCAATTAGCTAAACATCGATCAAAAACAAGACTTAGTAATACTTCGATAATGATAATCTTCCGAGAACTAAAAACAACAAACATTGGAAATTCATGTTTTAACAATAACGAACATGATTTTTTATTAATAGTTACCTATAATTTCTAGTAGATTTAGTACACGATTATTATGTTACGTGTTTGAACTTTGATTTAGAAATTATTCATAAACAGAATAAATAATAGAATACACAGAAATGACCCAGATTTATTTAAGATCATTGTAATTTAGTATTTAGTGGACCTTTTTGGTAGATGCTTATTATTATAAGAATTGGAAGACCTTGTTTATTTGGGAAGCTAATACTTTAATTATACCGGGTGTAGAATGGTTTTTGGTACATTTGTGAAAAGCACGTAAAGACTAGTTTTTCAGAATAATCACTTTATTGGTAGAAGTCCTTACAGCAACGTTGTATGGACCAAAAACCAAAAAGCTACTAAAAACTTCAAATTTTAACTTGGACTCTAATATTTTTTCGCTGGAGACACACAGTGTAGTACATGCAAAAACGTTCTTCTTTGGGAAAACATTTATAGACCGTTAATCATGTTAGCCATGACTTTGACAATTGCAACTTCCTGAGTTGGTAATAGAAATTACCTTTTCTTCTGATCTGTATTATAGCAGCCCATCTTGGGAGTTTACTACTGGTTGCTTTTTTAACAAAAAATACAAGAACTACAAGGTTTATTTATTTGGTATTTTTGACAACTGACGTCAAAGTCAAGGCTAACATTGCGTATCGTCTCAGATTTGGCCGGCAACCAGT
Source organism: Malthinus seriepunctatus (assembly GCA_963924605.1). Lineage (NCBI taxonomy): Eukaryota > Metazoa > Arthropoda > Insecta > Coleoptera > Cantharidae > Malthinus > Malthinus seriepunctatus. The sequence continues at coordinate 11,771,016 of OZ004600.1, forward strand.
ACCTACTCACAATAAAATTTTAAATGCTGCGAACAAGATTTTTCGTAAATGTATAAACTTGTACCAAAAATAGAATTACCTTGACTTTTACTAGACCTAGCAGTTAATTTAATCTGGGAAATGCCAAAAACAAAATCGGAAATTCAAAATCTCTTTACATTTCTATATTTTTGAAAAAAGTAAGTTCGAAGTTTTATAATTTTGTTTTTCTGAAATATCTAGAGAAATATGGATCCAACAATAAAAAAGTTTAAATATTTTCTAAAGAAGAGAATATTTAGAGAAGAAAAGGCCTTATGACTTTTTTTCTTAGGGTGAATAGTTTTTGTATAAAACTGTGGAAATCAATTTGTGAGAGTGAAGCTTCAATATTTAGAAACGTTATAAACGCTTCTTCGGCAAATGTGTCATATCTCTGTCAAAAATGAACGTACCAAAAAATTGAAAAAAGCATCTTAAAAAAGAAAGCGCAAGCTTTCAGATTCACTAATTCATCATCTAGATCTAATTCCATTACTCCAAAATGCTGTAATGTAAGTTTAAAAATGTTGCTTTACTGAAAAAAATTCACATTTTTACTTAAAATGAGCGCATTTTCACTTCGTTTTACACAAAAACTATTCACCTTAAGAAAAAAAGTTGTAACACTTTTTCTTCTCTAAATATGATCATCTTTAAAAGGAATTGAACTTTTAAGAAAATTATCCAGAAATGGTCAAAAATTCCGAAATATTAGTACTAAAAAATGCTCAACCCATCAGTTCCAGTTATAACGAGTGAGTTTATTTCAAATTTCATTAATGATGATTTTTGGGAAACACAGAAATAAAAGTCAATAGTAGTTTCTACATTAAAATACTGGTAAAAATGATAATATTGATGACAGTGGAAATAATATAAAATTTAGAGAAGAGGCTAAATATTTTCGATACAGTGTGGTTTATAATTTCAAGAGCTGGAATTTTTCTGCCACATATGTAATGTAACAATGTAGGGCAAATTGTAGAGTTAAATAGTGAAGATTACATAATCACGTAAATGTCTACCAAAAGCTTATTTTATTTACATTTTACACGCATTGTCCTCAGGATCAGAATGGTACAATCTTTTAGCCAGAGCAAGCATGAGGCATATTACTAGCAACTCTCTAGAGAAAGACTCTAAACGAAAACTAATCAGCACCATCGCAGGATCTGTTTGTTTGTATGGGTTTACCTTCCAGTTCTATCGTTTGAGGAAAAATCGTTAATGTAAAAGTAAAAAATGCAAAAAGCAATATCCGTATCTTTTGCTCTTTTACTATTCAACTGGTGGTAATTTCAAATACATTAGGGACGGTGCTACCATTCATGTAAATCGTATCACATATTTTACCTTGATCTTGACATCAGCGTTATCGACTAAAACGATCGTAATTGTTTTGCAAAATTACATTTTGTAATAAACAAATGCTAAAAGAGTAATTTAAAAAGCAATTTCTATACAACTTTGATAAATTACACTGATTACATTAAGATTTAATAGTTTTTGAGCACAGTATCATGGTTAAAGAAAATTATTTGACCTACAGGAAGAGATCAGGTCCTTCAAAGTGAATGGCCATATCTAGCTACAGTTTATAAATCGTATTTTTATTTTATTCCTAATGAGGTAATTAATGATCATTGTAATATTAAATTACCATCCGTTTGTTTCAACAATGAGCAATGAGTTACCCATACTGGGCCAATCGTGAATGAAACAAAAAGCATTGACAAGGAATGTTAAAATCAAAAAACTGGGCTAAGGTGCTACATCAGTGTAAACAAAAATTAAAGTAGAGACACTAGCATTTTTATAGAAATAACCAGTGACGTAACAAGCACTCGCGAGGGGCCCGTGCAGGGCCGTGCCAAGGGGGGGCAGAAGGGGCTCCTGCCCTGGGCGCAAACTTGCTAGCGGCGCAAATCAAAGTACTACGTGTTTAATTTTTTTTAAATTAATGCACCAATGTAAAAAATGCACAATTACTCTAATAATCTCTGCAAATACATCCTTTTATTTTTAGATTTCTATTGGAAATGTAAAAAAAATAAGCAGTTACTGTTACTATGTATTATTTCAAATGGGGCGCCATCGGCGCCCTTTTTAGTTCTAAACTTCCATTAAAAATTCAAAAAAAATAAGTATTGTCCATACAACCTATTTACTTTTACTGCTTTTACGTAAAATTTAGAAATTGTATTTAAGGAATTTTTAATGGTTTAGGTATGTTAAGCAGGATACTACGCAGACCCTTTTTGTATTCGTTGCGTCTACTGCGTATTGTTTGTACTAGAACAGGTAAAGTTAGAATTACCTATTTTGTAAATGTTCTTTTTGGTACACCAAATCCTTTCTGACGTGCTTGATTTAAATGAAAATATTTTTATTTTTAATTTCACAAATTTTTTAGAAAAACTACAATATAGGACTTGAACATCATAATTTCGAGGCATATTTTTACATGCAATTTATCTTGAAGATCAATATTCTCCCACAAAAATCGCTAAATAGAACAAATTAGGTAAAATTTTGTCATTAGAAAGGAGCAAAAATCTTAATTCTATTATCTTAAAAATTTACCTGCAGTGAAAAAATACCAAACCCTTTTTGCGAAAAAACCCAACATAACGGGTTGAAAATGAAAGTTTTTATTTCAATACCCCATCATTAGTCAAATTTCTTAATCCTCTTATCTTACAAAAATGTACCTGTAGTAAAGGACTACCAAATCTTTTTTGACCTGCTTGATTTAAATTTAAAAACGCAAATTTTAAGCAAATATCACCCATTTAGGCACTTTATGACCGTACGTTTATATAAATATCCGGATTTTAACTATGTACTTTTATATTTTGTTCATCACTTGAAGAAGTTACACTGCTTTATTTAGTTACCTATTATTGGCAATTTTTTTTAAATATAATTATTTTTATTCTATAAAAAAAAATTAATTAATTAAGTTAATCAATCTTAATTAATTAATGATATAAATAATTTAATTAAACAATCTTAATTAATTAATGATGAAAATAATTTAATTAATTAATTAATAATTTATTCAATTAACATTTTAATAAGCTGAGGGCGCTACACGAACTTTGCCCCGGGCGCAAAATTAGCTAGGCACGGCTCTGGGCCCGTGTACGGAGTTACTCTATCTTTGTATGTTTTTTCACCATATCTTTTAGACGAAGTAAATAAGGTTGAAAATAGTAGGAAAATCCAATTTAAAACTCTATTTTGGTGCCCCTTGTCTTAGATTAGTCGTTTATGAACAAAATATAGAAAAGCAAAATATGTTAAAAGCAGTTAAAGCAACACGATAGTCATCACATATATTAATTCAGGGAATAGCCAAATACATAATTCTCAAAATTTTCTTCAAAAATATTGAATAAGGGAGGTTATCTTTGGCATTCCACCCTAGTTTGCCATCGATAAAGATTACATTGTCAAATCGTAAAATAATCACAATCCCAGCAAAAACTTGCTAAAAAACTACTCCATGAGAGGGGCAGGGTCCGATTGCGCCGATGGTTAGTCCTTTAATTACGGTCATGAAAGGGTTAGAAAAAAGGTATGGCCAGATTGCGTCAGTGACTTCATTTACAAGAACGGTAATGGTACCTATCTAAGGAGAATTATTTTCTGAGTCTGTTGATACCAAATGCTTTTTAATTAATAACTTTTTTATTATACTTGCATTATAATCTGCCAATTTCACACTAAAAAGCGTTCATAAAATCGTCTTTATAGCACAAGTGCTCTATAAAGTCGTCTAGGTAACAACAGTAATATTAACTGTTGTGCGACTGTTGTTCTGCAATGTAAACACAAAGCATCTCTGTGGCAACAAATATATCCAAAATCGGCATGCTTAATTTTCAAATTTTAAATACAGATTTTTTCTCTTTTATAGAGGTTTTAGTTGCAATTATAATAAAAAATAGCGTATAATACTCGTGTATAAGTAGACTTTATCGCATACGCGCCGTTACAAGCACTCGCAAGCTCGTGCTTGTAATTTTCGTCGCTAATGCGATAAAGTCTTTCTTATACACATGTATTATAATATACTATTTTAACATTGAATAGGTATATGCAATTTAAATATTTTCATAATTTGAAAAACTATGAGCAGCCATGATAAGTCAAATTCAAATAATTGTACGTAAGTTAAAATCACCGACAAACGAATACTGGAGATTCTGTAATCCAAAATAAGATAAAACTTCTAATTTCTAATAAAATTTTAGCCTAATTAGTGAGAAAAATGCAGTTGAGCTTGGTGTAGTTTAAAAAAAGACAGGATGTTGTTTCTACCCAACATCCGTTGTTTTTTTTGAATTACACAAAATTCAACTGAATTTTTCTCACTAATTAGGCTCTTATTTTTTATATACAAATACTTTAGTGCCTTCTTTGAACTTTACCCTATCAGGAATTGTAAATATTAGCGATATCAACCAGATAATAAAGTCGCTAAAGCTTCCGAGGGGAATGTCTAAATATCAACTTCCCAGCCCATTTGTTAAATATCGCCCTCTTAACACGCGTATTTAGTACCTCTATCCAATCCCACAAAACACGGGATCGTATCGAAATTTTGAACTGAAAATTGCCATGTATACGCTTAGTAGCGATGGAATACTCCCACCCCTTGCGAGTTGTTCTGTTAGCGAGAGAAGCGAGTTAACAAACTCGTTTCGTTTCGTGCCAATCTTCATCTTCAAACTCATTTTTAACAAACGTATTCAAACCTGACATTTCCAGACAAACATGACATTTCCATGTATATTATCCATTCACTTATTATTTGCGCTATGGTTGGCCATGTTAGGGTGACAGATTCCACCCGGTATAAATTTGAAAAAAATCGGTTAGGTTATGTATTGTAGAGTAGTGACTTTTATCAATTGTGTTAAATAGTTGGTCTGTCATTTTTTTGGTATTGTCAAGAGCTGTCAGTCAACTTAATAGGAACTTTTTATTTTGGCAAACCAAAAAACAAAAATTCATGGCCAACCATACCGCAAATAATAAGTGAATATTAGTAAGTTCTGAGTCAAAACTCAAATCCGTATTCAATACTGCATGTATAGGTATCCGTGGTAATTTAATGTATTTCTCTGTGTTATTTGGCTATGTTCCGCTTTGATCGTGGGCACCCGGTATATTTTAAAAAGAAATGTTGAGATAAACATTTTGATTTTATCAATCATCAAGAGATAAAATAAACTCCAAAACGCAATATTTGTTGATTTAATCACATTAAATTCAACGACCAACAACGTTAAATGCAACGCTTTAAGCCCCTCTAACATGAAAAGTATATTAAATTTATAGCTGTGTGCCCATTAAGACTTTTTTGAGACGGTCCTAATCTACAACATAGGTACTGATTTTTAAGAAAATTTACCGAGGGCCATTTTCCATATGAATGTGCGGGGTCCTTTTAGGAAAAGTCAAGTTTTATTATCTTACAAAATATATAAAACATTACAGACTTTGAATTTTAGGGCGCAGATAGAAATTAACCCCGGCGCAATCCGGCCACGAATTTTAGGGACGAAATTTTTACTGTGGCGCAATGCGCAATGTGCCCATAGGATAAAGCTTGCCTTAAATGACTGCTTCTAGAAGCCAGCTTCTTTTTTTCAAACCAATAGAAGTTGAACTTGAACCAACTTGTAGCGTCTGACGTTGTAAATGCAAGGTTTCTATTGGCTTAGAAAAAGAAGCTGGCTTCTAGAAGCTGTCATGTTAAAGGCAAGCTTACAGAAGAACCATGACCGCTGGTGCAGTCCGGCCACACCGCATGAGAGATGTTGAATTTCCTGGGTATTCCCTAACTAGAATTCAGTCCCTTGGATTCTAAAATTTTGACCAAAAGAAAAAAAAATTACAATGCATTTCTCTTTGAAATATATTATTTAAAAGAATTTGGACTTTCTTTCAAACCCCGTAATATGCAAAAACATTTGATGTTATTTTCCAATACACGTTAGTAATGCTCTTGCTCGTGAAATTTTGGGCTGCAGTTTGTTATCGACGTACGAGTATATTATCATCAGTATCACCAATGAATAATGTCTCATGTAAAGCATGAACGAAATCAAAAAGCAACGTTGAAGATTTCATAAAAAAAACTAATTACTAACCTTAAAGAAATAAAGTGATGAACTCGAAAAATGATCTCAAAAATCCAAAAGGCACAAAAAAGCATTAGGTATTAGAAAGAAACAATATTTCACACCAAATTTTAAAATAATACTGAAACAAACTGTTCGAAAATTTAATCACAACGACCAAATGTGCAAAATATCTTATCGTATTTTGTATTTAACCAAGAGCGTTTATTTTATCATTTTAAAATTTTAAAATAAAATTATTTAAAATTGAAAATATTTTACGGGGAGGTTCAAAAATAACCGATTTGAAAAAAATCATCCCTCTTCTAAATTTTGATATTAAAAAAGCTTGGCAGCATTTCTTCTTTATTTTCTGTAGTTCAAAATTTCATGAAAAAGTATCTCAATTCCACCTGTACTCGTATATGAGTTATTTCAAGGCTCCTGGTATGCAATGCTCCTGTGGGGACCCCTATATTTATTAACTCTTTTTTTTGTTCATATTTTTCGAACTTATTTTCTTTCGAGCTTTCGAGTAAATTCCAAAAATTAAGTTGAGAATGCACACATGCACAGGCTAAACTTATCTATACATCGTTCAGGTAGGTCAAAACTGCATAGACAAACAGACAAACTAGAGTAAGTCTATTAGTATGTCTCCAACCCGCTAATTGCGTCCCAAAAAATAACCAAGAGCTGTGTCTTCAGTCAGTTGAGGAAAAGTTTATTGTCATATCATTCGCTGAAAATTGAATATTCAAAACTCAAAAAGTTTACTTTGAAAGGTTTCATTCCAACATGAAAATATCACTACAAACTTTTACGTGCATCCTGGAACTGATTGAACAGATTATTACATTGAAGAAAGATAAAAATAGCAGATCGGGCCATTAATCAGGAGCGATCTGGACCTAGCTGGATATAGTCTTTCAAAACAAATTTATTGTACTATGGATATGATTTTTCATTTAAAATCATGAGTTTTTTCTTCTAGTAGGAGGGGCTCTCTAACGTCTGTTAGAACGTAGATTACATTACTCTTATAAAACTATACTATTACAGGAATCTTTAGGAAAATAAACTCGACTAGCTTCCACAATAGGGTTCATAAATGAGAATGAAAAAATAAATTTGGTTTAATGATTTGTTAAACAACAAAATAATTTTTATTATTATTTAAAAAATGATAACCTTGTTGATAAGAATTCCAAAACATGGAGCAAATTAATGATTTAACTCAAGCCGGTTTCCTGAATATTCTATTTGTTTAAACATAATGACACATTTATTCATTATCTAAAATTTTATAATAATTAACCATTTCAATTCTCAATGGCGTACGTTCCTAATGATAACAGTTTTTAAATTGAATTTAGATTACTCATTACTCTGAAAAAAGAGGATGAAACATTATTTTTATACAATTTGCAGATAAACAAAATTGTGGTTTTATTATAAATAGCTAAACACTGTTACAAATCTTTCTGTTAATAGCAACGAGCGAATTTCAGTCTCCAGTTAGGTATTTTGTCTAGGAGATCGCTCCAGCTAAAGCCTAACATAAGTCCTCTGAAACTAAGTTTATTTAGGGCTTATAGGGAAATTATCCCTCAGCCCAAATCCATTTGTTATAATAATATAAGTTTTCCTAAGGTGTGTAAAGCCTTAATTTTATTTTTTGTATGTTTTGGAGAGCACTGATAAAAAAAGGTGGAGAAATACTGCGCTATGGCTAGGTAGACTGGCTTTAGGGTTTCCTTATACACGACCATGACGGACATCCAATGACCGTTTTTGAAAATATTTTATTCAGAAAATTTTCGTAAATTAAAAATAAAGTTCTTTTAATTTGTACTAAAAAACAAACAAATCTCTTATTTACATACACATATTTAGTATACATAGTTTATCTTAAAATAAATCCAACTAAAATAAATAAAATAAATTATTGTTGACATATTGAAACTTTCAGTTCGTTAAATTTTTCACCTAACAATTTCATAGTTTGTCCATGATTCAATTGAGGACTTTTATAAATAGCATAATTTTCTTTAACAAACAAAGCGAACGCCGTTGGTTGTTTTTTAGGTGTAACCGGTACAGTCTTTGTTTGTCCATCTTTATTCTTTTTATTTATTAACAATTCTAATTTACCATAACAATAACCACAACGCTTCTTTTCTATATCGATAGATTTGCTATGACGGCCCCAACTAGATAATTAAATCAATTTTAGTATAGAACTATTTGTTAAATTTTATGAATTACCTAAATGAACAATTTGTGCATCTGTATGTATATTTGGAATTAATAGCGTACGTATGGCAAGTTGTAACAGGTGGTAATTCTGGAAATACTTTTATCGCTTTATTACCCCTAAAACAGAATTTTACAAAAGATGCTACTTTTAAAGCCGATGTTATGTCATACCAAGTTTTGAAAAGATTACCATGGCCATCTCTTATTTCATTAACTATCCATACAGCAGCATGACACATTTCATGAAGTAAAGTATCCCTCAATCGATCTGCCGAGTCTAGCACTTTAATTGATAAATCGATTCTAACTTTTCTTTCGATGGAACCATTAGTATGTTTTATAAGCCTAAGATAACAAAATCCAGCAGTCTTTCTCATATTCTTATTCCAGTTCAGCGGTGTATCTTCGTGTATACAATTATTAAACACTTTTTCATTGTATAGTTGAAATAACTTTTTTGCTAATTCAATTTTATACGTTGAAAAATTATTTTTGAAGATTCTTGCTGATGGGTCACAATTTTCTAATTTTACAGTCTCTAAAAAAGTATAGTTACAGGTTTCTTACTGCAAGAAAGGTAAAGGTTCTTACTTGATAAAGAAGCCAAGAAACTAAATTGGCCTTTAGGCGAGTCAATTTTGCAATCACTATCACTAGTTTCAGAAGAAAAAAATTTCTTTTTAGTTTTTCTAGGTCGTCTCGCAGAGATTTTTGTTTTAGGTTTACCGGTAATTAATTTAACTTCTTCATCACCTAGAAATACGTTGAATTAACATTTTTAACTAATTTGCTTAAGATCTTACTTGATTCTTCTGTTTCATCAAGAATTGGTGCTTTCTTCGTTTTAACTTTTTTCTTAATTTTCTTTGCAACTACAAACTTATTCTTTTCATCTTCAACTTTATTATTTGATGGTTTAATACTTGTAGTACCAATTAATAACTTATCAAAATCATCAATTAAACTGTTGTCTTTATCGTTCTTAGTAAATGATAATTCAACTTTATTTTTTTCAATATCCGATTTAAAAATGGATATTGGTAAACTGTCAGAATCACTATCACATAAAGCTCTGATATTTGCTTGTAATGGGGAATCAAAGGGTTTTTTGTAATCTTCAAATAATTTTTTATGTCGAACAAACTTATTCTTTTCATCTGCAACTTTATTATTTGATGTTTTAATACTTGTAGTACTAATTAATAACTTATCAAAATCGTCAATTGAACTGTTGTCTTTAATACTATCATTCTTAGTAAATGATAATTCAACTTTACTTTTTTCAATACCTGATTTAAAAATAGATAATGGTAGTCTTTCAGAATCACTATCACATAAAGCTCTGATATTTCTTTGTAATGGGGTCTTAATGGGTTTTTTGTAATCTTCAAATAATTTTTTATGTCGAAACTCCAACAAATTGTTTTTAATGTTTTTTGAACGTTTTCTAAAATTACATTTAAGTTAACTTAATCTGCCAAGCACAGAAAATTTGGTGAGGGGGTCAGAAGCCAAGGGATCTAAGCAAAAAATTTCGAAAATCGAGTTAAGTGCAGAAACTGGAAATAGATGTAACATTTTACTTGATAGCAGAGATTCAAGTAGATTTTAATACCTGGCCTTAATAAAAGGCTAATATACCACATAAATCCTATGTATTTACATTAAAATGCTAAACTTTAAAGTTATATTTTTCTACTTAGATCCCTAGGCTTCTAACCCCCTCAATTTTGAAATTTACACTTCACTTGTTGGAGTTAGATTGACTATCGACATAGGCGTTTTATTTCTTCGAGGCTCTGAAAAAACTAATTTCTTAGAATTTCTCCAACTATTTCCATAAACGTCATCTAACACATTTTCAAGTGATTTATCTTCTTCATCTGAATCTTCAATAATATCTAAAATAAATTCAATTTTATTAACATATTAACGGTCCTAAACAGTTTTAATATTTAACTTTTTAAACTTACCACTGGATGAACTAATATTAATTATACTTTCTTTGAATGCTGAAAATTTGTTGTCAGTTTTTGGAGAAACATTATAACTTTCAGTGTGGCACTTGGCAGTATTTTCAATTTTTGCAGTTAAAGTCTTATCGTCTTTTTTATTAAAATTTAACTTCAACGGCAATTGCTGTGCATCAAGATCCATGTTTCTGTTTAGCTCGTTAAGTTTATTAATATTCTGTTCAGATGCATCCGAATCACAATCGCTGAACTTCTTGATTTCGTTAATTTCAGAGACACTTTCACTAAGGTATTTATTTAATATCCTGTTATCACAGTTTCCTTCAAAACTATTATAATTGCAAATAGAATCTGGTATAATTGACCCTTCGGAATTATTGTGAGATTCAGGATCACTTTCAATAACTATCACACTGTCATGTCGGGTTGTAAATTTTCTGTTATCAAACATAGAGGACCGACGTATATTTTTCTTCAACGCTAATTTTGTGGGTTTTGTTACTGTAAATTAAGTACAAATAGCAATTTACTTACAAGAATAGTTAATTTATTTACAGTACCTCTTTTAGAAGCAGTGGTTGCTTTAATCTTAGGTGACATAGAACTTAACAAAATAAAAGAGTCTGCCATTGTTCTTAAAATAAATTTTGTACTTAAAATTATTACTATCCAAATTATTGGAGTATGTTAAAAAAAACTTATCAAGTTTTTAATTTTTAAAACTTCTCAACACAATCAGACATAAACATCAAATTTAAAATGACAGTTATTTGTTATTTCATATTTCGTTATTTGGTTATAACACGAAATGTTACTAGATTTAAAGTTGCCACCATTTTTAAAATTTGCCGCATATAGGCGGAGTGCATATCATGGGAATTAGCGACTCGTAGTGGTCAAATTTGTAAGTTACGTGGTTACAAATTCAAATAATTTTTTTCTAAATATTGATAAATACAAAGAAATGTTAGATTTTTATAATAATTGATATGGAAGGAGTTTAGCAATAAGCCTGTCTGTACCTTTTACATAATTTAACTTTTCCTTATGCTTTGATAAAGTCATATGATCGAAAAAATAAGTTATTTTGTTATTTAATTTTTGGACGTTTTTAGACTCCTCGAGTCCAAAATAGCAACGAAAACCCTAAAACAACTCTTTCTGATTAGTATAGCATATATTTCGTTAGAAAAAAATAGTTTGTAACTCCATATCTTGAGATTTGCTTTTAAGAGTATTTTCGCGCCATTGGTAGTAGTATAGGGTTTTAAGGACTTTGCAATTGCGCCAAGTGATTTTACTTGAAATTTTGTGGTTTTCTATGCTTTATATTTACTAATGTGCTTTTTTAATATGTTAATATTATTTATAACATTATTTTAAATCAAAAGAAAATTCTATAAAATGAAACGTCAAACATAACCTAAAAATTTTAATTGTCAAAATATGAAAATAAATTTTTATTTTAAAAATAACATATTTCGTTGCATACTGTGGCTATATAAGGCAAGACCAGGCTCAGTGTTCTTTTTTATGAAGTTTTGAGGGAAAACTGTAGAAAGAAATGCTTTTATCCGCATTTTTGGCAGACTTGAGGCAATTCACAATTGACCAATTAATATAACTATCACCGCACATTTCTGTAAATTTGCTCTTGGTTTGAGTTCCCTAATCCATGAATGACGGATTTGATATGTCATTTACTATTACCTGCACAAAATTCGCACTCGTTTATAAAATTACAAATTTGCATGCATGTGTCAATTGGTATTTCCAACCACGTTACTTATAGAAGTTACCGGTAGTGGCGCTGATGCTAACTTGCACTGTGCCTATTATTTTAATAGATAAATTTATTCAATTCTACCTAAATTCTTTGTATTTTTACATTATAAGATTTAAAACTATTGAATAAGTACTAAGAAACTACCCTGTAGCGCGATTCACTAACTATTTTCGATAACGAGCGAAGTCGGTCACCATAAAATTCGTTAAGTATGAATTTTGTAATTCTAAGTTAGAGATTTATGTGGATAAATATATCGTTAGGTACCGAGAAAATTGCCATAAGTTACAAATTTTCGGTAGTTATAGACATATTTATCCACAAAAATCGAAAACTTTGAGTTACAAAATAGAAACATAACCTCAATCGCTAGTTATCGATATCGTTAAGCTACCGAAAAGTTAGTGAATCCCGACTCAGATTACCCTCCCAAATGGTGAACAGAAAGTTGGACATGATCAAAAGGGCAACACTGTTAGTTTTCATTAGGCTATTGTTACATTCAGTTTAATAATTTAATTTTTGTAAATACAATTTATTATTTTAAATATAATACATTTATTACATTTAACAGGCACTTGCATTAAGGCAACTTGTTGTGCATTTACGTAAGTATTTTTTCCAAACAATAAGTAAATGATTTATTTTTTGTACGACCGAATTAATAAGTACTATTTTAAGCCCTTCTTAGAAGTAGGCATAAACAAAATGAATTTTTTTAACCCTAGAGCGAAAAAGTGTTACACTATATCAAAATCAAAGTAAAAATTGAATTAATTTAGATGAATTTAAAATATTGGGTCGTATAAAAAATATTGTTTGCATCTCTGCAGTAAAATTTGATTTTGGTCCTAGTGTGAGTGTTCCTCTCACAGGTACAGGCCAAATTCTAAATTTTACGCCTTTGATACAAAAATAACTATTAGTAAAAAATTCAAAAGCAATTAAAAATGATTATTTCACAACGTCATAAAATTCTTAATCTTGCATTTACAAAAAACACGATATTTTTAATTTAAAAAAATCAAACAATCTTTACAAATTGTCTATCACAGTACAATAAAAAGTGATTAAATCTGAATAACAGACAAAATTTGAGAAGGGACTACAAAAAAATATTGCAACATCACTTATAAGATCTAAAAAGTCCCTAATAAAAATAAGACTTTTAACAAACTACATTTTTTAAAATCAATTAAAACTAGTAGTACATATTCTAAAATCTTAAAACAAGTACGTTAAATAAAAATAATTAACAATAAATTTGCGTAATTTACATTTCTTCCAAGACTTGTTAATTATTTTAAAAAATCATTTTATTCTAGCTGCAGTTAAAAATTTCAACCTCTTCATCTTACTTCAAATTCCAGGCAATTTCCCACGTCAGAGTGATAAATTAAATTAGTGTTCATTACAATTTTTCGTTAAAAAACGTTTTAGATACAATTTTAAACTTCCAACAATTTCGAATAGAATAAATTAATAAGTGATATGTAAGAAGAAAGCACGAAAGTTTCATAAGAATGTTACATATGAATAGTAGCTGCAGTGTATCGTGCTTCACCTCTTCTCCATCTCCATTGACTTGGCCGGTACTGCAAAACCAAATACAAATTAATAAAGAGCAAATATAAATCGTTCAAGCACTAAAATTGCACTTACATCTGCAGTAGGTTTCCTAAAGTGCTGCATGTAAATGATCAAATAAATTGTATTCGTCAAATATTTATTTAAAAATTGATCAACTCACCCTAATTAAAATTTGTCCACTTGTTGTATGGGGATTTCTGTAAGCATACGTAATCCAAGCGCTTAATCCGGCAACAATAGCTACTAATAATAAAATTGAAATAATACTCGACGTGCTCATTTTATCATTAGGATCTAAAGTGCCTGAACTGTGAGCTATTCTGGAAGCTTGCACTGTATCGCTGAAGTTAATTGAAGCTTTAGATCCGTCACTTATAATAGAGCCGTCGGTATGTCTAGTTCTCCCATTACTTAAAGTGCCGGTGTTATTTAAGTCATCAAGTGTGTGATTTACTTGACCAGAATTCATTTGATTTGGATCGTGGAATGGATGATCATAGTCGTTAGAATCGTAATTCTTATTAGGAGGACCATAGTGGTATTCGTGAGTGTCGTGGATAGCAAAATCAATATTGTCACCTAAATTGCATTCAGATTCGTTTGTTAGTTGTTTCCTTTCACATCCTTTCATGAGCCAATCCTGCCTGTGCCTATCTACGCCGTTAGAACAACGATTCGTCGACGGACACCATGCACACTAAAACAATTTCTTTATCAAAACAACGGATTTGGCCATACGAGGAACTTTTTCCTGTTGTATTTTTTTTGTGTACTTCTTTAAAAGTTTATAGTTTAAAATTTTCTTTAATGTATTTCATTTATAAGATATCAAATTAAATTTTAATAAAAAAAGAAAGAAACGTTTGGGTATTGAAGTTAGGCATGAAAACAGTTCCTCGTATGGCCACATTCGTTGTTTTTATTATTAAATTTATTTTTATGTTAATATAAAATTAGGTACATATTAAAAAATATTTAATAACAAATTTCGTCCGAGATCGAACCTAGGACTTTTGCGTGTAAACAGAATTTTTAAATTGTATAAAATACTAATTTCATTTTTTTTAAATTTGGCATAAATTAAGTTCAAAATACACGTTATTTTTTATGTTCAGAAAGCTAATTTTACGAGCTTTCAAAATATTAAAAAATATACAGGGTGTTCCATTTAAATTAACAAATCTGATTCCATTTCCGGTTAAACCGGAAGTCAAAATATAAAGTGTTTGGTACCATGTAATAGGTAATTTTACGAGCTTTTAAAGTATTTAAAAATACGCACGGTGTTCCTAAAATTTTTGATATTTTTGTAATTTCCGGTTTAATCGTAAGCGTTTTGTTAACCGAAAATAGTGGCAAATAATAGATCTTCATGGGATTGATACATATATTCATTTTCAAGTTTTCATTTCTTTTACAAAAAAAATTAGAGATTTTTGAAGTTTCGACATTCAAAAAATCATTACTCCAAAACGGCTCGAGCGATTTTGATAAAAATTTATATTTCGATAGAGAATTACGTTTTCTATAACATATCCAAAAAAGAAAAAATATGGTAGAGGAAACTTTGAGAAAATTCATTTCAAAATTTTTACCTACTTTAACCCCTTAAAGGTAGGCAATTTTAAAACAATTTTGAAAATCGACTTGTTTAGGACGAAAGCCCTATATTTTGGCTGTACAATGCCATTTCGAAATTTTTATAATATCAATTATCGGTCAAGTTATAAGGGAAAAATCACTAAAATCAAATTTCATCAAAATCGTTCATTAGTAGGAGGGGGGGGGGTTACATACATAGACATTTTGGTTCAAAAAATCGAAAAAAGTTTGTTTTTTTGAATTTTTGGAATCAGGGGAACTCAAAAAAGTTAAAAAATGTGTTTGTTAGTAAAGTAACTTACATCAAAATTGTTCACTTCGTTTGTAAGGCAAGTTTGACAGTCTTTATTATTGAGACACGTAGGTTGTGCTTGTAAGTATATTACGGTCCAATTTTTAATGTCGTCTTTGCTGAAATGAACGCGATGATATTCGTAGATTGTTTTACGGCGTACAACTAGAAATGTTTCAAATTTAAACTATAAGTTGTTTATTTATTTTAATACTTACAGAAAATTGTTCGATCGATAATGTAAGCATCTGATAAACCAACTTTGACTGGATGATTTTTGTCCAAAATATCTTCAATAACAACTGGAACCGTTTTATAAACAAACACAATATCTCCTGTGTTCATTAAAGTTATTTGGAATGTAAATTCACCGTCGTTGGGCTTATCTTGTAAAGAAACTCGTTCCCACTGCACAACAAATGCTGTACCTATAAGAGAAGATGTTTATTAATACAAGATCTTGTTTGTTTTGCAAATATTTACCATTATCGATGTATTTGATGAAGCTATGGTTGGATAAACTGGTATCAAAGTTTGCCATAAGTGGTGCAATATACTGAGTTGCTGCCAACCACGAGTGTACGTAGTCTCCTGTGTAAATAAAACCTCCAGTTGCTATTGTTATATTACGAATCAAATGACCATAGAATGGAAAATCAAAAGATAACTTTACAGTCTAAAATAATTATAAAATTAATAATTTTTTTGCAAACGAAAAGTTTAACGATGTTAGAAAAATGTAAAACTAATCTAACATAATAATTAAAACCGTGGCCTTATGATATTGCAATGTTGTACATTAATCATGAAATAATCACAAAAAAATTAGCAACAACTATAATTTTTAATTTGTAAAAAAAATAACTTTTTAGCCTTGAAAAAGAACAGTTTTAACAATTTTATAAACTTCTCTTCTTATTTATTTATTTACTATAAATTAAAAAACTGTGTCACAACAAATAACAGTTATTCTAGCGCCAATTACTTTGCTTCTTGGAGCAAAACAGAGTGTCAAAAAATTATTATAATAAAAACTTACGGCTGCTCTCCGATGCGATTTTGATAAAAGCGCATTAATCTTAACATCACTTCGATTATCAGTCATATCAACCCAATAATGCTTTCCAGCTGAAGGATCTACTACAAACGTACTATTATAGTACATGTGGGAATCCTAAAATTATACTAATTTAAGCACAAACGCTATAATTTAAATAATTGTTACAAACCGTTTTCATTTCTAATATATTGTGCTGTTTTAAAGTTTGGTTTAATTTGGTATCGTTATCTTCAGAAAAGTCGCTAAAGGATAATTCGCCATCGTCAGACGCGTTCTTATTAGCGACACTTTTAACTGTAGTGGGTTCGACCGTAGCTATAGTAGTAGTAGCTATAGTAGAAGTAAGATTTTTCCTTATCCCATGTCCATTTTCGCCCAAATTTTTTCCCAGCGCTTTATTAGAATTTGCGGTTGTTGTTGATATCGTTTTCTTAATATTTTTAGTTGGAACTTCCTAATAAAAAAAAAATTTTTAGTCCTTTCGATAAATAATTATAAAATTATACTAACAGTTTTCTTCGTACTATTAATTGGAGTTTGTTGATTTGTTCTATTATCTGTTACTGTCGCTTCTGTGGAAGGACTTCTTTTCCATAATCTATGCGTTTCGAGATCATTTAATAATTTTAATTCTACATTTACTCTATCCCAATCTGTTTGATATAAATTAACATCTGCAACAAAAGACAATTTTTTATTAGTACAAGCAATAAATCAATTTATTGTTATTAAAAATAATTATGTAACAAAAAATTTAAGATTATTTGTAGGAAGGACGCTATGACTTTATAATTGCTATTAATACTGTTTGTTGTAATCAACTTCTGCAACAAATAACTTTACTACTTGAACGTTATTAAACTTCGTTTACCTAATTATTATCATTTGGTCTTTCCTCAATTTTTGGGTATGCTATGAATCACAAAAATGTGGGAGGAATTCATTTGCAATAAGGAAGACACTACTTATAAAACTCTTACGGAGCTTCAATTTTCAAGTGTAAAGGAATCAACAAGTATATTTCGCATGACTATTTCGTGAACTTTGATAGAGGTTCACTTAAACTCTTAAACATATTAACCCTCAAAGAACAACCATACAATGTGGTCACTAGGGGATGTCTAAGTGACGAAAACAGTCTTTATTTATTCCATTTTACTCAACAAGACTTTCTCGGAAAATTCGACATTAAATAGTGATGTAGAGTCGCCACTGGGACTATTGAACGTGATAGAACTATCAGTGATTGAAGGTGGAAGGTCAAAGTGTAACTACGAATCTGCCAATATTTCAAGTTTCTAGGGCGAGCTTGAGCTATACGTGATCATAATGGTGGCAGGCGGCCTGCACAGGCACAGGCCAAACCGGAGAGTCTGGACACCGTTAAGGGCGACTGCACAAGTTATCAAACCGGAAGGCGAGGCCTGTTTGCGTGAACGACTCTTAAAGAATTAATGTGTGTAAAATTGTTTTTTTACATTTTAAAGCCTGCGCCACACACAAAGACTTGCCTTCACAGAGCCTGAAGGATGTCCAGACGCTCCGGTTTGGTCTGTGCAGGCCTCTTTAACTATGTCCACACAGACAAGGCAAGCCTGTGGGTGCGGACAAGCCTTACGAAATTCATGTGTGTAAAATTGTTTTTCTACATTTTAAAGCCTGCGCCACACACATAGGCTTGTCTTCACTGAGCTTGAAGGATGTCCAGATACTCCGGTTTGGTCTGTGCAAGCCGCCTGAACTATGTCCACACAGACAAGGCAAGCCTGTGTGAGTGGCGCAGGCTTAACAAATTTCTCTATTTAAGTTCTCGATTAACAAATAAGTTTAACTTCTTATGAGTCAGTTTATCTACTCACTATTATAAAAAAAACTATTAAAATATTTAGAGCAAATATTATTTAAAGACTGAAAATGTGGAAAAAACTGACCATGCAAGAAGTTGTTGAAGATGGAAGATTTATACGATCTTCAAAGCGATGGATAGATATAAAACCAGCAACTGGTACTCCTGGTACACACTGCATTAGGCAAGGACCTCAGACCAATAATCAAGATGGACATCGCTATTTAAATTTTTATTTGACGCCAACATCTTCTGTTATGGTAAACATTGTAAAGATCAGCTTCGAAACGAAGTAATACGAACTGGCACGTTCGTACTATTAAATCCCCGATCCCAAGATCGGATATTTCGTGTTCATAGTTGTTCCAAGGAATCTTTGCCGCTGCGTACTTAGCCGAGTTTTTCACCGGTAATGATCCGCTGGAACAAGTGATTTTTCTACAGGATATTTCCAAACAAAGTTCGTTTTTAGTGTTTTACGAAGATTTCTGGAAGCCGTATTAAAATATATAGGCAATGTTGTGTATGTAAGAGATAAGATAAAAAAGAGGAAGAAATATCTCTCCTAAGGTAAAAGTGAGGTTACATCTTTTGTTGTTGAAATCAGTGGCGTTCCGTTTTAACATTTTAAAACGTATTCTAACTAATATTTCAGATTTCCAAAAGATGAAGTACCGCACGCCCATGCTGAAAATGGAATGTTTTTCTTTTAAGTCACCTACTATCTTCCCCTCACTTGTGTATGTTGGCGACAGTTTTGTACCACACTGTTCATATATGTATGCGGTGTCCATCTTGATTATTGGTCTCAGAGAAGGACATATCACAATTACTGATGATGGCTAAGCGATACTTCAGCAATCAGGCAACAATGGGTCTGTTTGGACGACAGCACGATTGAATGATCAGGAAGAATACCATACTTATCGGATCGCTCTTTCTAGCCTCGCCATACAAGAGACATGGAGAGGGGATGAGCGATTAGGTGGCTGTTCAGAACTGATGTCTGTTTTGAACTGACCCAATGAATCGCACACTGTACTCGGAAGTATTAGAAAAATATTTGCACGTCCATAAGAGGTCTTTATACGAGGATAGAGGAAGCTCTGAACACCTTGTAAAACCTGTCTTTTTAGAATTAGAACTATGAAGTTACTTGTGCCCGCATCAAGCTTAAAAATGCAGAATAACAAGTTCAGTCTACAACGATGACGGTGGTGGACTAGGAGCATTTTTTATAATTCAGATGTAAATTGGGCATACTTAAAGATAATAACAATTGTTGTCACACCATGAATGAGAGCACATCTTTGAAGTGTTTACCCAACTATTTATCATAAGGCTCAAAATTGAAATCAACGCCTACTTTCTTGCTTAATTCCTCGTTAATTCCGTAACAACTGAGATTTTCAACTTTTTAAAATTTTTGATATACGAGACGTGGGAATGTTTTGCACTACGCACGTCTTGGCTACACAATAAATCCATAACTTGAACAGGGATATCGTAGGATTATATAGGATTTAATTTAACGCCCAACAATTGTCACAACCGTAGGTGGTTAACAATTCACTTTAATATGGAGGGCAAAAACAATGCTAAATTCTAAATATTCGATGAGTTTCGAACAAATTACGTTTCAAACTAAAGACGTTAATTACAAAATTAAGGGTACAAAGTGCCTATTTTTAGCACTAGCTTTAACCTGCCGAATTTACGCGCAATGACCCACTTGATAAATTAACATAAACACGCAAGGTCACAGATTCTTAACAAAGGATCAACACACTATAAAAATTCGATAATTAATGAATTTTAATAAACTTCAGAGGCGTATTTGAGAATGAGCAAGTTTTTAGGGTTTCGTCTCCAACCGCTCAGGGACCCAATTCTTGAGAACGTAGAAATTAGAGCTATCGGAAAAATTGGGAAAATGGTGTATTCAACAAAACTCATTCTCAAGAAAATTAATTCCTGGGATTTTAAGCTTGGACCCGAGCTTCTCCGTACGAGAGGCTATTGATTTCCATTAATTATATTAATTGAAAAAATTAGAAAGGTATTTTTAGCGCCAATTGAAATCCATAAATCAATTAAAACGAGTTTTCTTTACGAGTCGTTCGATGAGTATTTGTTGTTAATCACGTCGGACTATTAACAATTTTTACAATTAAAAAGCACGACATTACTTGTCTGTTGTAAGTCTTTAATAACAAACCAAAACATGTAAAATTATAATTACAAAATGGAAGTACTGCTATTCATAATAAATCACAGGAAGCGAAAATTTTAACAAATTTAAAATTTCAACGGAAATACGGTTAACTAACCGATGTATATCGCACATAAATCTCAGATTTAAATGGATTAAATAGAAAGTCCTACAAATAAATCTTACGCAAACTCAAAAATATACCCCTATAATGCTTTTTCTCATTTTATCGATCCTGAGTATCCTGACGGTTTCCATTTTTTATCTGAGATTGCTTAAGGCGGTCCTGTACCTTCTTCGAGAAATTTTGGCCGTACGTCATTATACCAGTAAAAACCTTGTGGTCAGAAATTTGAATTTCTATCGTGGAATGCAAATGGTTAGAGAATTTAATCACAAACGTAAAAAAGAACAATCTTCGATAAAATATACATACAGTGAGCGCGTAAAGTACGGAATAATCGAATTATTTTCTTTCCTGATAGGAATATCAAAAAACGGTCGGACACGTCAAATTTATTAATTGGAAAACAAACATTTTCCGATGATTTTCATTTTTCTACCCCTCACCCCTTTCGAGCAGTGACTTCATGAAACTTTTTAAAATTGCAACTCACAGTTTTGAACACTTGGTCATTAATAAAATCCACCAATAAAATAACTAGGAAATACTTTTTGTGAGTTTAATATTAGCATTAATATTAAAAACCAAACCAGTATCGTTTTTCCAATAAAAAATTTTTACTTTGCGAAAATTTCATTTAAAAGCACCACCACTCTACATTTAAAAATTAATATTTTCGAAACTGTAAGTCTAAACAGCAAACATGTGCATATTATTGAAATCAGAGTTTCATAATCTATCCAAATATCGAAAAAAAATTAAGGGTTGCAATTTAAAAACTTTCGATGACGTCATTGCTCGAAAGGGGCGAGGGGAAGAAAAATGAAAATCATCGAAAAATGTTTGTTTTAAAATAAACCAATTTGACGTGTCCAACCGTTTTTTGATATTTTTATCAGGAAAGAACATAATTAGATTATTCCATACTTTACGAGCTCTCTGTATATCCTTGAAGTTCCTGTAATTTCAAACCAGTCGACAAATGTACGATAAATTTCCAAATTAGTCTACCTGAGCTTACATTAAAATAGATTATTTTGTGAATGATGGTGACATTTATTAAAATGTCCTGGTAAAGTGGTAAAAGATTAACCATGGTATAGGTATAGCTGTAGCAGAGATAGCAGGAGCGATCTCAAGACCACTTTGTTGCTACATTTAACACAACACTAAGAAAACACACATCAGTGAATCATAATTAATTAAAGCAAGAAAAGGCATTTCAAAAGCAAAGTATCTTTAGCAGGGATGACTGATGACTCTCTTTCCATTATGGACGAGCATCAACAAATTAATCATTTTGCCACTCAAATGACGATCAAATTAACCATCTTCCTTTAAACAGAAGTTTTGCTAACAGACCATATCATAACAATAGATGTAATTATTAATAAATTTTAAACGTCTATTGTTTTACTACAATAACTGTGTCAATTTGTAACAGCACAAAAATTAATTAGTTTGACCTTTGATGATGTTTTTATATGCAAGTTGAAATTAAGAGTGCACAAAATTAAAACCGCAACAAAACGACGAAATATTTGCGCTACTTTCGAGTAAAACTTTTTGCTTGCTTTATCCAAAAAATTAATGCAAATTCAGAATTGAAAATTAAAATTCAACATCCGGCAAGTATAGTACACGTATTACAACATCCGGAGAAGGATTTTTAATTAATATTCTACAATCATACTGAGGTATTACGAGTGTACCTATTGATAAAGATAATACATAACTTGAACTTTATAAAATTCTTAAGATCGCTGCATAAGTAATTATATAAATTATTATTGCTTTTGTTTCACGGCTAACAAGTACAGTGATTCCATGTTTCACAATATTATTAATTTATAATTAAGCATATGAGACTCCCTCCATGCATAATTCAGAAAATTGTATCGAAGTTACAACACCGAATAAACAATTAAATTAATTCCAGCATTCTTTGGAATGAGAAGGAGTGCTCAGGAAAGAGAGAATTTGTAAAAAAATAAATAGAATTAGGTAACTTGTTTCATCAGTTTGTAGATCTTTAGAAAATGAGAGTGGTCGAAAAATTCTGAAAAATTCTGAAACAACGGTCTCCGTAAGGTAGAAGACCAGGACTAAATTAATTGAGAAACTTACGCTCAAAACATGTATGATAAAACCGGATAAAACTAACCATTCTACCCATAGAAAATGCTAGACTGGGCACTAAGGCTTCATATGAAGCTTTTAAGGCTACTAAGCTAATACTAAGCCTTAATAGACTCCTAAAAATCAAAACAGTAATGCTAGAAAAGGTTAGACAGAACAGTAAACCCTAGATATATGGCTTAGAAGGTCCTTAAACTAATAAAAGTCCTCAAAAGGCTCGCTAAGGTAAAAACAATATTTCTAGAAAGGAAGAAAGGGCTACACTGCTACACTAAACAGTCAGATAGGGCTTAAAAGACTCTTGAGCTAATATAAGGCATTGACGGACTGCAATTAAAAAAAAGGCTAGACAGAACAGTAAACCCTAGATATATAGTTTCGAAGCTCCAAGACTCATTAAGGTGAAAACAACAGTTCTAGAAAGGGCTACACTGCTACACAGTATAGTAAACCATCAGATAAGACTTGAAAGACTCTTGAGTTAATAAAAGGCATTGACGGACTGCCTAAGGTATAAACAGTAATTCTAGAAAAGGCTAGACAGAACAGTAAACCCTAGATATGGCTTAGAAGGCCCTTAAGCTAATAAAAGTCCTCAAAAGACTCATTAAGATGAAAACAATATTTCTAGAAAGGGCTACACTGCTACACAGTATAGTCAACCATCAAGGCTTTAACGACTGCTTAAGGTGAAAACACTATTTCCATAAAAGGCTATACAGAACACTAAACTTTCAGTTAAGGTTTAGAAGGTTTTTAAGCTAATAAAAGGCCTTGACAGGCTTCTTAAGGTCAAAACAGTATTTTTATAAAAGGCTATACAGAACACTAAACTTTTAGATAAGGCTCAAGCTAATAAAAGCTCTAGAGAGACTCTTTAAGGTGAAACAAAATTTCTCGAAAAGACTACAGCGTATACAGTAAATCATCAGATAAGGTTTGAAAGGCAAGGTAGATAACAATGGGGGAAAGAGATCAGAAGAAATCATATTTTGAATAACAAAACATTATAAAAAAGAAAAACGATAAACAATAGAAGGAGACAAGAGTGGACCCCTGATTTTATCATTTGTATTTACAACCACTTCTGTTAAAACTGATGCCTTCACCAGACGTTTTGCTTCTCAAACGGTAATAAAATTGCATTACCAAATTGAATTGAAATGAATGGAAATATCACCAGAACCAAAAAACATTTCTACTACACAATTAAACAAGTCACAATTAATTAATGAAACCCTAAATAATTTCAGTATAATAAAAATCAATGCAACAATTTAGTACGAGGTCATTTTATAAATTTATCGAACTTTTTATTAAAAATTAACCTGAAATATTAACTTCAATTGCCTTTTAGTTCTCATTTGTAAATAAATAACGATAATTGTGTAAGTAGGTATTATAGTAAACAACATTACCCATTTGTTTTTTTACATTACAAGTATAAATACTAACAAGATTTTAATCAATTAACACTTTTTATACATTCGTTGCGATATTAATTCTATATAAAGTCACGCATCTTTAATTTGTATGAAATATTTCGTCAAAAATTACAAAATACAGTTCGACCAAGCTTACAGAAGCCCTGAATGGACGTGTCTGGGGGGAGCAAATATCGCACATTGTACGGTCAGTATAATGAAAAACACATGGATCATTGGTAATGCGCAGTAAGGCCCGAAAGAGAGAGAGATATAAAAAAAGAGATAGAGGTAGAGAATGTTGGAAGTAGAGTAGGGATTGGTGTAAAGAAATGGGACGTGGTCCGTCTCTATAGTTACCATGTGTCAAACGTCAATCTTTCACCATAATTACCATGTGTCAAATGTCAATCTGTTACCATAGTTACCATATGTCAATGTCATATGTGACGTTATATGTCAATGTCACAGCGGAGTGCATCTGTCACCCAACATATGTTAATGTCAAGGTCATATCTGTCACCCAACATATGTCAATGTCAAAGTCATCTGTCACCATATGTCAATTTCATATGGCAGGTCGAGTTACTTATCATATACTCTGTCAACCCATATGTCATCCCATATGTGGTTTTAGAGATTGGTTTTGAGAGATAGATACTGGGGATCGAGGGGTAGACCACTTAGTAAATTTGGTGTACAAATTCTTGTAAATGTCTGTAAATGTTCGTAAATGTTTGTAAATGCCTGTAATGTGGTAAATGTCTGTACATGTGGTAAATGTTTGTAAATGTCTGTAATTGTTGTAAATTTTTGAAAATGTTCGTAAATGTTTTATAAATTTTGTAAATGTGTACGAAATGATAACAGAGTATTGAAATCGATTGGAATGTTTTAGATTTTTACATTTTTAGAATTATAGTAAAATTCCTGTTTTTGCGATAGTCGAAATTGGGCAAGCTTTGGGTCCAAATTAGTTTTAAAATTTAAATTTTTTTTAATCTATTTCTCGACGTTTGGAGTCGCCCAGATTCCAAAAGTGCAAAAAATGTCTCCTCCCCGTAGAGCAATAACTACTGAATCGATTTTGATGAAATTTGATTTTAGCCATTTTAAAATTATTTCATCGGTAAACTAAGCTTTTATAAGAAACATATAGAGGGTGTCCAAAAATAAGGTGGTTATTTTGGGCTAGGCGCATATTGGCAAATTAATTAATTAAAAGTTAGCATCAAATCAATTAGGTACCTACTGATGAAAACTCAAAAACAGATAAGATTTCATTGCATTGAAATTAAAATAAAGATTAGTAATAATAACGGAAAATAACAATTAAATTTTCAAAATAATGATAAGAAATATTTAGTAATTAGAAAATAAGGAAAAACACTTCAAATAACATCCTCCTCCTGGTTTGTTTATTAAAAAGGAAAAGTTTAATTTCGGTTTAATTAAAACTCGTCAGACATTGACCACAAATCTATTTTCAGATTTCCGAAAAAAGTAATACGTTTCTCTTAATTTTAAATATTAAAAAGTATCATTTTATAAAAAAATGTAACGTTTCATTATTGGAATCCACAAGAGAAAGCTGTATATTTTTCAAAAAATATTGATTTTTAAAAATGAGTAGAAGAGGTGCTGAATAATAATAATAAATGCTTTATTCTCCAATTGAGTGCAAGATAAATTACAAAAAAAAAATAAAAAAAACAAAAAAAAAATTAAGAACTTTATGAAATTAACTAATAGATAAAAAAATACAAAAAAAAGATATACATCACAGTTAATAAAAATTTAACCTGATCCCTTATATCTCCATTCATATACTAGTAGTCTTGTTTTCTCAAACTCTTTTTTGGTTGCTCAATGCTGATGTCGTTTAACTTGCAGCATATACAGGGTGATTCATTGAAGCCATCGTTTTCGATAGTTCCCTAGCCGTTTTAAATACATTTAAACACAAAAGTTATTCAACTCCTGAAGGAGCATAGCCTAAAATTATTTTCATCTCTACAGGGTATTGTATTATTGCTCGGCGACAGTATTTTTATTTTTTTTTAATGGAACACCCTGTATATTTTTCTATATTTTGACTTGTAATTAACTCGCCTACATGACCATAACAATTCACCAGTATATAGGTCCAACCTTTGCCTTTAATATATTTTTAAAATTTTCGCAATGGTTTTGAAGATTGTAGAGAATAAAAATATAACTGAAGACCATTTAGTTCTAATGGAAGGAACAGTGTACTCACTTATTAAGCATATTATAGAAAATTTATGTCACTATCGCCATAATCGACATAAGAACATAAAAACCATTTTCTCGAATCTTTTACATAAAATCCTTTTTAATAGTTCGCATAACCATCAACATTGCGATGCTTCCATATAATTATTACCGAGAGCACCTATTAATTCAAAACTTGATGTGTTTTTGCTAATTACATCTTCGAGATAATGGGACGATAATTATTAAAAACAATTTGATACTATTACATCGCATTACATGTCAAAGTCTGGGAAGCAACTAAAATGCACAAATGATTTATTTCTATCTGTAAACTTGGGGAACAACTAGGACATTAGTGTCTTCCATCATTAGTGAATCCACGACCGTGGGCAAGTCAATTGACCCCCTATCAACAGGTCAAGACTATTCTACAAGAGTCTACTCGTTTCTTGCGGTTATTCTAAGACCAAAATTACTACCTATAATAATGTGTAAAGAAGTCCTAAGGCCATCACTAATAAAAGCTCTACGTTGGGCAACGTGAAACAGATATTCAATATAATTCAATGTAACACGTGTAACACAATACAATGTTTATTCAATTCGATTATCCTCATCCACTTTTAAACATCACATACGAACTTAATAGCCTTGTAAACATCACAGTGGAATTTCGCTAAATTAATACCTGATGTCTATGGCAAAATATTTAGCTTCAAACTCGTAAAAAATAATATTAAAAGCTTATAAAGTTTGCGACCCACAGAAAAGGTAAGTCGTGGTGGAACGTTTTCTATATTTAGAGTAACCTGACCAGTTTAACACAAACTGCCTTTATTAAAGTAGGAATATTTTTACAATAAAACTAAATAAATTTAAGTACACACACAAAAATTAATATACTTACGAAAAAATTAAATTACTTGAGCGTTTATTAGCGATTCTATTAAAAAGATCTAAACGACACTACTTGAGCTCGGTATAAAGTCAAGGTTACAAAACATAAATAGTATCGGTTTATTTCAATTAATATTTAATACAATCTAATTAATTGATTGAACGGCTCTTCTAAAATACATATTTAGGTTTATTTGTAAATTAATAAGTAGCGAGTACGTATTGCTCAATATAAATAGTGCAACGACTGTTTTAATTATAAACTATAGACAGGTAACGTAATCGAAATGCGTAATTGCCAAAATATTTACACAATTAGCATAACTTAAATTACTTCATAAGCAAAACATCATAAGCTTTTGCTATTTTACAATTTTAAAATATATTTGATTTTAAAGGTAATAGAAAAACGGTATGTACAGTCAGCCTCACAATTATTAGCCACCCTGGCTATACTCCAGAGTGGTTATTAGCCAACAGCAACAAAAGAACAGAAGGGGAGGTTGTTGATTTACTACTTGTTGGCAAAATAAAGTTACCCTTCAATTTAATTATGGGATGTTATGATGGTTACATCCACAATTCGTGCTAAACATATAGCCAGGGTGGCCAATAATTTTGAGGTTGGCTGTACAACGAAAGATGCCAAAATTAGTGCAATAGTATTAAAAAACCCCGAGGGGTTATCCACTCTCGGCAGTCAATTTACAAAAATTGAGCTGTCAACGGTAGTCATCTGTGGTCAATGGCAGCCATAGCATATGCAGTCATGGGCAGTCAACTGCAGGCAGTGTACAAATTCAGAGCACTGCTTGGCCCGAGGGTTGATCCCTCGCAAAAACCATAAAATTATTGTTCTTTGCTTATCAAACAAACATTACTTATAGAATACCTATATGGAATAGATAGCTCGAAATGAAGATATGAATTAAAGATCATTTCAAGCAAAGATGACCGACATGCACGACATGAGTTGCATAAAATATCAACATGATCTTCCGTTCCACAAGCCACAACCTTTAAAAAAAATTATAAGCAGCGAGAAAGCATTCACAAAGATTGGATACTAAAGAACCAATAGAAAAACGTTGAACCTCGAGCAGAGAATGTTAGAAAGAAGATTTACAGTAGTAATAATGTTTTCATTCGATTCCCAATTTGTGCATACAATGTGTTGTAATCTACAAATAATGTAGGTACTTGAAGCATAACAAAAACGAAAAATTTTAGCAATCATTATTTTGTTGCTGCTACAATGGACTCGTCCGAACTCGTCATGTCGTCGTAACTTTCTTCTATTAGGTTACTACATCCCCATTAACTGCAATAATATCGAGTAATTTTTATTCACTTCTTCTAGTATAGTATTTATAAACGCATCAAATTGGAAAACTGTAAGTAAAAGGTAAAAGGAGTAGAATATGCATACCTATTCTACAGAATCAGAATGAATGACATGAAGATAAAATAGTAGATAAAAGTATTCTCAAAGAAGACTTAGGAAAGATTCCTTATCTCTGCCTTCGTAATGCATTAAATAAATACTATAGGAAGGGCTAGTAGTCAGATGAACGCTCGGATGAACGTGACTACTGGTTAATAAAAAGTCTAAAAAAATAAAAGTCGAAGAAGCTCTTGGTCAGAAAAAAATGTCTAGACAATAATATCATTTGAGTACGTCAGTACTGCTTAAGAACTTTGATCAAAAATTTTCCTATAGTCATCAGCTCATGCGTCACTCGTCTAATAGAGATCCATCACCAAACTGTGGTCCGTAGGGTTGTTAGACCTAGGGCAAAAACGAACCTAGAGCAGGCCTATCAATACAGTAGATGAAAACAAAAGATTGTGAATGGACCAAAAAACCAAAACGGAACCGGGAGATCTGACCAGCGAGAGAATATAAAAGAAGTCGCGATGCCAATACGCAGTTTGTTATAAAACTACATTTAATAAAAATATGTGATAAAAGCAAATTTCCTATCACTAATAACTATTTTAAGCAATCTAAATATAAATGAATTTATCAATAATTATTTAAAATTCCATGTTATTTATGCCACTTATCGTTAATCTCACGACATTTACGTAATTGGGATGTAATTCGTACTGACATTTATCCAGTTTCGTGACATTATTGTTATTAAATATGATAAAAATTTTGATCAAAGGCTCAGGTTCAACTGAAACTAAATAAACATAAAATCTCCCATATCTCTCAAGTTATTATACGTACAATACATAGTTGCATAATGCATTAATGCATAGCATAGTTCAAATTATTCTTCTGAAGTCAGAAGTGTGCAATACGGTGCAATAGCACATAGCATTGAGAAAAAATGAATATAATTGAAAAAAAACATATTATTATGTAGTTTCGGAAAGTACTTTAGTAACAGCAAACTTACAAATACAAATTTTAATTCTGATACAATAAAGTCAGACGTTTTAGAGAAAAACTTTTTTAGCAGTGGCGCCAAAATCTGCTACACGGCAAGGTCTCGCTACTGTTCCATGTACATAATAATTTTTCCGTATAATAAATTAATTACTGTTGCATGTAAACAACCGACTATTACAAAAATGGACACCGTCTTAGATGTAACAGACTTACAGAGCCTGTTTTCTACACATTTTTTTCACCAATTAAGATTAGACATTCCATCACAAACTGTTCCCCTTCAACTTCTTTTAATAGAACTACTTTGTAATAAAATTAAAAGACAGTAAATAGTACTTTTTTCCCAAGTACGCGTATACGTACCTACAAAATAATTCAAGCGAGACAATTTTTTATACAAAATAAAAAAATACTAATACACGCTCCCAACCTTTATTAAATAAGTCAATTTTTATCTGTAAAAACAAGAAATGTAAACTTCCTGAATTTGGTTGTTGGTACTTAAGTACACTTACTCGCTAAAAATTTCAAGGTGTTTGTTGATACGTGTGAATAATTTCAAATTGTCTGCTATTATAAAGCTATGATTTTCAAATAGTTAATAATTAACTTGTAGTCCAGTTAATAAAGATTTATTAAATCTTGGAAAAAATTCAAAAGGACTATATCCACATTATTTTAATTAAATCAAGTAGCCATAAAAAACAATTGAAATCAAGCAAAACTTATTAAAACAAAAGAGACCCCAAGTTTTCCGTTTAAAACCCATTAACGCCCAGCGTCGTCATATGACGACAGTAACTTTCGAATTTTTTTACTAACAATTGGAATCGATATTTAAAATTTGGTTTAAGGTATTCTATTATTTATAATGTTGTTCAATGATCATAATTTTTTGGCTCTATATTTTTCCGAAATAAAGCTGTAAAATCAAAATATTTTTGATCCTGCGTCGAAGCAGATTTTAAGAGTTAATAAAAATTTTTTTTCTAAGTAAACCTAGGAAAAATTTTGTCTAAAAAAAATTCAGGGCATAACGAAAGAACCAAACAATAAATAAAAAATTTTAAATCAAGAATTCAGCAAAAAAATTTTGATCAAGAGCCGATAAATTTAATAATTTCTGAATTTCAGGTAGGTACTTCTTATTACCTAATATCATCAACTAATATTTATATTAACAGGTAAGTATTTGAAGACTGAAGAAGACGTTTCAAAACCGTGGAACATAACATACAGAAAACAAAATATTAAAAGAGAAATTAATTTTTTAAGAATCCCTCGAGACTCGGTTTCGTGCTCCGTCTATGGAATATCATTACATGTTTAATTTTGGCTTATCTTACAATACCTGCAATGCGGACTACTTTGAAAAAAATCAATATAAAAGAAACCATTTATAATGTATGCAAAATTTGCATCAAATCACATAAATTAACCTAGTTGAAATTGACGTTTAGAGAAAATACATGTTAAATAAATTATTTCATTTAAGGCAGTTTGAACTGAATGGTGTTATGCAACAAGAAACCAACCCTCATTTTTACCAAACCCAGATAATCACGTTTTAAAAGTTCTGTTTGCCTTAGGCCGAATTCGACATTACACATTTATCCCCAGGATTTAATTTTAGTACCAGTATAAAGAGGTTTTAACAATAGCATAAACCTGTTTATACCGAGACTAAAATTAAATCCTAGGGATAAATGTGTAATGTAGAATTCAGCCTTAGTGTTGGTGACTTTAGTAACTTCAGTGAAAAAGCTGGAAAAAGCTAAAATAATAGATAGTTTAAAACAAGGTATTATTACTGTCTGTTATGAATGAAGTTTTTTGATTTTAAATGAAGGCTTCTATGATAATTCATGCATCAGTAATCCGGATGTTTCAAAAATCCGCATTGCCTCGGTTTTAATTAATCCGGATTATCGAGGTCCTAGTATCATAGTTGGGAGTAATTTGTACTTAAAACGTAGTTTTCCGATACACAAAACAAAGAAATAGCGCGTATTTAAAGCCAAGCAAGGTCAAAAACTGAAATTCGTGCATGTATCACTTATAGTTTCCACCTGGTTTCACCTAAATTAAATCCGATTAAATCCGAGATTAAATCAATACTTTTAATTCGTAATGCTCTTGATGAAGAAACAGAAAAACAAAACGTAAACGTAATCACATCACATAAGTATTGTTGTCTTTTGTGGGTCAATTCATCAATTCAGATCACAATTGGAAAAAAACCCTAATGAAGCCATGAAAACACAAGCTAATTAATCCTCCTCTTAAATTGTAATAAAATTGCAATGTAATTAACTTTATGGTTAGCGATTTCAATCCCAACAGCAATAAAATATTTCTACAGACAAGAAAACAGGAAATAAAACGTAATCCAAATTTACAACTTTCAGAAAAAGGACGATTATTGCATGTGCCAGTTAGTTATTAAAGCACACACCGTTTGAACAAATTTGGCATATTGCCTAAAATAAAGTGTAATAAAATTTAATCTGTTTACAACACTTTTAAATGAAAACTACGGAAAACTTTAATGAAATTTAGAAAATAGACTTCAACTTGATGTCAAGGAATTAAAATAAATAAAATAAAAGTGTGGGAGAGTGAATATACAATACACATGCGACATGAAAGCGTCTAGTCTAATGTCACAGTGTTAAAGAGACACCCTGTATACACAAATATTCTATCGATATTCTATAGTATGATAATGAGATAATTACTATCTAATTAAACTCGAATTATATTAATCTGTTCGCTTAATTAAAAGTTCAAAAGTTATCGATAATTACCAATTTATTAATTATCTACCTAGTACAATAATCGTGTTACCGAGCACTATGCAAGAACAGATAAGTCATTTTGAACATATTTTTTGGAAATATCTACTGCAAATGTGGAAATAATGAACTCTGCGGTGCGGCATAAGAAAGCTAGACAGCAAAAATTTGAACATGAACTTGAACAGCTGTCAAATAAACTTTAAAATAAAATTGAAATTTGAATAAATACATATTAATAATTAGTAACAACATCGTAGTGCTCATTAACTCGTAATTTTGAATAAACCAAAATTTGAAATTTATTTCAATTTTCAAATAAGCCGCCATTAAAAGCTCACTTTTCGAAACTTTCAAAATTCAAACATATGCTAATTTATTACAACTTTTCAAACTTTGCTTAAAGTAATGTTTAATTTATTACAACATCTTAATTACAACTGGAGGTAAATTAAACTTCTTAAGACAACAAACAATTTTCAAACTTAGAAAATGGAGTTTAAATTACTCTAAAATTAAACCATTATTATTTAAAACTTACCGTCTGATGCAAATACATCCAAATGTAACGTATATAAAATAAAAACAATATAAAAACTGCGCCACACAAACCACAACCACGCCATTTTACTTATACAAGTGCACTAACGTCAAATCTCTTGTTTCAAGTTTTTCTTGTCAAATTCACAACAACATTAAAAAGATTGGTTCACAAACTTCGCCATTAATTACTATTTTAATTTTTTGCTTTAACAGCTACAACAACGTTTAATTTAAACGTAAACGAAATAATTCTAATTAAAACAATTAACTAATCAAATTTTGTTACTTAGTATAATGCAAAATTAAAAAATACAGCTTTTTGTGGCGGCAATATGAAAACAGTTTCCATCTTTATCATTAATTTCTGATTTATAAATAATTTCTAATGGCTGGTTCACTTTTAAAAAGCCATCTTTTTTGGTAGTGCAATTTAAACAGCTATTTTGAAAATCCAAACATCAATAATTATTACACAACACCAAAAGTACATTGTATCATTCAAAAATACTCAACGAAAAGTAAAACTACGAAAATAAACGTAAAAATGTAAACTAACCTTAAAATACGACCATGATTACACCTTTTGATGACTTTATTTATTTAATTAATAATGTAATTTTAGGGAATGAACCGGTAAGTTTAATACTTTTTTACATTTTATTTATAATGTAATTTTCTTTGTAGAGTATCGAAGATTTCATACTGCTTATTGGTACGATAGTTGCATTTATTGCATTTGTATTGTGGTGTTGTTTTCCAGTAGCACATCCCGAGTGGAATTTCTCATCTGATAATGAAGTTAAAAATTCTCAAACCAAACATAATCAAAAGAAGGGCGAACATTATATTTCATAAGTTTATATTTCTTGCGTAAATATGTTAATTTTGAATTTATTTTCGTATATAGGAATATTGTTTTATCTCGAGGCGGTGTGAGAAAATAGTAGTAGTTTTGTGCCAAAAAGATTTGCACGATGCACTTAATTTAAATGCACATTTGACACCAAATTTTAAAACACATTTATGAAGTAATTTGTAAATTTGAAGAAGAGTAAACTCGTTGCCTTTTTAACAAGTTTTGGCTTTACATAAAAAATGAGACTGAATTATATTCAAAGAATAGTGAGATAAAAATACTGTACTTAGTTTACTATAGAAGTGTAAGA
Organism: Malthinus seriepunctatus; assembly: GCA_963924605.1. NCBI lineage: Eukaryota > Metazoa > Arthropoda > Insecta > Coleoptera > Cantharidae > Malthinus > Malthinus seriepunctatus. The sequence continues at coordinate 11,805,518 of OZ004600.1, forward strand.
ATTTTCACTATGTTATACCTTATACCTATTAGGAAGTTGGAAAATTTTAAATATTGTTATAAAAGTGCAAGGCAATGGAAGTAAAATTACTTTATCTTAATGCACTACCAAACAATCTTATTTTATTCAAAATTTTATATTTATTCATTAAGGAGCAATCGGAGAGGTGTCACACGCAAAGTTTGAAGTTAGGTGCAAAAACAAGAAATAAAATAAGCTTAGTTTGACAAAATGTATTTAGTCAGTATTTATAAAATTAACAATAACTTAAATTAATAAATCTTCTAAAGTCCGCTCAAAACCCCAATTAAATCATCAATGAATGTAATAGTAATAGTACCTCTAAACAGTATTCTAATTTTGTGTTTTTTTAACAATAATTTTATTCTAGTTAATTTTTTGTGTTGAAGTAACATCAGGTACGGTAATTATTTGTTATTGAAATATTTAAGGATGCTACCATTTATGATACTTACACAGTGTCGGACTGGCAGTTCTGCAAGTCCGCAATTGCTGACTTGCCGATCTGCCAGTCCGGCACTGTACTTACATTTAAAACCTAAAAGATTATTGATCTTATTTAGTTGATTATGTGATTATTGTGATATTTTTGAGATTATTTATTATGTTAGGTTGTTATTTATTTATTAGCTGTTCTTGTTGATATTGAATGTTCTCAAAATTAATTATGTATGCAAAATATAAATTACTGATATGTTTTAATCTTTATGTTTAACTAATCTAAATTTTTTATTTGATTTTATTTCTTTTCTCGACGTTTTGAGTCCCCCTGAATCAGAAAATGTAAAAAACAACGGATGTGGTCATAGGAGGAACTTTTTCCGTCCGTCAAATCTTGGAATTTTGTATTTTTAATTTTTTCCAATCCAGGGAAAAGTTGTCATAACCCAGAAAAAAAAAATGAATTATTTTTGCATTTCTCGATTTTTAGAGTCTCCCTGATTCCAAAAATGTAAAAAAAAAATTCCATTGTTTGTACTAAAATGTCTAACTCCGTGGAGCCAAAACTACCGAACTGATTTTGATGAAATTTGGTTTTAGCCACTTTAAGATTATTTCATCGGTAAACTAAGCTTTTATAAGAAATCTATTCAGGGTGCCAAATTCAATTTTACTTGGCTATAAGATAGTACATCTGAGCCCCAATTGAAAAGAAAATTTTCAAAATGGTGGCAAATAGAACGATTGTCCCATTTTGTGGTTTTTCCCTTATAACTTGGGCGGTAATTATTATTATAAAAATTTCAAAACGGCATTGTACAGCCAAAACATAGGGCTTTCGTCCTAAGTAAGTCGGTTTTCAAAATTGTTTTAAAATTGCCTACCTTTAAAGGGCCAAAGTAGGTTCAAATTTAAAAATGGATTTTCTCAAAATTTCCTATGCCACATTTTTTCTTTTTTGGATATGTTACAGACAACGTAATTTTCTATAGAAGTATAAATTTTTATCAAAATCGATCGAGCCCTTTTGGAGTAATGATTTTTTGAATGTCAAAACTTCAAAAATCTCTAATTTATTTTCAAATGAAAACTTGAAAATGGATATATTTACCAACCTCATGAATATCTGATCTGAAGATAATTTTAGCTCTAATAAAAATTGTAGAGTATAAAATTATCTACTCGAACGTTCCGAATAATTATTATTTGTCCTAATTGTTCATACTTATTCCATCAAAAATAACAAAGCAGACATTTTAAGATTTTTTTGTAGGTAGTCTATTATTTATAATGTTGTGAAATGATTATAATTTTTTGGTCCTATTTTTTTCCGAAATAAAGCCGTAAAATTAAAATGTTTTTGATCCTGCGTCAAAGCACATTTTAAGAATTTAAACATTTTTTTCTAAGTGAACCTATGAAAATTTTTGTCTAAAAGAAATTGACGGCGTAAAGAAAGAACCAAACAATAAATAGAAAATTTTAAATCAATAATTCTGCAAAAACATTTTGATCAAGATCTGATAAAAAACCGTTGTCCTCATATGGTGACGTTGGGCGAAGGTAAAGTAATAAATTCACGATAATCTTTTATCACGAATAACTTTTTTATTTGTTGATATATTTTCTTCAAACGTTAGCAATGGTCCTAAAATGACCTTAGAATGCTTATAATACAAAATTAACAAATTAAAAATATATTTATAGTGATATGTGGGTTTTGAATCTTCTACCGGATTTACGTCGTCCACGTAACTTACTTTACGTTTCATAATTTCGACGTTTTGGGGCATGAGATCTGATATTATTTCAATTTTTTATAACAATAGCAAAGACTGCAGGTGTCGTCTGGTATTTATATCAAGTTTATATGTTTTTACGAGTGCTGTTAGTTGTTGGTTTATAAATTTAAACAGCAAATTACACAATTTTAACAAATAAAATTTGATATATTTTTTTTAACTTTGAATGCCTTTTTGGATTTTTGTTTATACTATTTTATTACAATTGTGTTAATTTCAAGTTTCAAGTAAATAAACATCCATTTAGAACACATAGAAAACATTATTGCATTATGTAAAATCACTTTATGCGTGGAGTACTTCAACCAAGTAATTTGTGTAAAACATACACATAGGCTTTAGTGACATAAAATAAAGTATCAAAAAATAAATAGTTTTTTAAATTACCTTACCTTTTAAGGTCTGTTTTACATGAACTAACTATTTAGTAACTGTTAGTTACTAAATGGTTACTAAATGAACTCAAGGAGCAAAAACACGGTAATCTAAGCTTTAACGTCAACGTCAAAATTTATCCGCCCATTTTGACGTTGACGTTAAAGCTTAGATTCCCGTGTTTTTGCTCCTTGAGTTCATTTAGTAACTAACAGTTACTAAATAGTTAGTTCATGTGTTCATGTCATACAGCCCTAACACACACAACTTACAGTGCAATTGAACTTTTAACAATTTGCTCGATAGTATCGAACTTTCACGTCGTAGAATCGTAATTGCCGAGATACTTATCATTTTCTCTTTTACATACGACTCATAAAAAAAATTTGATATCTAATACAAGATAGGTATTTAGGTGGCCAGTAAGTATTACCTCTTGACCGTGAATCCTCGACTTGCCCCTACTAATTTTTTGGATACGAAATTAAACATTTTAAGTCAATTTCAAAAACAAATTTCCTGGGCGTTAATGGGTTTTAAGAAGTACCAATTATATATTCCACAAGGTGTAAAAAGTTTAAATTCGTTAATTACTTACTCATTATTGTAGTTACTTTGTAAGTTATCACAAAATAAGTAAAATACTTATACGATATTTTTTCTTTTATACTACTTACAATTCTTATCTTTTTATTTGCATAGCCGTTAGGTTATCGTGTAAGTACCTACTTGTGCAAAATGTTGATTTTTTATATTTTTATTAATTTTTGAGACTTAATCCAGTCAGATGACCTATGTATAACACATCATTGTAATTGTCTTTTTTTGCGCTACCTTATGATAGGAAAATTTAATGTGGCGTCTATAAGAAAATCAAAAGTACGATATTAAAACACAGACATCTAGTAGGCTTGGAAAAAGTTTGATAAGTTTATTTTATAGTACGCATCAAGTTAAGTAAACCTACCAAATTTCAAATCGATCCCTTAAATAATAAAAGAGTTATGTAATAAACAAGAAAATGCAAGTTTTCAGTTTTTTCAGGATATTTCAGAAACCAAGTAAGCTATCGCAATTTTCTTGTTTAATAATTATAGAGCATAAAATTGTACAACTTTTCTCTAATTAGTGTTTACAAAAAATTTGAAAACTGCCCTTCCTTTAGAACCTCATTGCCATTGCCCCCATGTCCTCTGTATACAGTTTACAGTATAATAAATGCACCACTGCCTAATTTTTTTTATAACAATATACACGTGCATTTTACTGTTTCTTTTTTGGTTAGACCGTGCATAATTAAGTAGAGATAATCCCCTAAAGGGTTGTCTGCTAGTATAAGTGCATTGTATGATTTGGAGATTAATAGCTCAAAGGATTGAACAACTGAAGGGTATCGTAAATGCAAAACAGTTATTATTTAATAATTTTAAACGGTGTACATGTATTTAATTGTTAAAAATTTTATTATCAACAAGGGTTAAATCGTTAAATACTCTTCCTCTTCTTGTTACTGGTCTTAACGCTTCAAGCCATGCATTAAATTAATAATGAAAATATTTGAAATAATTAGAATTTCCTTTTTTAAAACCGAAAGCAGCTATTTATGGTATTTAACCAACTGTTGTGTGATATTATTGGTAGCATAATACAATCTGGCCAAAAGCAAACGCGTGTCCGATTTGTATTTTCACGCCTTGGTTAAACCTCAACAGCCCTTTTAATGGTATGTATTACAAGAACGCGTGTCATTTTAAAGAAGCACGTGGCGGTAAGTGGTAATTGAGGAACTATTTGTATTTTTAGCTTACTATTTTGAGGGTTAATATAATTTTTTAATATTAACACATCACACTTTAGGATTAAAATATCACGCCTTCAATACCCACTTTGAAGTGTTTGCCAAGAGAGGCTGAAATTGAATACCTAAGTACTCGTATAAGTGCTAATAAAAATTTATTAAGTCACACGTTTTATATGTTATTGCGAAATGAAAATGTTTTTTTTGGAACTATCTACATATTTAAAATTTTCAATAGGTACATAAAGCGTGAAAAGAAGTATATTAGGTATAGGTAATTATTATAAAATCGTTGTATAGTATCTTCCTTAAAAAATGGTTCTAAAAATATAAATGGTTTTCATGGGTTTTCAAAGCTCTGTCATTTCTCTTGAAATCACTAACTAGGAATCTGTCAATCATCTGGAAAAGCCAATCTTCCTATCTTGTGTGACTTGTTTCGTTTCTTCCCATTCATCCCTCGCCTTTCTATCGATTTTCTCATCTTTTCTCTTCATATTCTTGGTCTATATTTGTGCTTCTTTTTCTCAATTCTTGCTTCATACGCTTTCTTTGTAGACCTTTTCCCACTCATCTAGTTTCTATGTTCCAACCATCTCAACTGCTCCTCTTCTATCACTGTCACTATTGGTTTCATGGTATTATTTTCTCTATGCCATGAATTTTTTACTTAAATTAACCCCTGGAAAGATGAACACTATAAAATCTACATGTTTATTGCTTTAAAAAGATTGAAACTCGCTTTAATCGTTAAGTTGAATTTGTTTCTTCTGATCTTTTACTCCAAAGTGACCAGTGCTCAACACTCGTTTGTGCTTCTTGGAATAGGATGAATACTAAAATTTAAACAACGTTTGAAAACAATTTTTGTAAATAATGCTGGTTAAATAAGTATACATTGTTTATATACAACCGACTAAGCTACAATAAAAATTAAGTCCATTCTTCTTCGACAAATCTAAATCCTCATGCTTTAGTTACGTACCCTAATGGCTCTAGGCTAAAAGCTGTGATAATCCCATATGAGGTAAAATTAGGGTGAATTTTATTATCTACTTTTATTTATTGATGCATAATTCTGTAACGACGTACTAAAATTATTATTTGTTCTTCTCGACACTTAAGGGAAGTTTGAAAAAATATTTGTAACCAACACCTGCAATCTCCAATTTCTACTTGAAATGTTTATCAAACACCGTTTCACAATTCTTCCACCAGTGAGATACTTCAATCTTTTTAACTTTTGGAATTGCCAATTAGTTGAAATAAAAAGAAATCGTTAATATTTATTCATTTTTGGCCCCTTTTATGAATAGTTTAAAGCCGGGTGTGCGGACCCTATTAAGTAATCTCATGTTAGTTGAAGACAATAGAATAGAATTATTGTAGTTTGTGGCTCGATTCGAATTGTACTCCCTTGAGGCATATTGTATTCCATTTACATACCCTGTAAAGATACAATTTCAAAATCTGCTCTACGAAAAACCATTTAAAAATAAAAAAACTTGTCCAAAAAAGGGAGAAACTTAAAACAATTTTTCATCTCTTTAATTTAATATTTTTATCAAGAGGATTGGGTAATTTAATAAATTGAGCTTTGTATTTATAAAAATTTTGTAAAAGCAGGTTAGTATAAAATTTTGATCCGGAAAAAAACCTGCATGTATGAACAGATGGCCTGAAAATCGAGCGCGTTCGAAATTCAATTATTCATAGGGAGCAAATAATTGCTATTGGCTCCCTTTAGGGTTTGTATTGTTCCAAATCACATGGGAATATCAACCTAGAGTTAGCTTACTAAACGGACATTTGTAAACGTTAGTAGCCACCAGCGTATTTAGTTAAGATCGAATATACACTTCACTACAGCTTCATGAATAAATAATTATAAATACTTTTAATTTTCTCCAACAATAAAAGTAAACTAAGGATAATTGATTAAATGTTGTAAAAATCTATTTGGAATTGGAAAAGTAACCCTAATTTGCTCCACAGATTTGATTGAAAATGGATTTTCAGGACTTACCGTTAGACAACACGACACGAGATCTAAATTTTAATAGTTGAGACTATGGTGGAATAAGAGATAATTTGAAAAGCACACTTCTCTCCATTCTTTGAGGGTTTCCGCTTCTTATAAGGAAATACAAAAATATGAGACGCGTTTGGTGAACAGTCAGGAGCGCAAAATTTTGAGTTGGGGCTTTTGTCAATTTCTGTTCGGCAACGCGGACTTCAACACGAATACATTGGAAGGGGACGCCTTTCATGCTATAGGGCGGCATTAAGTGTGTTACTCCATGTGAACATGTGAAGTCATCGAAGCTGCGTGTCCCATAAGACGTACCAAAAAACCAACGCATAAACCAGTTGCTGACCGTTTCGGGGTTTCCATCAACTTATTGAATATGAACGAAAGAAGAACATGGGTCTTCGAACTAAAAAAGTTTTCGATCTTCAAACGACTCTGCTTTTTTCAGACAAAATTTTGCCAACTGTTGCAGATTTTTTGTAGTTGTACACATAGTGAGTCATCGTTCCAAGAATTTCTGGGTAGAATGGTTTTATGGAGGAAGCTTATGAAAGTACAAAGTTACGGAAAGACTGAAGTGATTTTCCTACCGTTCAAAGTTTCATGAGCTGCAAAGCGAGAACTGGGAATTCGAATAAGAAAATTGTTCGTATAGAGAATTGAAAGCTCTACAACTTTTGTCCGAAAAATTTTTCGATCTAAAGTGCCATCAAAAAAATATGACCAGTATAACAAAATCATCCCTTACTTGAGCAATACAAAGCTCAAAGAATGTAGATAGTATTTGTTAATTGGGAGTAAATTTGGCAAAATTATATTTTTTTTTAATTAAAGTTTTCTGGTTTAATTAGAAACTATTAAAAATTACAATATTACAAATTTCAAAGTACTCTTTTTTAAAATTAACAAACCAAAGGTGGTTTTAACTGAAAATGTGATTTTTTCAGCGCAACGACATTTTAAAACTCATATTACAGCAGTTAGGAGTATGTCTTCAAATGATGAATTAGTGAATCTGAAAGCCTACGCTTTCTTCTTTAAGATGAATTTTTAATTTTGTTCGTAAGTTTATTTTTGAGAGAGCATTGATACTATTTACGAAGAAGCGTTTATGACATTTCTAAATATTGAACCTTCACGCGCACGAGTTGATTCTCAAAATCAGAGCGCAGTTTCATTCCGTTTTCTACTAAAACTATTCATCTTACGAAAAAAAGTCATAAGGCATTTTCTTCTCTAAATATCCTCCTCTTTAAAAAACAATTGAACTTTTTTTTTATATGATCATTATTTCGCGAGATTTTTCGAAAAATCGAACTTTTAAATCTTCGACCTCAATTTTTTCAATGACAATGAGGTCATTTTCTACTATTTTCTATTTTTCTAAGCCGTTTCTACTGTAAAATAGTTTATAAAAATATCTGTTAATTTATATAAAATAATTTATAATAATTATTTAGAATACGTTCGTTAAAAATGAAGTTGAACAAACTATGCTTCGTATTTGTCTACATCTACATAAAAGCTCGCTCAGTAATTTCAATGCTATTGCAGACTGAAAAATTTCGTTACCGTCTTCTAAACAACGTGATAGATTTTTAACAACTGAAGCTTTCATATTGAGGTTTAACGTTGTATAAACTTCCCATTTAGATATTAAAAAAACTTAATTTATATTAGGGGTAATTGTGAACTCAAAAGTTTATCAACATTAATAGATTTAAAAGGTGCACGAAAGTCACCCCTTTTTTATGGGTGCACCTACAAACATTGCTTTATTTTAAAGGTAAGTTGGTGGATAAACCGGGTGTGCAATTTGACTTTCAGACACTACAAAACGAAACAATCTGAAGTACGATTAACGTGACATGAATTATTAGGGTACGCGCATTGTCACCCGAATATACAGACGCTTGGACTTCTATACTAATATTTACACAGAACCGAACTTATTAATTGGTTTTATTTGATTTTCGAGGGATTTTTGTTAGATTTGCTTTTAATATTGCTAATTATTTTCTAAATTGATTGACTCTCCCTCTCTCTAATAGACTTTGTGTGTAGGTATCTACCACTACACATTAATGGTAATGGTAATTTAGGCACTACTGTTATAATAGGAAGTGATTTCTTAAAAGTTGAAATCATGGCGCACGCATAGACAATTAGGCAGCACAAGCCACAAGGTGTACAAAGATTGAAATCAACCAAAAAAAAAGAGATAATTACTTTCATTTTGATTATACGTACATTCACGGAATGACACCCTAAAATAATTTTTCTTTGACGTTTAAGCGTCAGATTTTTGTGTTAAAACCAACCCTGCAACAACCCTCTAAAATATAATATAGTTAGGGTTGTTCTGGTAGAATGATTTAAGGCAGCTGCAAATGTAGAACATAGAATTGGACGCCCTGATTTATATCACAGGTTGCTCTTGTGTTTTGCCCTACTTGCTATTTGGTACCGCCGTGAAATCGGAACTTATAGTCAAATGTTTCCGCTTGTTATAGAAAAATGACTTGCATGTAAATAATATTTATTTTATGTCCAATTTTACATAAAAGTAATTTTAAGGATATATTGGAAATATTACGGCTTTTAAGTGATTATTCAGTCTATTTAAAAGCACTTGATTCTTATTCATGAGATTATAATTTGTTCTTCTTGTATGAAATATAGGTGCGTACGTTGAAAAGCTCTGAAGAATTTTTCGGCCATCTGAAACTGACTTTAATCATTAAAAATTTCACAAATCAGTGAATCATTATGAAAATGAAACCTTTTAACGGTACCAAATAATATCTGGGCTGGCTACAAATGCTTAAAACAGGCCAATCTCAATGGCAATGATAAAACTAATATATATACCTACCTTAACAAGAAAATGATTAGAAACAGTATTTTTGGCCCAGATTTGGCTCTTAGAGTGTCTAAACAAAGAAACTGTACGGATCCGGGTCAAAAAACGTTGAGGCCTGAGGCGCTAGTAATTTTCGGGCCCCAACAAAAATACACTGCAGTTCACACAACAAATAATGTTTTTTTATAGTCTAGTCAACGAAGAGGTTATAGAGTACATGGAAGAGTTGGAAGGTAAAAATACTAAAAGACCCTGCACCCTGATTCTAGCTACATAGCTAAGAGTGGGAGCGCAGGTGTAAAGGTTCCGTTTTTTGCTTGTATTTCGAAAACGGTGTATTTTAGGGAAAAAATTACACTCAGCAAAAGAAAAGCTTATTAAATTTCCTACAAGATTGCTTTGAGTAATCTATTTCTATTTCTTATAGCTTTTGAGATACCCACCTACAAAAATCGTTTATGTATAAAAAAAATTTGCCTCACGTTTTTCGTCAAACTCTTACCTCTAGCACCTCAGCTCTTCGTTTTACAGTAAAACTGTTTAGAAAAAAGTTGTAGAGAATTAAATTTTCTTTACTATTTTACTTTTTTCCCGGGCCCTCCACAACTCCCATAATCTCCACAAACTCCCCTAACTCCGGGCTCTGAAGTGTGCGCTTCTTGCGCTTCATGGATAAATAGAAACTGTAAAAAGGTGGTTTTGAAGAAACTAAGATAAATCATAGATTAGCAGTTTACAGTATTAAGACTTGATAAACTTGTCCTTCAGAAAATCATCTTAAAACTAAAAGTGAACCACATAATCTGATGCGCTGAACCCATCAGTTAAACAGCAGATTTCACAACCTACCTTTATAAAAAAAATCTTTTTGACCTCTAGGCTGTAATATTGAGTCTCACCACGGTTCTTGGTCATAAGGTAATTAACATGTAATAGCATCAAAACATTTTCCAAATCCTTGTTTTAGGGACCACGTAAAGCTGGTCGATTTTGATCATCGATCATCTATTCAATTACAGTCTTCTATTTCGGGCTAAACTCATATTTATTAGAATGAAGAATAATCAAATAATATAGCCCAAATTTTTAATTTATAAAGAATTTATTTATTTAAACCTTTTATAAAAAATATTACATTATTATTTATTCATGAAAACACTCTGTATATTAGGTAACATATTAAGCAGTACAAGTTCTTTATAAGAACCATTATGGGGTGAATTATAAAGAATTTTTGGAACAATCAAACAAAAAATTGTTTTGGTTAAATAGAAAATATTTTTAGGAACATTTTGGTACTTAAAATAATTACAATAGATGACTAGAAATCAAGTGCGTGTTGTATATCAAAAATAAGGCCATTGTCCAACCAAATTAAGATTTTACTTAGGAATAAATAGTAGCAAGCTGAATTTATTACACCTTTCGATAAAATCTGAGCTTCAAAAGCTATTCGACGTCAAAGGTCACGAAAACGACCTTTTTGTAAATATATCACTTTTTATTGGTTATTCGGAAAAATGTTTCAGAAGAAAATTATAGAGCAGGTAATTCTCTATAAAAATTATGTTATGCTCTTTTTCAAAATATTTCATAGTTTTTGAGAAAAATATTATTGAAAGTTAACCTATATTGTGTGCCTATTGCAGTTCCCATGGGTTGCACTATGAAAGTGATATTGAGCACCCTATTTTACATTATCGGAAATTACTCTTTACCTATCAAATCTAGAGACACGCTAAAAATTTGTGGTTGAAGAGGACAGTTTCAGATTGAAATTACATGCACAATATCTTGATTTTCAGTAATTATCGTGGAGAAAAAAGTCAAGAAAAACCAATAAAAAGCAAGATAATTACAAAAAGATGGTTTTCGTGGTCTTTTAGAGCTCAAATAGCCTTTGAAGCTCACATGATATCGATAGAGACTTTTTACAATTTTTTATAAAGGTGTGTTTAAAAATTCAGCTTGATATGCTATTTTTCCGAAGTGAAGCCTCTTTTTTCTCTAATTTGGTTAGACGAACAACTTGAATTTTCTATTGTCTTTAAATTTTAGGATTCCTTCAGGACTAGATTATAAATAATATTTTAAATAAAAAAGAATTTTTTTGAGCATCCCCACTAACGTTACCTTTAAAGTACGACTAGAAGATTATTATCACATTTCAATAAGCAAAAAATTTGTCTATTTTATGTAAATATTTTAAAATTATGCAAACAAATTCAAACATTATTAATTTAAGGTCACTTTTTCTTTTAATTAAATACACTGATAAGTCATGTTTGCATTATCGTGGCACTGAATTTTTTCTTCGTAAGAATAAGGAGTCAAATAAGGCGAATGTTGGTAAGTTGCATAAACGTTTGGCTCTTGAGACCAATATGGTGACGTTTCGGATTTTATTTCTCCATCGACACCTTGCATAAAACTTGCGTTATTTATATTACCTCTAGTTACCACAGCATTGGGTACGTTTTGTTCACAATTTTTAGGCCTTATTGTGTTTCCATCTCTATTTATAGAAACAGTTACATTTCCAACATTAACAATAATACTTCCATCGTCTTCGCTAAATTCCTTCTCCACGTTATTGACGGTTTGCGTTAAAGCCCAAATGTAGCTGTGGGCAAAACGCAAAGTTTCGATTTTGGTTAATTTTGTATCTTCTGGAAAAGTTGGTAAAACACATCTCAAACGATCCAAAGCGTCGTTTAAAATGTGCATTCTGTTTCTTTCCCTATCGTTAGCTTTCATTCTACGACATCTCTTTATCTTTTGGACTTGCGAAGGACTTTTTGCTCTTGACACGCGATTTCTTCCAGTGGCATACCGTCTCTTTGGTTTACTCTCTTTCGTCCTATCTTTAACAGGTGTAGAAGTTTTTAGACATTGACTAGAAAAGAATTCATTTTCCGATAAATTTTCGTCGTAAATGTTTGTGTGCTCTGTTGTTGTGAAATATGGAGGAGGGGAATTTTGGTAAATTTTATCACATTGGTTTAAGCCTTTGTGGAAAGCGTCGTTGAATTTTTTGTATAATTTGTGTGATTCGGGGTTTGAAAATTTTGGTTTGTTACGAAGGCGTTTAGTAAAGGTGTCGTCGTAGTCGAGCAAATCGTCTGTTAAATCTGTGCTCTCTGATTTGAAAGATACGTCGAAACCCGAGTCTTCGCTGTCTTCGTAGCTGTAATAACTGCTGTTAGCACTGCTGTAGTTGAGATATTGTGTATGAGACATCTAGAAACAATAAGAACTTTATAGTACTAAAACGTAATAGTCAAACGATTTTTTTGTTGATAATAATCACTCAACGACAATTTTTCTTATTCTAACCCCAAACTGACCGTAAACTTGAAAACGTTTGGAGTGTTACTAAGCAGGACTGGACTAGAAAAAGTTCAGGTTTATATTTTAGATTTTTTCAATTTATCTAAATTTTTGTAATATATTTTTTTCGTTGTCACATCACGGGAAATTCCCGGTAGTCTGCCGGGCCAATCCAGCCCTGTTAGTACGAGTTTAGTACCGACAATGTCTACTGTTAAAAGCTCAATGATATACCATCAAATCCTATTTTACGTATTTTAAATCTTATTAAGTATTAATTTGTTCTAATTTACTTCACTAATTCGGATGACATTCGTCATTAATCCGGATTAACGGGAATTTGGAATATAAATACAATAAATTGTAGCACCTTAATTTTATTAATTAGGAAAGTAAATTACCAGATACGTATTTTCTAATAACTTTAAGAACGATACAGAACATGAAATCTTAAAAATTATAGTATACAGATGATGAAGACCACAGATGACCACAACTCTTGGTCATAGGGATTTAGAATGTCATACTTTCGTAATTTTCTGCTTTATTAATAGTTTTAGACAAAATAGGTTAAAATATAAGTTTAAGGGTCATAAATGCTCCAGAAAATTCCCAAGGAAAAAACTTAGTTTTGCATGCTTTATATGGGCAGAAAATGTCAAAAATTACTTCAAATAGCAATAGTCATGGATTTTTCAGATTTTTCTTTTAATAAATTTGGCTACTGTTACTGCTATTACTGCTATTTTAAAGATATTTTCCACATTTTTATATCTAATTTCTGCCTTTTAAAAACATAGGAAGTGAGATTTTTATTGATTTTTAATTGATTTAGAAGCATAATTTCATACCCTACAACTTTTATTTGAAGCTTTTCTGCCTAAAATGATTAGGAAATTAGAAAAATGTGAAAATTGTGAGTTAAAAGCGAGCATAGGTAAAGGGTAAATCTCTTAAAATTGTTTGACGAAATAATAAAAATTAAAATTTTTTGGTTTGCTGCAAAACTTCTTGTAAAGAGCTTGTGCCAAAAATAATAAGCTAATTAAAAATTGTCTCATTTCTCACCATAGAAAATGTGCACAATTCTATTAATCAAAAATTTAAAAAGGAAAAGTTTTGATAAATAAAAGTAGATGAATACTCACTTTTGGAAAAGTAGTTTAATCCAAATAAATTACACGTGCAAACGACCGAATGTACAAAAAAATCATAATTATAATTGCACTGTGCCTAACTATGATAACTACTAACTGAAAAATCGTAAGGGGTTTTGAATATAAACTTGCAGACCCCTCCACACACTGTGAGTATACAATGAAAACATATACAAAAGGGTCTAACTTTTGTGATTGGTTAAATATTAAGGGGGTTTGTAGTAGGTCTCAAAGGAATTTGATTTTTTATAAATAAATTCTATTTTTTCAAATAGCAGGGTTGTTTTTGAAAAATTATTACGAATTGTTTTTTAAAATAGCTACATTTCTTTAGTTTTCCTATTCCAAAGCGAGTGACAACAATTGACTTTTTCTCAAACGTTAGAGAAAATTTCAAAAGAATAACATTTAAAACATCGACCAAATGAAAAAACAGCACTTCAGAAAATACCAAATTAAACATTTCAAAGCTTTCTATGTTTCTATAATGTAGAAATATGTACACAATGTGAGAAAAATTAATGGAGAAAACTACAAGGGAATTACATAAGTTAAAACAGTTTGAAACACTACTTCAGTAAAAAATCCTCATAGAAAAATAACATTTTTAGATAGAAAAAAGAAAGAAAGTAATTTGAAGCTAAGGTCCATTATACAGCTTCAACCATAAAGAAAGCCTAAATTCGTGACCAAATTGCAAAAGAAAGAGTTACAGGCACTCACTATAGCTTCTCTGAGGCGTGAAGTGCTGATTGCTTACGAATCAAAGTCGTATGAAAAATTAAACGAGACCTTTGTAAACTGCCACCCTTACGCTTTTGTTTTATCTGTTAGATTTATATGTATTGTTCCTAAAAAAATCAAAGATTTTCTTTTTCTACTCTCATATGTGAAAGTAATTTTACGAAACGAACGATACGAAAATAGCGTATGTTTCTCTAGAGAGCAAAAGTAATATAGTTAATTAATTGTCTTAATTGATAAATTACTAATTTTTTTAAATTTAAGACATTGTTGTCACGTTTGCGTCATCTAGCGGCTTTTTAAAAAACCTCTATTGAAATATCAATTAAAATTTTAGTAAAAAGAATAATATTAATGTGTACTAATTATTGTCGTAGAAAAAATAGCATTTACAACTCGACATAAAATCCGTTTTTTTTTCGTTCAAAAACTTTAAAGAGATTCTTTAAAAAAAAAGATTTTCATCTCACGAAAAAAAACTGATGTTTTATCTCTTATTGTAAAATATACTATTTTCAACCCATCTCTTTAAAAATCGTAAATTTTTATAGGAGAGAAAAACAATTCCCTGTGGACGTGTCAACGGCGAAAATGATCATTTAGGGTAAAAAATACCGTTTTGTTATAGCCCGAATTAAAGATGAATATTTTTCAATACAAAATTGAAATAGATCCACGCTTAACAAAAAGCAAACAATAAATTTTATACGTAACCCTTTTAAATAAAATGTCGAATTATATTTATGACATATTTTACGCTTTACCCTCTTGTTAGGAAAAAATCTGTTCGTATAGTATCCTACGTATAAATTTTTACCAAAAATTTTAACCATAAAATAAATAAAAAACTGAAACTAATTTAATCCGGTGTAATAAAATTAAAAGGTCTAAAAGGGTGTAATTTATCAAATTTGTAAAAAAAATCGTTAAGATATTAATCAATTTATATCACAGTATGATAAATTACCCAGTTTCGCTTCCAATTGATTCTAAAAGTATAGTATAGTATAAGTAGGTACATAGTATGGTTATTGATTCATTCAAATATAGTCATAAATAGTCAAAAATGGAAAAAAAATACTACAATATGGCATTTACAAAATGTCTGCAATTTCAATTTGAAAATAAAGAAGGTAAAATGGGATATAAGAATTTAACACAAAAAATTATTCCTAAAAATCTACGAAAAAGTAAAACATTTACCTACTTAAAAAGTAACTACATTTTTGTACTCATTTATTGCATTTAGATAAGGGACAATTATTGTTTCAGGACTCGCATTGAATTGAAAATTGAATTACCCTGTAAATAACAAGTAACTTGTACAGCAATTTTGTTGGTATTAGTCGATAAGTAAATCTTGATAGAAAAAAATGAGCTCAATTAACCATTCAAGATCACAAACTGTTATGTTGCAAGAACTTATGCGGTTAAATATAAATATTATATTCATACTTCCCAAAAACACTAAAAGCAATCACATTTGCTTAAAACTGCGTGGATTTCATTTTTTTGAATAAAATAGCAACAATTATGATGAAACGCACATATTACATTATAATTCGCGGTATTGCCAGTTTTAATAGAATGAGAAACAATCATGTCCCATTTTACCTACATATCCCATTTTAGGCTACCTTCTCCTATTAAAAAAGCTTTAAAAAGTTGTAGAGGCAACCCAACGTAAGGTGAATCACCACGTGATGACCGGTAAAGTTGCGCAGTAGATTAGTGCGGTCGTTGCTTAGAAACGAACGTAGACAGTGCCGTCGTATAGTTATTACATTACTTCTGTCGAAGCAAAATAATGACAAGCATTTTAATAATGTGAAGATCTCATTCACAAAGTATTAAACCAGTAATTAATTATTATTAGTACTTCAAATAAAAATTTAAATTAAGTAATTATTTTAATTTTGACAACTTTTAAAAATAATTTTTTTGACAGAAGAAATAACTAGCTCCGCCACTGGGCTCTGAAGCCACACCTTGCGCAGGTTTGGTCACGTGGTGGATTCAACTTAAGTTGGGTTTACTATATAACGTTGATAATGATTACGATGGGTCTAAACTCCGTTGCTTCTCTTTCTAGGTTCCCTAAAGCTAAAACCATATCTGAACAGCTTGTTTAGAAGTATCTCTGTCTCTTCTTTCATACATGCTATGCTCAATATACGAATATACCTCTACTGTTCATTTTGAATATTTTTTGATTAAAATAGTTCTACTAAAGTCTAAATGGCATGTTATTAGTGTACCAGAAAAGTGACATAATACAGAAAATATCCAAATATTTCAATTGTTTTATCACCAACCACCAACTCTCATATTTAAAATTTTTGTGACATTTTTTAATATTAAAAATGCGTTGATGCCATGATAATCATCGTCATCTGTTACAAAATCAGCAAACAACTGCCCTGTTTATGATGGCTACGATGATGGCAGTTTTCTTCGTGGAGAATCAAGTTGCGTGCACTTTATTCGAAAAAAAAAATGTCGACATCTGACGATATTCAAACAGTAGGTCTTTGCTAATTGTACCTGTACTTGAGACAAATCAATGAAGCATGAATCAACTTGAAAGGTTCAAAATGTTAACCAAGGATCAGTTGATTTAACTGAAGATTTTTTTATTATTAGAGTGCTTTCGAGTTATTTTCAATATTTTATTGTAAATTAATTGCTTTAACTATTATGTTAACCTATGTTCAGTCCAAATCAATCATAATCAATTTTTCTTGAACTATGGATAAAAACCTTTAGCACCTTTCAGAAACTATTGATTTAGCGATATTATAGCAAAACATCTGGGTCTGCCCAATCGACTGGAAAATTGCAAGATACACTTCTTTAGACATTCCAATACTTGTTTTGGGCTCTTGGCTGAGCTCTAAACTATAGCGTTAAGAATGTTGCAAAGATTTGAATCTACAAATGTTGCAATTGGCAGAAAATACACCGAATCATGAATTGAAATATTGAAAATGAGAAGAAGTTACATAATCGAAGCTTACATTATAAAATCTTCATTCTCTGTATCGAAAGTTGTTACGATACCACTAGAGTAGTCCCACTTTAGTTCGCATTTTAGTGCAGAAATTTACTGTTTCTAGCATTCGTTTTCCTTTTGAAAATGACCATTTCCTGAATATAACAAAAATATTTTTTTGTAACTACCATTAATTATTTATTTTTACATTGGATTTTTAAGCTTCAGAAAATACATCTGAAACTGTTTCCAATCTAATTTCTTTTCAATCGCTCTCTTATTTTATGTAACACGTCACTTTGCAAAAATAATCGAAACAATTTTATTAAGAAATTTGTTAAATTTTTCACTTGTAGGTATTAAAAATAACTCAAAAATATGTTTTTAACATCTAAAAGTGCGAATGTACAATTTAACATTTAAAACTGATACGTTTCTGTAAGTAGAACTCTTTTGCACATTGCATTTTTGTGCAAATTAAGAAATTTTAGTACCTATGCGTGTTACTTTATTATCATATATTTGTTATCACATGACAAGTGAAATTTACAAGTGATTTGTAAATAATTGTTGGAAATAAAACAAATATTCTATATTTAAATTTCGGATTATTAAAAACTGTAGCAAAAAAACTACTGTTGTATTTGTACAAATACACGTGTACAATATAAACAATAATTTTGAAAAAATAAATTTTACCAATTTTTGCTAACCACCTAAATCAATAATGATATGATTTAATTAAATCTCAATTCTATTATAAATGTTTGTTTTATTGGCAGATACTAAACTTTTATTGCTACTTAATAAGTTTATCCTTTTACCTCTACTATTCAGATTTGTACATAAAATGATTGATTGGTGTAATAAATTTAATTGATATTATTAATTCGATGCCTATTAATGTCACTGATGTGTTGTGTCTCGTGTCTAATAACAGTAATAACTGAACTTCATGTAAATGAACTTTTTGACTTTTATCACCAACTACAGGTACAGATATAGAGACATTATGGTGAAATAAAAATCTTTTTTCCTATAATCGACATCTAAAGTAAGCTTTTACGTTCCATTTTCTATCCAGAAAGTACTTTGACGATTGTTTGAATAGAAATTGGGTGATCCGATCAACATCAAGGCTTGACAAGATCTATTTTGCTATCTATAAGAATGATCAAGATGTAGTTACTAGTTATTAATGCAAAGAGAAGATAATAATAAAAAACTTTTTGTAGCATAATAAAAGTCTGCACCGCTATACAACATAACAGTTAGTTTGACGCTTTTACTGCGGGTTTCTGGATGATGGACCGATACATTGTTCGAAACCGGTTATTCGATATTTATGGATAAAAAATTCGTGAATCAATAGTTATGTTTCTAGAGACTCGGCGTTACTGTATCAGCTAGTGTTGAATTATCCAAATTGATATGACCAATAGAGTTATTAAAAAGGCACTGACAATGAGCTTTTCCAATTACTTCACATTCAGTGATATGAAATTCGTCAGAACCATACGGTACGTCTAAATTTGATGATACATAACCATCGTCTGGTTTTTCACCATTTGGTGTTAACCAAGCAATCAAACTTGTGTTGAGCTTTAGAACTCCACCAAAAACTTCACCGCTTTCATCAGATATATTTGGGTGAAAATAGCCGACTATCCTCGTATTATTGTTGAACCATTGTAAAACGTGTATTACCGAAATTCTAGAAGACCCTCCGTAGAATTTTATTCGTCCAGAAACACCAGTGAAATCAGTTGTTTTTATTAAATTTGCCAATTTACTAAAAAAAATAATGAAAGTGTCAGGTAAAGATTCAGAGCCACTTACTTTGTGGTGCTTTCGGAATGTAAGCGTGATAGTGCTTTAGGATCTTCTTTAATGAGCTTATCGATTGCCAAAGCATAAGTCCACACTGCATCGTGTAGAAAGCCTGCATAATTTGAAATCATCGACGACGTAGCTACTTTGTAGTCATAAAGTTCTCTCCATTCACCTACTGTGATATTTCCATGTGTGATGGTGTCGTTAGGTGCGAAAAAAGCAGGACTTACAGCAAAATATCCATTTATAGTCTAAAAATAAATTTTAGCAGAAGCAGTAACTTATTGCTAATCAAAAGAAAAAAAATTACTTCTATTATATCTTCTGTTGTACAATCGACGTATTCATTATAATTTGTAATATTATACCAAGTAGAATTTAACCAATGAGGTAGAAACCAAACGTATCCTTCTTTGGTGGTCATTCCCAGTTTGTAAGCTTCACAAATTAGTGCTCTCGCAACGTCGTCGTACAGATCAGCAATAATAATTCGAGCCCCTTTTACTTTCAACTCTGCTAAATACTAAACAATAATAACGAAAATTAATAACAACAATTTAAAAAGTTTTTACTTACCCTTGTCATTACACCCACATTTCGTCCCCGAAGGAATTTTATATTGGTTATAAAAGAAATGCCTTGTCGCTGAAGTAAATCTTCCATTTCAGACACGTACTCAGTGTATTTTGGCCCATCTTGCGTTAAAGCAGCCACTCGGTTCCAACCCAACTCTTTAAACAATTGCAAATAGGCGTGTTTGTAATGTTTGTTATCTCCAATAGTTCTAAATACGTAAGGATACTTTTTCCTGTCTGAAAAGTTTGTGCCTTCGGCGTTATAAGAAACTATCAAGGTCTTATAATGTTTAGCAATTCCGGCTAAAGATTCAAGAGTGTCTGAACACCCAGGTCCCAAAATTCCAATAAGACTGTTGAAGTAATTTTCAACGATGTAATGGATAAATACCTTCAGAACCGTATCGGTTTTACATTGACCATTGGCGATTAAAATCGCTAAATGGTAATCGCTCAAAATGGATTGATCGTTATTAATTGTCTGTAGAGCCATTGAAACACTCTCTAGAATTTCTTTTCCAGCAGTGGGTGACAAACCAGTCCTTGGAAAAATTCCCCCAATGTAAATTTCGCTCTTTCCTGTATTACTAAAAGGTATCCACCGCTCCCAACTGCCTTTCTTTTGTTTCATCCATTTACAAGCAATATCAGAAACGGTAGCAGAACTCGATTTTTTACTATACAAATCTAATAACACACGATAATCTTCTTCAGTAAATTTAAACTTGTTTAGCGACTGGTAAGCAACTTTAGCTGTTCTCTCAAGCTTACTCCAAATCAATTTCACTCTCCTCATTGACTCATATTTACATCCAATAGCAGTCGTTCTGCTGAAATCGCACCTTTTAAAGTTAACATTTTGAAAATCGTCTCCATTTAAAATCACTTCGCTCTGAGTCCAACTCATCACGACAAACTTCTGATTAGAATTACCTCTTTTATAGTTATGTTTAAGCTGGTCGACTACATTTTTTAAATTTGGTCCTAACCATACAACTTTAACAAAAAGTCCAAATTCTTTTATTTGATCGATTACGAATTTTGTTAAGTTGTAGTCGGGCGCAAGAAGTAGGGCACAAGAAACGTCCTGGTGTTTGGAAGGCGCACATTGTGCTGGAACGTACATGCCTCGATTACAAATTCGATCGGTACAGAAATAACTAAGAAATAATTAAAAACTTTTGTAAACACCTGTTATAATATTTTTAATCAAAATTCTCACTCTTGATCGTTGAAAGAATTTGTGGTTATAATGGTCATATCGTTAGGATCGTTTATTTCGTAATTTGAAACAATTTTTGGATCTTTGAAAATTGTCCAATCAACACTTTCGTCAACGAACGATAATAATCTATTGTTAGTTATTGGAATGAACCAACCAAAACGAACTGGAGGTGCAACTGTACCACATTCCTTTACATCATTAACGATCAAAATTAGAACTGTGTCGTTTTCAGGTGGAACCCACACTTCAACATTAATCATAGTTTCTGGAACCCTATAGGACATGAAATAAGTTATAAAAGAAACAAGTTAAAGTCAATCTTATACGGAAGCAATTCTTCAAATGGGTCTGGTAATCTATAAATGACATCTTCAATGTTCAAGGTACCTTCTTTTTTTATGATTTCCACTTCAGAATATCCAAGAACTTCTTGTAAGAAGATTCGAAATACGTGTGTCGATAATTGATGGGATATTATGCCGTAAGTTTCTAATGTAATGTTCCAAGATTTTCCCTCAAAATACAAGAACTTTTTAGGATTTATTTCTACATCCGAAAAATTTATTTAAAATTTACTTAAGAGAAGAAAATATTTTACTTAACCTGTCCTATCAACGAGGCATTTATTATAGGTTTGAGTAGTAATGCAAGGAATGAACGTCATAATGAAGAAAAACACCAAGAGTTGAATAATATTATATTGATGTCTTGATTTCGACTTCATTATTAACGAAAGTCGCGCGTTTATTGCGTAAATAGAAGAATTTGCGTATTTATAAATTAAAATAGTAAATTATAACTGACACTTTGAGAACACTAACTTATTTTAATAATATAATCGTTCGAGGACAGGATCCGGTCAAAGTTGAAATGTTATTTTTTGAAGATAAATATTGGTTATATGAGATATTATATCCGAATGGTAAATAAATATTGGGTAATTAATATTTAAGGCCAAATTAATTTTTTAACTACTTATATTGAAAAGTTTTCAATATTCACGTTTTCAATGAAAACGTGAATACTTCAATAATTTATAACTCGCGATCTAGAGATAGAGATCTGCGAAGTACCTACGCCGTTTTAAAGCTTAAAAAATGTACTATTTATTTTATCCATCGCTTCTTTGATTCAAAGCCTTTTTGGTCAAACTGTTCCATTATTAAATGTTCAAATCGAAGTTTACAAAAAAAACATCTTCGATTTTCGCAATATTTTTATATGTTGAGCTCTTTTATGATTTCTGTTTAAGTAAAAAAATTTAAAACAGTGGGTACTCCTCATCTCTTGACACTACATTGTCTTATACCAGAGTCGAAATGAAAGTTTTTTGAGAGAAGATTGGGGATAGCAATTTCTTCTCAGTAATCGCTTTATTTTGAATCCCTAATTATGGAAGAGATACTTACAAATTAATTAAATTATAATTAAATGTAATTAAATGAGTTCTGTCAGTTGTCAGTTGCGTCAAACGTTGTCCTAAATTGTTTAGAAAGAAAGGTTTGAAAATCACACTTGTAAACATTGATTTTCAGTCACACAAATAACGGGCTCGCAGAGCCCGCGTTGCGGGAGGGCCCCATGATAAAAAGGGCCCCTAAAACATCATTTAGTATTAAAATTTGATATAAAATCAATTTGTAGTCAAGTAGAATGGAAGGATGATGAATATTGCCGAAGGGCTCAAATAACAAATAAAATTTTAAAAAAGCTACTTTGACTTTCAATGTGAATGTGAATGAATGTGAAGCTGCTGTCATTGGCTGCTTTTTATAAAATAAAAACATCTGATTGGCTGTTATTATAGGAGGAATTAATCAAAAATAATTACTCGATTGTTGCAAGAATTATCAAAAACTAGTATTGTTCGATTACGGAAAGAAAATCTTAAGGGATAAGGGAGCGGGGCCTACTATCCCTATGGAAACCATAAGCGGCGTGAGTTTTATTTTTACTGCTTTTATCTTTTAGTAATTAATTTTTATTAAATTAAATTCTCAAAAACGTCAATGGAGTAGACGGTAAAGTGCAATCGTCCAAACCAGTCGTCGTTATAACGTCGCGACGTTATCTTAATAATTTATTTGTGTAACAAATAAATTACATTAATGAAGCGGCACAATTAATATGTATGTAATATCAAGGAATGTAATGCAAATTATGAGTTCCACTATTTAATTATAATTTATAATAGACAGAACTCACATTCCAGAGAAAGTTTTTCATTCTGTAATTGAACAGTACTTAGTTCTTAAAGTTTATTCACAGATCAGCGACTGTCGCGCGCGACACTAAAATCAACCAATCATGTTGCGCTAAATATTGACTATTAATATGATTCTTATATCTTTGACGCAATATGATTGGTTGATTTTAGTGTCGCGAGCGACAGTCGCATCAGATCTCTTTTATCTTTAGTTGTAAATAATATGGTGTATTTGATTCACATAATGGCTAACTTACACTCGGAAGGCTACAACACTCGCCTCTGCCTTGTGTTTTAAATTTCATTCTTGTGTAGTTTAAACCCATGTTGTTATTGTTGTATATGGCTGCCTCTGATGATTATGCTCTACTTTTTTTTTCTTCAATATCTACCTTTAGTACCTAGGTATGCGACTTTACTAGTTTAATAAAATTTTAGTACATTCTGATTATTGATTTTTTTAAAACACTTTTTCCACATCACAAAACCAAAGTTTGAGTAGAATCATCGCCATTTTCTATTGAGAAATAACTTTCTGCTCAGAATTTGTTTATAAATAATACGGTTAATGTAATGCATTACATATTTGAGTTTTTAAGATTATAAAGATTAAAGTATTATGTGGTGTAACACCAACAATAACAATCTCTAGAGTAAGTTTAATGTAGGGGATGAAAATCAGATTAGGTAGAAACGTAATATCGGTCCGTACCGTACCTTTAATGGATCATTATTTACGTTTCAATAAATTTTTATTTAAAAACTTCAATCATGCAAATGGGCTTTTAAAATGTTGCAGTTGTTAAATTATAATTACTATATACATTAAACGACATGCGAACTCGTTTTAGTTTGATTTGAGACCCTACTAAATTTGCACCCGGGAAAGGAACCCCTTCAACTTTCCCCTCGGCACGGCCCTGTACGTAATCCAAGAAAGTTTTAAGGAAGTTCTACACCGTATTAAAAGTCGTGGTAAGCAAGGTATGACAGTTTTGATTTTGACAGTAGAGGTAGTTCCAAACTTCACGATCTGCGGTCTCGACCGTCACACTACTAGAGAAATGTGGCCAAGATGCGTAATTTGCTAATCTTATTCTTAAACACACTTGCCCTTATAAGGAGGAATTTATATTAAATACCTACACTTAAAAGGTATTTCTTTTGCTAAGGTAAATATCGATAATGAGAACCATTTGTTTGAATCTCGACTCTCGTAGAGATCAGGGCTGGACTGGAAAACAAATTATAGCATTTAGTATGTGGAAATTAGGATAGCTCAGACTAAGAATGGGAAAAGAGAGGTCTAGTGACATAAAAAATAACAATTATTTTTCTTATAAAAGTTGCTGGTTTCGAAGGAAAACCGAAAATGTTTTCAAAAATAGTAATTTGTTTTATTAGGAGTAAAAGTACTTTTACTCCGCATGAAACATCTTATTTTTTCTTTAAACGTAAAACTTATAAAAACCAAAAATATGGAATTTTGAAAAAGCGCCATCTCTTGTCAATTACTTGTAGTTCAATTGTCAAATATTTATTGAACTTAACTTTAACTTGTAAAAAGAAGCTAATTATTTAACGCAACGAACAAATTATAACAGAAAATTTAAAAAACAACTTTACTTTACTTTTTTTACTTTACAAATGCTTAGAAATATCATTTTACGTTACAATTAATTTGTTGTAAATATTTAAGGTTAGAATTTACTTTTACTTCCTAGGAGCTAAAAGTGAACTTCTACCTCCTAGGATGTAAAAGTAGAACTTTAACCTTACTTGTTCAGTGACAGAATGTCAACTTTTTTTGACGTTTGAAAAAAAAATATTATAGATATAAAAAACTGAGAGAAATTTATCATTTTGCATTGAAATACACATAAATAAGTGTTATTTTTGTCCAACTGTCAAAAAAACGACAAATTTTAATATCATTTACAAATCGCGAAGTTTGCTATTTTTTAATAGTTAGCATTTTTTAGTTTGTTACCCTTAACAACGTGAAAAAACGTTTTTCGTTCCCGTTAAAAAAGCGTTTTTTCATGGTTTTGCGTTAAAAATTGTTTATTTTTGAAAATTTAAATTCTCCTGTCAGTTGAATGGTTTTAATTAATTTTATTATATTTGGATGGTTTTTTACAGTTGTACAAAAAATATTGTTTGTATCACGAGTTTTAGTGCGCTCGAAAGACTTTTTTCATTCGGCAAGCCCCCCCCCCCCCCCTTTTTCATCTCGCGCCCTAAAAACACTGACTTCGCGCTCTTAATACAAAAATGTTATTTCGCGATTTGTAAATGATAGATTTGGTAGCATCGGGAATATAAATAAAAATAAATAGCCTTTGTAGTTAAAAACGCCTTTATATATATAAAAAAAAAATGTCGTTTTTTTGACAGTTGGACAAAAAATTAATGATGTAAAGTGACCTGAATAGAATAAATAATCTATTTTTATTGTTTATTTAGTTGGTATTAATTGAGCAGAAGAATAATTGAGTAACAAAGACTCGTTAGTCTAGTTTCTTTTCTGTTGAATCACAGTTTGTTATAATGGCTTCAAAGGTTTATCCAAATTGCCTAAATTGTTGTATGGGTCCTATTTTGAAAGTTACTAGGATTTTGGGAGCACCTTATGTATCAATATCTTGCACTCATACAAATAATATAGCAAAAACTCATGTGAGGGTATCAAAATTATGTTTATGTACAAGTTTAACGTTTATAACCATGCTGGTATTATCGAGTGTGTACGGTGCAATACATTTATTAGAAGAGTTAAATATTCTCGAAGAAGATTTATTTAATTTAATACTTTTAATTCCTGGATTATCGATTTCTTCTACATCAATTTTGATGTTAATAGTTTTTGACTTACAAGCACATTATGCAATTACTATAATAAAGAAAACAGAACTACTAATATCCAAATGGAAAGAATTAAAAAGCTATATATTATTACCAGTAGAAGAGATACGTCGTATAAACAATTATACTTACTTGATGCTAATTTTTATTTACTCTATTACGGTAGCTTCGGCTATAATAGTATTTTGTTTAGATGAACATGAAAATTGGAATCTGGCCGAAAAGATTGGAGCAGTAGTGGTCATTTATATTGGATATACCATAGTTTGTGCTGACCTGGTACTTTGTATTTGTCTTCAAACACTTTACTCTCAAGTTTTTATTTGTTTAAAAGCGGAGTTAAATTTTGTTAAGAATAACAACAAGTTCAGTCTCTATCGACACAGAAATGGAAATTCTAATTTACAGAATTCTTTATCAATGTACTGTCAATTTTACACAGTTCTGTGCAATATTGTAAGAATAGCTGATAATTACTTTAATCCGAATGCAATGATTTTATTTTTAACACTGCTGTTTATGTTTGTGTCTGCGTTTTATGTTGTATTCTTAAGTATTTTTGAAAATCCGTACGTTTTAATACATCCTAGATTACTTTTAATTGAGTTGCAACTTGGACCAATGTTTATTTTATTTGCAATATTGCTATTTACATTACAAATACTATGGAATGGGGTGAGTATCTATTATCTAAAATTGAAAGATTTTAGTATTCAAATTCTGTTTATTCCAGAATGATTTGGTTGCATCGTTTTTATATAAATATCCAATAAACGGGCTGTCACGTGAAGAAACTTTACAAGTAAGTTCTTCTTATCAATCAAAAAAGGAATCTTCAATTTCGGTAGGCTATTTAAATCAGAGTTCTCCTTCGCTGGTCCTCCTCAATAATTACACAAGTAGTATCGTTGATTCATACCTACGAGTACAATGTTTATAGCAAATTATCAAAATCCGTTATAACACGGCACGGCGGTGCCGACAGTTAGTCACTTCGTTATTTGTACCGCGAGTGAGCAGTCGCTTTGCCGGTTAGAAATTTTTATAGTGTTTTAATTAGTTATTTTGATTAATTGTTACCATAATAGTGATAAAGATGGCTAAACGCTCCCGCTGTGAAAGAAGGGAGAATAAACAAACGAAGATTGAAAAGTAAGTAAAACGAAAAGCCTACTAGGCAAAATCTTTTTTTGTGTACCTATTTGTATTCTTAATTAACGTTTAATAATTAAAAAGCAAGTTTATATCGAATTTAACACAATCAGATGCGCGTCAGCAAACTTTCCATTGACTTTCTTAGTTAAACGTTACATGAATTTTTATTGTCACATAGACTAAAGGAAGTTATTTTTTGGATCAATTATAAAGATTATTTTTGTCTCTTTTTAAAGTTCAAATTGCATAATTAGATGATTTCCTGATTTGCAAGAGGGTTGTTATACCGTTGTAAATTGTAATATTCTTAAGAAATATCTTATCGGACAAGGACTTGTTATAGTCGCTTATCTTATTTAGGGTAGTCGTTATACTACACAGAATTATTTTCCCAGACAAGGACTCGTTATAGTCTCTTATTTTATCTAGGGTAGTCGTTATACTACACAGAAATATCTCCTCCGACAAGGATTTGTCATAGTCGCCTCTTATTAGGGTAGTCGTTATACAACACCGAAATATATTCCCAGACAAGGACTCGTTATAGTCTCTTATTTTATCTAGGGTAGTCGTTATACTACACCGAAATATATTCCCAGACAAGGACTCGTTATAGTCTCTTATTTTATCTAGGGTAGTCGTTATACTACACCGAAATATATTCCCAGACAAGGACTCGTTATAGTCTCTTATTTTATCTAGGGTAGTCGTTATACTACACCGAAATATATTCCCAGACAAGGACTCGTTATAGTCTCTTATTTTATCTAGGGTAGTCGTTATACAACACCGAAATATATTCCCAGACAAGGACTCGTTATAGTCTCTTATTTTATCTAGGGTAGTCGTTATACTACACAGAAAAATCTCTTCCGACAAGGATTGTCATAGTCGTTCCTTATCTAAGGTAGTCGTTACACTACACAGAAATATCTTCTCGGACAAGGACTTGTTATAGTCACTTATCTGGGATAGTCGTTATACTACATCATTAACTCTTTATTGGTTAATAGACTTTTCTGTACTTGAAGAACATTTTTCAAATTTTAAAAACAACAGCCCTTAGTACCATTTTTGACATCTAGTAACCTAGTTACTAGGTGAATAACAAGGTGGAATTTTCAAGAGCCTACTGCTACAGAGGTGTTCTATACAAGATCGTTAATCGTGGTCAAAAGAATTAGATTTTTTAGAAAATGAAACCAGCCGATAGCGATAGATAGAAGGTTGGGAAAGATGTTTCATCAGGGCTACGCGGATCTACAGACTAATATCCCTTAGATATAACCGTTTGAAAGAAACTGTTAAAGAGGATTTTGTGAAGAATTTATTATCTCATAATAAAAAATGAATAGGAAGAGGTGCAGTTGTTTACCCAAAACAAAAAGGTGATTTTGTGTTGGGTCGAGGGTTATGAAATTAATTGCAAATCTTACAATTATCCATATTTGAGATATAGAATTTACGCAACTGTCGTGGCGGATTGAGGAAGGTATCTCAGTGAATACAAGATACCACAAGTCGATTGTTCTTATCTCAAAAGTAAAACTTACATAAAAATTACTTTCCAAGTTAAACTAATAAATAAAAGTTTACAAATCGTAGTCAAAGACTAAAATTGTAAAAATAATTATAAAGTTTTTCGAAGTACGTAATCTTCACTTACCAAAAATTACTACCTAATTAATAGGACTACCTTACCTATACAAATTTAAAGTTTAGGTAAATAAAAGTTTAGAAGGACAGAAACGGGAGGTGTTGCTTTACATAATATTGGTTAACGATGGGTTTATGTAAAGCCCAGTTGGATAAAAAATAATTTAAATCTAAATAAATTGGGTTTATAATACCAAACCTAAGCTACAGACTCTGGTTAGTTGCAGTTACTACAGGGTGAACTGATTGTTGCTGGATCGGTGCTCTGTCCATTGCCATTTTATACCCAATGAGTTGAAAAAGTTGTTGAAATTCTATTTAAATAGAATTGAAGATAATGGACTTTATTGTCTAACAAACAGGAGGGGGCCAAAAATAATCCCTTCGGCACATTTACTTATATTGTCGAAGTTTTACATTTTTTTCTTCTCAAATTTTGGTACAAAAATGAACTTTGTATCAATTTTGTATGGATTTGCTAAACCTAAATCGACCAATTATAGCAGTGGCCATCAACCATCAATTTATTATAGATTGACCAGAAAGATCTGTCATAAAATACTTATATGATTTCATGTGTCTAATTCGATAGAGAGGAGGAACAGTAAAAGTTTTTACTTGTAAGCCTTCCCGCAGAGCTTTCATGTAATCTAAGAGCCATTGCAAAAATTTTCTGTATAAGACATTGCGAATCCGATATTGATAAATGTAAGAGCCAAAAGGGAGTCAACAATATACATCCCTCAGCGGTCCAGAGTGTGGGTTTGATTAATTTGCCACAATTGGAATATTTCAAGTAGCTACTTAGTGAGGCCACTTCAGAAAAATCTCAAACTGGACTAATTTCATTCGCTTCTTACTGGGTTAAGGGGTTGATTATTCCCAGACGGTCATTTGCTTATAAGGTTAAGTACTGCTTTGGCATAGGCCTTCGTAACGATTAAACAATAACTGTCTCAGAGGAAACCGTTTTCAGAGTTCATTCAAACCTAAGCTACCAAAAAAAAAAATAAATAAATAAATAAATAAATAAATTGTTGATCTTACACAAATAATTGTTAAGGAACAAACGACTTATCTGGTGGAAGCTCGTTTCTTATTATATGAGATAACGGGGGGGGCATTGTGTAACAATTCAGTAAGAGGTTTTCTGGTTCGTAGCTCCGTAGAAGAACTATCAAGTAATATACGTTGTTAAAGTCGTGTGGGAAACATATTTTCAACGGCAACGGATTTATTAATTCTCTTAGGAATTAATTAATTCTCTTAGGAATTTAGGAATTAATAATACTACCGCTCACCGTGGCTTGTATATAGGGTCACGATACTAATCTGGAATTGTTGTGAACAAAGACAAGTTGCCATATTTGCAGGTTACATATCGGCAGAGTCTAACTTACTTGATGCAGGCAAGGAAACTCGATGACGATCTATAGAGACAGAAAATGAATTGGATACTCAGTCTTCCTAAATTTTGTGATAAACTTGGAAATCCGAATTTATACTTATTATGAATGTCGCGATTATGTCTCTTGGAACCCAACCAGGACTCCTTTGTGGAGGCGTTATCACCTTAAACTAGAAAGGGTTTTAAACTAGAAAGCCTTTACGCTTCCATTCTGTTTTCCTTTAGTCTCGCGAGCTTTAGAGAGGATCCTAAACGATGACGTCTTTGAGGTTTTAATAGTCCCCAATTGACCGCCGCAATCCTGGGTTCTGCTATTTAGAAGAAAAGTACACCGTTTGATCGGAGAGTTTCCTGGTTATAGACAGGTTATCTAAAGTTCATTACTAGAGCGAAGGGAAATGAAGTCGCTATAGAAGTCATATTTGATTCTCCGGATACAGCAACACTGACACAATACAACCGCTGCTTTAAGAAATGGTTGATTTTTTGTGGAAATCGAAATTTAGAGATCCTCTCAGAAATTCGTTATCACATTTTTGGAATATCTGTCAGAACTATTTGGTCGCTTTTCTATCTTATTCGACAATCAAACTTCATATATCAACCCTTAACTCCTTAAACTCTATAAGGGTGAAATAATAAAATAAGAAAAATTGTCAACAGGTTTCTTCGAGGTGTGTAAGCAGAAACCGGTAGTAAATTACTTTACGTTTAAAATTATTCAGGCTATTATAGTACTTACTTCAGGCCATTAGTACTTACTTCAGACCGCATAATCAAAAAAACCCTTTCTATAATCTTCTTGAGAACTCCTTAAAATACAGATCCGATTAGCTGCAAAAATTGTTTAGGTTTTCCTGTACGTGGGATCTGTAATCTAACGGCGAGTTTCTCGAACGTTAGGGTTCCATAACATTCCATAACTTAACTTTATGAGGGGCCGAAACTTTGTTTGAAAACCAGTTTTTGACATTTAGGAATAGATATCTATTGACGAAGCGATAACTATGTTTAGAGAAACTGGCCATAAGAGAACCAAACTACTCAGAGGGTGGGCCTCATTCTTATTCTTACACATAAGAATCGGCAACACATATTAACTTTGCAGTCAATTAGCAGATGGCTAGAAGAAAAATTAAAGTGGTATTGATAGTCCGATATTCTCAGCACATATTGCGACACACAAGTTGAAGTCTGCTGCGCTCACAGAGCGGGAGTAGATATTATATGTATAAGGAATTTCGAATTCGTAAACGTTTTCACTAGATTTTGTAACAGGCCAGTTACTTATGAATTTGTTAATTCTGCTAGAGCGGTTAGTCAACCACTTAGCAAATCCCCACATGCAATACTCTTTTGTAAAGTTTTTATTTTTCCTTGTGTAAAGTTCGGTCTTGTACTTTGTATTGCTATTCATAAACAGAATTTACCTGTTATAAATTAATTAACTTTGACTGTGGTCGTTTTTGGGAATAAAAATTTTTAAGATAGCACAAATCGTGTCTTTGAACATCTACTTGTGTAATTATTGAGGAGGACCAGCGAAGGAGAATTGAAAGATTGATTGACTTACCTGTAAGGAAACTCAATCGTAATTCTTCGAGCTGGTCCTTCGAAAATAATTACAACCCTCCCTACCCATTTTTCTACTTTTCCCTGGTGCTATCTATATCTGGCAAACAACGAAGTGACTAACTGTCGGCACTGCCGTGTTATCACGGATTTTGATAATTTGCTATAAACATTGTACTCGTAGGTATGAATCAACGATACTACTTGTGTAATTATTTTCGGAGGACCAGCTCGAAGAATTACGATTGAGTTTCCTTACAGGTAAGTCAATCAATCTTTCAAGTATTAAATATAAATTTTGTTTACAGGTGGAAAGCCTTTTAAAAACTCTGCGTTGTCAAAAACCTGAAATAAAATTATCAGATATTACAGTTGTACGAGCAGGCCTTGTAGCGACTGTAAATAAAACTGCTTAATGAACTTTTTGTAAATAAAATATGTGTTTTGTAGATTTTTGGAATAATAGTCACCTATGTTTTAAATATACTGCAATTCCAACTTACACTAAAGAAGGTTTAAAATATTAAATTTACACAGTGTGTCATTTAAAAATTCTAATACAAATGTGTGGAAAATGAAATTGGTCAAACATACACTCAACGACACACGTTTTTTGTGGAATTTTCTCAATGTCTGCAACGTATCTGATTGGGTCTGCTGTCTCCTAGAGTCCCAATCTGAGCCCGATTCCGTTTCTGTTGTTTCTGGTTTCGTTTCTGGCTATATGCCAGGGTGGTTATTAGCCAACAACGACAAAAGGACAGAAGGAAAGGTTGTTGATTTACTACTTGTTGGCAAAATAAAGTTACCCCTCAATTTAAGAAGGGGTGTAGTGATGGTTGTATCCATAATTCGTGCTAGGCGTATAGCCAGGGTGGCCATTAATTGTGAGGCTGACTGTACCTTACTCTTTCTTGAGTTTCGCAGTTTGGACTAGGCTATGGGCGCACTAGGACTTTTTGTCGGCCAACAGTTTTGTCGTTGACACCTGGATGTGGGCGTATTAGCCGACTGAACTGTTTTGCACGCAAGGTGCGAGCGCATTACAACGAACTAAACTGTTTTGTTTTTAAGGTTTAAATTCAAGCGTGCATAGTAACGCATAATAATGCATAGTGTGCATTTCATCCGCAAAATTTATATGTATTTTAATGTGGTGGCGCTGATGACAGCTCTGTCAAATACTTATAAATTTGAAATTTATAAGTATAAATTTCATAAATTTCGTAAATTTCTCTTTCGTAAATTTAATTTTTTTTCGAAAACTCAAATAATTGGTCCAGTTTTTGTACATAATGCGCTACTATAGACCAATGTACATCATTTTCTACATTGATCTGTATTGAACTCTAAAGAATAATCAAATTGTGTGCATTTTTATAACTTCTCGGTTACATTTTGTAGAAATAAATTGAGAAAATTCTGTCCTTTACTTTGGAAATAAATTGCAAAAAAACTCTTTTTTTGCCGTTTTCTTCATATTATCCAAAAACCATGGGTTAGAGTTTGGTGAAAATTACATATATTGTTTAACAGTAGGTATTACATAACATATATTTTTTTCAAAATTTTTGAACTTGTGGTTCAAAAAACGCAGTCTGAACTTAAACCTTAAAAGTTAAAATAAATTAATAATTAGTATAAAATGGATTTTGAAGAGATTGCATGCGTTTCGTTATTGTTAGTAAAATTTTAAAAAAATAAGCGAAAGAAAAAGCATTGGATACATCCATTTAACAGAGAACGAGTGCTAAAAAGAAAATTTCAGTTGTTATTGGGAGATTTACAGGCGTACCCTGATACATTTTTTGAGGATTGTTCTTTTCTCTATTACATTGATGAGCGTTTCTATCCATTCTCCGTTGCTGTTCATGTTGAAATGAATAATATTTGAGTTGCACGTTGCACCTACAGTTCAGTTTAACTTTTGTTTCTAATGCACGACCACTGAAAGTGTATGTTGTCGCTGGTGTTGGCCGACAGTTTAGTTCAAGAAAATTTGAACAGAGAAGTTGGCCAACTGTTTTGTCGGTTAAGAGTGCGCTCACTCCCATAAGCTATAATGACTTCACTCGACCGACAAAACTGTTGGCCGACAAAAAGTCCTAGTGCGCCCATAGCCTTATATACCTCTCATATTACATAATTTTAACGTAATTAGGTAACAAACAATATAAACAATAAATGTGAGTTAATTACCACTTATGGTTTGTGTGTGGTTTACAAAGTTACATAAGGTTTCAGAAACCGCATCAAAAGTAAATTACAGAGGCACAAAGTATATAACAGTGATTCGTATGTGATCAATACATATAATATAATAATTATGTATCTCTCTTTATGTCTTTGATGTGTATACTTGTACATTTATGTAATTCTAAGAAACTTTATGTACCTATAAGATTTGAACACTGTAGAAGTATAAGTTTAGTTAAAATTATTAAATCTAAATTTGAGTTTAAATAATTATTTAAGACTGCGACTCTAATGCCTCTTCCATGTCATCTACATCCCTTTTTTAGCGTTCGTTAACTCCACAATTTTCAATTGAACAATGAACATACCTGACTACAGTAGAAAAATATTTATTAATATTAAATACGAGTTGTTTTTAGTTACTCTATCAGAGGAATCTTCAGCGCTTAATAGTCTATACATCCCCAGCACTTGCTTACTGCAAAAATTTAATTTCTTTTTAAGTTCATGAAAAAATTGATTCAAATATTACGCGACCTTCCATTTTCAATCAACCCTTAAACTTAGCGTTAAACTGACCTTCCACCAATAGAAATATGCAAAATTGTAGTACGGCTCAGTTTAAACCAAAGACTATACTGTGTAAAACTGGCAAAACTTATAGACCGAATATGACCAAAAATCCCTGCTAAAGAAGATGTCGCTAGTCACCGCGGGGCATTCTTCTATATGGTCATTGGTTTAACACTACACTTCAGTTTAAGGGTATATTGAAATACTCGGCCTAAGTGGCTTAACTTTGATGCTAAAAACGTAATCTAAAAAATTAGGGGAAAGTGGGTGAATATCGACCCTAATCCAATATCGACCAATGCCCTATAGATCAGCGTAAGCGTAAAGAAAGCAAATAAAGCATACTACATCATTTATGGTTCATGTTACAAACGTTGGCTACTCATAGCAGATGTTTGTGTCGCACATGCGCTTTACAGTGCTAAAAGTAAGTTTTTGCGGTTTTCTTTATTATTTTGCTGCTAGGTAAATAGACTTTTTTAAGACAAATAATTGCGTGTTTCTATTTCTAGTGAATATATTTTTAATTATTTGTGTTAAAATAAAATCAAATAAACAATCAACCTTTATTCTACTTTGGAAAAAATTCTCACCACAGCTCCACAGCTCATGGGGTAATATCGACCATCTCCGTCGATATTAAACTAAATGACTTTTTATGTTGATTCATAGTACTTCGATGCCTAAAAAATATGTAAGGAAAACATCTCGCCTATCTTGTAGCAAATGCAATATGACAAAGGCGGTAGCAGCTGTACAAGAATATGAACTCGGTATTAGAAAAGCTTGGCCCAACTGTATCATATCAAACAACATTCACCAAGTGGGTGAGTTACTGTTGACCTTAACTTCAAAGGTAATTACATAAAACTGAGTACGGCGATAACGCACGCACTTTTTCCAATCAATTATTAATGAGCATTGCCTTACAACATTCATAACAAACAGTATAGTTTGTTTGACCTGTAATTTAAGGTCAATAATAATGTAGTGAATAAGATTATAAGGGGTACCTACTGATAAAATGTTCGTAATAAATTTACATTTCGGTTCGAGAGTACTTGTCAATCAGTAGTATGATTAAGCATTATTTATTGCTGTATATTATTATTAAAAAATTATGTTTATTGAAGGAAATATAGTAAAAGTAATCCAATAGTAATAATAAATAATTAGTCTTATAATATTATAGATTGGAAATAAAAATATTTGTAGAACAGTTTAGCAATTTATCTACGTACAAGCAAGTACAAGTAAGTAATTAATTTAAAACTTTTAAGGATAGGCGATAGGTAAATACATTTTCTAATAAGTAGAGAAGATTTTTAACTTTTTCCAATCCAAGAAAAAGTTGTTATAATCGAGAAAAAAAAACATAATAATAAATTTATTATTATTATTAATTATTTTTGCAATTAAATGCAAAAATAGTTATTTTTGTACGATCAGTCATTTCAAGCTATTTACTGCATATGTTTTCACGTAGGTAAGTTGAATTTACTAGTTGCTAGGATATGGGTGACGGTAAGTGCTAAGTGCTTTTACTGTTCTAGAACAGTAAAACGTTTTGTTGTCGACTTTTTATATAGCAAAGCTACTTAATTTAATAAAAAAATACAAATGTCATTTTTGACATTTGATTTTGTTAGTAAAAAATTTATTTAAAATTGCATAAATCTATTATTTATTTGTCTCTGATCGTATAAAAAACGTTATATGCACGTCGAACGTTAAGGATTACCGGTCTCAGACAATAATTGGAGGCTTCGATTCTCTCAGCCTCCAAACAATTGTCTTTGACCGGTAAACCAACCTTAC
Organism: Malthinus seriepunctatus; assembly: GCA_963924605.1. NCBI lineage: Eukaryota > Metazoa > Arthropoda > Insecta > Coleoptera > Cantharidae > Malthinus > Malthinus seriepunctatus. Next base: position 11,842,155 of record OZ004600.1, read on the forward strand.
CGTTCTTCATACTTAATATACTATTTTGTATCAAGAGCGCGAAGTCAGTGTTTTTAGGGCGCGAGATTGTACTTTTTTTAAGAGGCTTGCCGAATGAAAAAAGTCTTTCGAGCGCACTAAAAACACTTCGCGCTCGTGATACAAACAATATTTTTTGTACAACTGTAAAAAACCATCCAAAAATAAAAAAATAAATCAAAATCATGCAACTGACAGGAGAATTTAAATTTTCAAAAAAAAACAATTTTTAACGCAAAACAGTGAAAAAACGCTTTTCTAACGGAAATGAAAAACACTTTTTAACGTTGTTAAGGATAACAAACTAAAAAATGCTACTATTAAAAAATAGCAAACTTCGCGATTTGTAAATGATATTAAAATTTGTCGTTTTTTTGACAGTTGGACAAAATTTTTTTTTTGATTTTTTGAACTGAAATATCCGTCTGTATGTACCCCCCCCCCCCTAGAGCAAAAACTACTGAAGCGATTTCAATAAAATTTTAGTTTAGCCATTTTAAAATTATTTCATCGGCAAAAATAGCTTTAATAAGAAATCTATACAGGGTGTCCAAAAATAAGGTGTGGTTATTTTGGGTGCATATTTGCAAACTTGGGCCAAATTAATTTCTACTTGACTATAAGATAGTACATGTGAGCCTCAATTGAAAACAAAAATTTCAAATTTTTTAATCAAAATGGCGGCCAATACAACGATTGTCCCATTTAGTGGTTTTTCCCTTATAACTTGGCCGGTAATTAGTGTTATAAAAATTTAAAAACGGCATTGTATAGCCAAAATATAGGGCTTTCGTTCTAAAATTGATTTTCAAAATTGTTTCTAAATTGCCTACCTTTAAGAGGCTAAAGTAGGTCAAAATTTTGAGATGGATTTTCTCAAAAAATGGTTCGGCCGATTTATACAGATTTGGATATGTTATAGACAACGTGATTCTCTATGCAACTCTAAATTTTTAAAGACTTGTATAATGCGGATTCGGAGTTATAATTTTTTGAATGTCAAAACTTCAAAAATCTCTAATTTTTTTTGTAATAGAAATGAAAACTTAAAAATCTATATATGTATGAATCCCATAAATATCTATTATTTGACACTATTTTTGGTTAAAAACGCTTCCGGTTAAGCTGGAAATCACAAAAATATCAAAATTTTTAGGAACACCCTGTATATTTTTAAATATTTTGAAAGCTCGTAAAATTAGCTATTACACGATACCAAACACTTTATAGTAAGTAAGTATCTTTATTTATAATAATACCTAATAATTATATTATAATTAGGTATAGTAATACCTAGTACTATTTGAAAATTTATATTTTGACTTCCGGTTTAACCGGATATGAGACCAAATTTCTTAATGTAAATACAACACCCTATATATTTTTCAATATTTTCAATACTCGTAAAATTAGCTTAAAAATTCTGCTTACACACAGGTTCCAGGTTCAATCTACATTAACATAAAAATAAATTTAATACAAAATTACAAGATTTTTTTATTAAAATGTAATTTTGATCTCTTATAAATGAAATACTTAGATTAATGGAAATTTTAAATTATAAACTTTTAAAGAAATGCACAAAAAAAAATACAACAGGAAAAAGTTCTTCGTATGGCCACATCCGTTGTTTCTAAGATTATTTTGATTTCGTTACTATGGAAATCTTCTTACGGCTTAGAGACCGTAAAATGCTATTTTAAGGTCCCTAATTAGAGTTGGACTTGGACGGATGAATCATCATCCTGCTTGTGTTGCTATATTCCTGCTTCATCTCCTGACTTAGCAACACAAACCGTTTTAAAAATATACGAGCTCTTTTGGTGTTGCTGACTTCACTTCCAGCAACGTCAATACATTGGAAGCAGGAGTTATCGGACCCAGTCCTGCTTGGGCTGCTATATTCCAGTTTCATCCTTAATTAATTTGATTTGCAAATTTGCTCATCGGAATTCTTAGAACTTAATTTTTTCGTAGGTAGGGGAAGGCGGGGCTCATTCGGACGCTTTTCGTCAAATGGTTTTTTAGCATACCAAATATAACATTTAAGAAACAGCACCTGGTTATATAGAAGCATACATACATGTAGTTTATTGTGTTTAAAAATCTTTTCTTAATCTCCATTTATTTTTATAGATTTTAAATTTTTTCAAAAAATTGAATTTGTCCGAATCTACCCCACTAGTGGGGCACTTTTGGACAGTGGTGGGGCACATTCGGACTAATGAATTTCAAATAACAAATATATACTAAATTTTTATTCTAAAAACTCCAACTGCAATAGGAACGTTAAACAGACCCTACACAACTAAGATACAAAATTTTTTGGCAAAAAATACAAAGTAGCAAAGTTAATAATTACAAAATCTTATAGATACCAAAATCAACATTAAATTTTATGTAACATTAAATTCTTAAAGTTTCTTTAACTGTAGTTGATGAATCTTCGACATTGGGGAGGCTGAATCCTTTATTTCCTCTTTTTAGAAAAAAAAATACCACGTCCAAATCTACCCCATATAGGTTTGTCCGAATGTACCCCGCAGTATTTTAGTTAAAAATGGATAGCTTAAATTTAAGAATAGCTTTACAAGAAGTTTCTTCGTCAAATTACTTCTAAATAAGGTAGTTCTAAGGTACTGTTTATGAAATAATATAAAAGTCCATAATAAGGGGTGTATATGCTTATGAATGTAGAGCGAAAAACTCTACTCGGTACCACCAAAACAATGTTTTTAGTATTACAAGAAAACAATTGAAACTAAACGCACGAGATACTATCTATAGGCTAATGACCCTATCTACAATATTCTTGCTTAATTTGAGTACTTAAATCGCTTTCTAAGGTAGTGAATTTGAACTGTACGAAAGTGTCCTCTGTCCGAATGAGCCCCGCCTTCCCCTACTTGGCAAAATACGGTAAAACAAAAAAAGAAAAAAAAGGTAATGAAAACTGTAAAAAAGGTACCAAATATGGTATGAAATATGGTATTCAGTTCTAATCACAATCTATTATTATTTTAAAATTTATGTTTTTGAAAAATGTTCTTTCATCATTCAACAACATCATTTAACTCAATATTATTATCAAAATATTACATACAAGGTCTGTTCGTTTGTCTTGCACTGACTTACTCTAACTTGCTCTAACTCGCTACAATTTACTCCTGCTCTTGACTAGGAGTAAGAAATGTAGAAACGAACATGGTTCCGAGCAACCAGTGCAAGACAAATGAACATACTTTGTATTTTCTACTCTTTGTCAAGAGCAGGAATAAGTTGGAGCAGGTTGGAGTAAGTTAGTGCAAGACAAACGAACAGACCTACAGATTGGTCCGTTATTTTCTATAGCGTGTTTTCGCCGAATTATTAAATAGCTAAGTCCATAAATACAGGCAAAAATGCAGATTTACTTACTTACGGTACATTTTTTCCAGTTAACGAAGTAATTATTACGTTATTTGGAACTAAACGTTACCAAAGAACTTCAACACAAATGTTATTTACTATGTACTAATAATTAAGACGCATCCTGTATATGCAATTTGTCAGAAAACAACCTTGAATTTCTAACCTGTAATTTTCATTGTAAATGATGATACAACACTTGGTACATATTTAAGTATTTGTTATGGTTTGATTAGGCGAATAAAGTGTAATTAATTGTGCAAAATAAAATAAATCGATAAGATTATTATTGATATGTTATAAATTTAATTAAAGTAGCTAAAGTAGTAGCTCGCATACTTGTAAGTAGTTCGATTTAAATAATTTTTTTCTCATTTTCACATTAATTAGTCACCAATTCGTCAAACCAATCCACAATTGCGTGTTAATTACATGATTATTTTAGGTTTAAACGCACAAACAACCAAAATGTCGTTCAGTTTGAATACACTCAAGCAGTCCCGAATAATTCACTTATGTTGCGGAATAACATTTTTTACATCAGGAATAATAATAAACATTTTACAATTTATTTTTTACTTGACTGTGAGACCTTTTAGTAAAAGTTTATATAGAAAAATTAATTGGTATCTTTGTGCTATGATATACGGACGTAAGTTGCTAAACACTTTACTTGTAACTTTGTATTAAAGTGGGTAATATTATTATCGTAGAACTTGTTTTTATTGCTGAGTGGTGGGCAAATATAGAATTTCAAATGTATATGGATAAAGATGATTTTGAAAACTATTATGGTAAAGAACATGCTTATTGTATTATGAATCATACGTACGAAATTGACTGGCTATTAGGATGGGTTATGGCAGATAAAATTCGACTACTAGGAGTAAGTTTTATTTGAGATTAAAGTAGATAATAATGAGGAAAGTGTGTACGAGTAAATTAATAAATTTTATGTATCGAAATGGATTTAAAACTATGTACATAAAAAACGGATTTGAATTTCAATTTTACCGCATTTTACTTAAAATTAATTGTTTGTACTTATACACTTTAATGATTGTTTTTTAACGACTTAAATGTTTGTAAATTCTAAATACACACTTTCTTTATGGAGTGAAAAAATGTAAACATTTATAAACTACCTACTATCAACATAAACACCTTGATTGGAAAAATAATTTTAGCGAATGATTTCCTATGTCATAAATTTTTATATCGAATTCTTTTCTGTGTAACTCAAAAGTGATTATAACTAGAAGTGATGTATTTATCGTAATAAATTGTTGATTTTAAATATAATAAAATTATCCGCGGGACACAAGGAATGGTTATTAAGAGCTAAAATTATTTTTTAATTGCACTTGCCTGTTAATAAATAAATTAATACAAAGTTCAATTATTTAACAATATAAACTATGTATTTTTCTGATATTAGAAAGTTTGTTAATTTTCTAATTTTAAAAGGATGCAAATAATAATAAAATAATAAAATAAATAATGTTCTGTATTATGCAATTAAGCTTTACAGGATTGACATTTGACAACGAAATAAATCTATTATTCTAAACCCAAATTCAATAAACCCAAATAAATTCAAACAATAGTTATACCAATATAAATAAAATTATACTTTGGTTATACTCTTACTCCACTAGCACAAAGCTTCTCACTTTCAGAGCGCCCTCAACATAGTAATAAACACTGTTAATCTTAGTCGCTGTCAAACCAGTGAGCACCTCCATTAACAGCTCTTCTCCAGGGCCGCTCCGTCCCTTAGTACACTTTTCTAGAAATTGGCCTCTGTAGGGGCCATACAATGGGCATCTGAAGAGGAAATGGACCAGAGTTTCCGGCTCATTTAGGTTACAAAGCTGACATTCTTCACTTTGACACCATTTATACACAATATTGTTAACAACTAGCTTTACGAACATACACCCGCTTGTTCTTAGTTGACTGATTAGCCTGATTTTTACAAAATTACAACTTAATTTAAGGTACCCTTGCGTTCCAGCTTCTAAAGTTACATACTGATAATAGGGGCTGTATCTTGAGTTTATGATACGTTCTTTGTCTACCAAGGTCAGCTTTTCTGTGTATTTTTCTATAATGCGATCAAAATTTAGTTTTAATAATTAAATATCCATTACTTAATAGTAATAAGTAATAACTTGTTATTGACTTCGCAAAGTGGGCATTTTATTACAAAAAACCATAAAAAAAATTTTTTTGCTGAGGTAGGTACTTAGTATTTTGCTTTCTGTATTTTTAGAACTGTAAAGCTTACATTAAGAAAGAGCTACAGTATATGCCAGTATTAGGTTGGGCTTGGAAACTATCAGAGTTTATAGTTTTGGAAAGATCATTTGAGAAAGATAAAGCTATCATTGGACAACAAATTGCTAAGTTAGCTGATCATCCTGATCCCATGTGGGTAAGTACTAAAATTGCAAGTCAAATTCCATTCAGTCAGTTTGTTTCGAAGTCTGTGTGTGTGTATCTAAGCAATTACTGACTTGAAATTTTGCTTTATGTCCCGGCTAATGCATATTTTACTTTCAGATTTTAATGTTTCCTGAAGGCACTAGGTTTACAGAAGCTAAACATAAAGCGTCAGAACATTTTGCACGAGAAAAAAATTTAGCACCTCTTAAATATCATTTACAGCCACGTACCCGAGGCTTTGTAGCCAGTTTACCAGCAATGAAAGATAAAGTTCCTGCTGTATATGATATTATCATAGCATTTGATGATAATGATCCTGTAAAACCTACAGTTTCGAATTTAATTTTGGGCAAACATGTAAAAGCCCATATGTATATGAACCGTATCCCAATGGAAAATGTGCCTACTACTCCTGATGGACAAGAGCAATTTTTATATAATTTATTCCAAGGAAAGGTAAGTTTTAATTAAATTTTATTAATAACTTGTAATAACTTAATAACTAGTTTTGTTTGAACCTGCCTTGCTTCATATCAAATTCGATGCATTTTTCTATTGCATATTTAAAATTCTATCTCGTTTAATCAGGCACTTGAAATGATTAGAATAAAGTGCTTGTGTAAATAAAACCCAAGCTTAAATAAACAATTGGAGTGACATAATAAAGCACATCAAAGCTCATGCATGAGTTCAATTTCAGATTAAATACATAATTGGCGTATATTATTTTTTTTCTGTATTGATTTATACATTAATTATTTATAATAGCCTAATTAAATTATAGTTTTTAAAATTTAGTTATTATAATCGAGAAAAAATCGAGCATTTCTCGACGTTTTGAGTCCCCCTGATTCCAAAAATGCAAAAAAACTTCTTTTGATTTTTGAACTGAAATGTCCGTCTGTATGTCCCTCCCCGAGCAAAAACTACTGAAGCGATTTTAATGAAATTTTATTTTAGCCACTTCATCGGCAAAAATAGCAAGAAATCTATACGTGTTGTCCAAAAATAAGGTGGTTATTTTGGGTGCATATTTGCAAATTTGGGCCAAATTCATTTCTACTTGGCTATAAGAGAGTACATGTGAGCCCCAATTGAAAAACAAAATTTCAAATTTTTTTTTTCAAAATGGCGGTCAATAGAAGGATTCTCCCATTTTGTGATTTTTCCCCTATAACTTGGCCGGTAATTATTATTATAAAAATTTCAAAACGGCAATGTACAGCCAAAATATAGGGATTTTGTCCTAAAAAAATCGATTTTCAAAATTGTTTCAAATTTGCCTACCTTTAAGGGGCCAAAGTAGGTCAAAATTTTGAAATGGATTTTCTCAAAATTTCCTTTGCCATATTTTTTCTTTTTTGGATATGTTACAGACAACGTAATTCTCTATCGAAATATGAATTTTTATAAAAATCTCTCGCGCCGTTTTGGAATAATAATTTTTTGAATGTCCAAATTTCAAAAATCTCTAATTTCTTTTGTAATAAAAATGAAAACTTGAAAATGGATATATATACCAATCTCATGAATATCTACTATTTGACACTATTTTTGGTTAACAAAACGCTTCCGGTTAAACCGGAAATTACAAAAATATCAAAATTTTTAGGAACACCCTGTATATTTTTAAATATTTTGCAAGCTCGTAAAATTAGCTATTACATGATACCAAACACTTTATAATTTGACTTCCGGTTTAACCGGAAATGGGATCAAATTATTTAATTTAAATGGAACACCCTGTCTATTTTTCAATATTCATTTCATTATTTTAAAAATTCTAAGATTTGACGAACGGAAAAAGTTCCTCGTATGGCCACAACCGTTGTTTTATTATTAATTTGTTTTTGTTATAGGATAAAATGAGGGAAAGTTTTATTAAAACTGGAGACTTTTTTAAAACGTCAGGAGTTAAACCGATTGAACCGTTTACTAGAGGCCGTCGATTACATATTTTAATAAATTTCATAGCATGGAATGTAGCAATTTTATATCCCATGCTTTCTTACATGATTGCGTTATTATTTAGTGGAAAGCTGCTTTATTTTAGTATTGGAGCTGGCATTATTACATTGTGTAAGTATTTTATTTGTCTGAGATAAAGAGAAATATTATAAGTACTTCATATTTCAGTTATGGCAGTTTTGTACAAACTTGTGAGTATGTCGAAAATAAGCAAAGGTTCGACGTATGGAACAGGTTCTCCAAAAAAAGCGCAGTAATAAATCAATATATTGACAACAAAATTTTATAATTTGATTTTTGTGCCTTCTTTTATTCTATCAATTGAAGAATAACCGTGCCAAAAATTATTCATTATCATCCTCATCACAGTATTTTTTTAATGTGATTTGTTGTTAATTGTGGGTTTCGGGTTAATAATTATTGCTGTTAGTGTCTATAAATGTTTTACTTATATTTGAAAGCATTTAAAATTTAGATCATGGTGTGTCCAGCACTAATAATTTATATGTGCTTTACTTTCAATTTCGTATGTACCTATTTTGTGCTGATTCTGTAACTTCATTATTATTTGAATGTGATTAAAGAATATTTCTTAAATAACACGTTAAAATTTGGATCTTAATTTTGTAAGATAATTTTACATTTTATGTAAACAAATGTTACAACTTAATAAACTTTATTAAACGATCAAAGTTTGTAATTAACTAATTAATCGAGTTGTAAATTTAAATAATATTGAAATTATAATGATGTTACTTAAAGCAGTTAAGTAATTTACTCACCCTTAAGCCGGGTCCACATCAATAAACATTTATGTTGTACGTTCCATTTTGAAATTCAACAAAAATATTTGGGGCGCAAATTTACATTTCGTGAAGTATTTTACCACGTAAATAATTATCTTGTATGGGAGTGAGTAGTTGTAGTCGCTTTCTAAAAGACCTAACATTCGCAACAATAAAAATTACACTGGAAAACCGTCAGCACCATAGATAGCATGTATTGTTCATCACGAAATTATTTGTGCTTGTAACGCACAGTCCACATTAACAATAATTTTTGACAAATACAACGGAAATATTTATTGATGTTGGCCCGGCTTTACACATGTAGTTTTAATGATATGAAATTTTTAATGTTTTATTTATATAAACACTAAAAATAGACAATAAAATTTATTTACTATAAACTATTTGATTTAAGTTGTCTCTGGTATAGTCATTTTGCTAAGTCTAAGTATAAAATCTAACAAATGTATTTGTACTTTAATTTCTAAAGGATTTGTTGTATTATAGAAACCAGGAACTCCAGCTTGTTCAAGAGTTTGTTGTTGATCAGATACCTAAAATAAAATGTTTATTTAAAATACTATAATTCTTTGATTTTCACCTTTTGATCCAACTGTATTACTAAAGACATATCCAACTTCTTCATCTCTAATTTATGCCTAAACTTTAGCTTACTTAATTCTTCCTCTTTTAAATCTTCACTTAATATAGAACTAGATAAAAACTCTTGTTCTTCCACTAAAGATAATTATTTTAGCAACAATTACGTGCAAAATTAACATACCAACATTTATGTTTATTTATTAAATGTAATCGCTGTTGATATAAATGCTGTTCAGTCACATGCTGAATTTCCATAAGGCCTTTAACAATTTCAAAAATTGTTTCATTTAATAAGCAATTTGCAAGATTTGATAGCAGTTCGTACGGTACTCGCATTTGGTATTTTCTTAAATTAAAACGTTAAAACTTTTATTTATTGCTATAAATTTTAAACTTACTGTGGCAAATCCCTGGCCATTGTTTGTAGCTGTTCTACTAAAAAATATAATTTATTTTGTAAACTTTGGGATGTGTCCATAGGGCTGGTGCACGCATAACCTAAAAATCTACATTGGAGGGTCAACAAAGATTTAACACCCATTTAAATAACATTGGAAGTTACGTTTTAAGTGTTTAATTTTCATTTTTAGGTGATTTTAAGATGTTTTATTACGTGTAGAGGTCATTTCGTGCAAATTAAATAGTTTATAGATGTTTTAAAAGCAATAGGAGTTTGTGAAGGGATTAAAATTAATGTAAATACAATAAATACACTTCGGTACATGACACATCACAGTAAATTAATTATTTAAGACTTAAAAGTAGCATTTCCTATAAATATAACGTATTATTTAAATTTGTAGGGTACATTTTGGTAGGGTATTATTTATATTTGACTTGTATTTCCTTTATTTTTATTTTATAGTAGCCTGTTTGCTTACGGATGGTTACGGTCTCTGGCACAGTACTTCGAAGAAGCATAAAACTAAGTTTAACGTCCACTCCAGACAAAATATTCGGATAAAAATGATACACAATAAAGTTCTTTTAAATTGAAATCAATTTAATGTTTTCAGCTTCATCATTTGTCCGAGATAGACAACGGAGATTCTCTACGAACAACAGTTGTTTCGGAAAATATTCTACAAATTATAAAATAAATCCTATTTACATGTTTCAAGGCAGTACCTCTTTAATTGTAGAACTTTAAGTCATCATTTCAAGCAAAATTATTGCTTCAGACTACTCTTATACTTAAATTTGGCATTTTGCTGGTTTACGATGATAAAATAAAGAAAACTAAAACAAAAAATAAAGGAAATAAAAATCAAGTAGCAATAATACCTCACTAAAAGACACTATACCAATCTAAATAATAGATAATATTTACACAAAATAGTTCTTGTAAGTCCTCAGTAATTAATTTACTGTGATGTGTTCATTTAACGATGTGTATTTGCCGTTACGTTTTATGTCGATCTCGGACAAATAATGAAGCTGAAAACATTAGATTGATTTCAATTTAAAAGATCATTATTGTGTATCATTTCCAATTAGATATTTTGTCTGGAGTGGACATTAAACTTAGTTTAATGCTTGTTCGAGGTACTGTGCCAGAGACCGTAACCATCCGTAAGCAAATGGGCTACTATAAGATAAAAATAAAGGAAATACAAGTCAAATGTAAATAATAGCCTACCAAAATCTACCCTACCAATTTAAATAATACGTTATATTTGTAGGAAATGCTTCTTTTAAGTCTTAAATAATTAATTTACTGTGATGTGTCATGTACCGAAGTGTATTTATTGTATTTACATTAATTTTAATTCCTTCACAAACTCCTATTGCTTTTAAAACACATCTATCAACTATTTAATTTGCACAAAATGACCTCTACACGTAATAAAACATCTTAAAATCACCTAAAAATGAAAATTAAACACTTAAAACGTAACTTCCAATGTTATTTAAATGGGTGTTAAATCTTTGTTGACCCTCCAATGTAGATTTTTAGGTTATGGCGTGCACTACGCCTATTTCAAACTTTTGAGTTGAGGTGAGTTGAGGTTATGTAAACAAAAATCGCATTTTGAGTAGCGGTGTCTCCAGTACCCACACGACTGTGTTTACAATTACAAGATTAGCAGTTTGAGATGATATTTATATTATTTTTATGTACCTTTTGTCTAGCTGATAAATATTAAATTAAGTAATTTTATCTAAAACCGATAGCCTAGGCAGGCACGTAACTAGCTTTAAAAAATCAGGTGGGCCCAGAGCGGGTCCAATTTTTTTTGGGTGGGCCAAGTACAAGTACGAAATTTTTAAAGATTATAGACCGTGGACCCTTAACAGAAAAAACGGGGTGATCGTATATTCAGGCTGAGCTCTTGGGGTAAGCTATTTGATACTCACAGAACACGAAAATCTGGTTGGCTTCCTTGGACACTGGCTTAAGCGCTCACAGTCCTTCAATGAAATTGTTAAAAATATTCGGTAAAAAAGTTTACAGTATTCGGGTTGCCACTTTGCCATTCATTCATTTCGATGATATTAATCGACCAAAAAATTTGGCATCCCTCCACAGTGGCTTACTCAGCGTTGAAGTTGGGCCGAAGTCAACATTTTCAGCCCATACAACTTCCAAACAGTATTCGGGCTGCCTTTTGGCAAATCAACTATTTTTGACCTAACAACTAAGAATTTGCATTTGGCATCCCTCTCTGGTGGCTTACCCGCTCTCCTCACTAATTAAAAGTTGTGTGTGAAGAGTTGATAAAATACCTGACAGTATTTGGACTAAAATTTTAATAGTAACTCACTGGTAGTGTACAAGATCAAAAAATGTCATTGGCATCCAAATTCGATGGATGCTTATGCTTCAGAATGCTTCCCAAGAAAGAAATGAACTTAAAAGTTAGCTTTTTGCAATAGGTACATGACAGTATTTGGGCTCAAATTTTTATAGTAACTCACTGGCAGTATACAAAGATCAAAAAAGTCATTGGAATCCGAATTCAGTGGATTCTTATATGTAAATAATAAATTGCTTACTTTTGAAATGTGCCGAATGTAGGTTTGTGTTTCCTACATTTATAAAAATGCTAGATTTCGCTATCTTTACTTTCATTTTTCCAGGGTGGGCCAGCAATAATTTTGGGCGGGCCAAGGCCCACCCTGGCCCACCCGTAGTTACGTGCCTGAGCCTAGGCCTAGGTAGTATATCGGCTTATATATCAAAAAAGCTTTTTGTGTATCTGTTATCGTACACAAGTATCCAGATATCGAATTTCCTTTACGTTTAGTTTTTGTAATATTATTTGTGTTCCATGCTGTGGATTAAAAACAATGGTAATTGCGTCATCATTTATTGCCGCGCTCGCGCATACTCATACTCCCGCCTCGCAAAGAAAAATACTACATAAACAAGATGGTTTCCTTGTAAGAAATTGTGTTTATGGTGCATTTTTACATAAAATAGTGTGTATTTTGCACCAATTCAGAAAAATAAAAACGTTTACTATAGTTATGTAAGTGTGATTAATACGTTTTACAAACCTTTTGGTGGAAGTAGTGAAAGTTTCACTTTAAAATTCTTGTGACGCCACCACCACGTTAATGTAAATATAAATAAATGCCAATTTTCTTATTCAGCACTACTTGTTAGAACACTTTATATAATTTAATTACAATAAACGTGCTAATACAATTAGTGCTTATTGTGTCAACATGAAGATTCATCTTTGATACTTTTTAGGTATCCAACGATATGTGTTGTACGATAATGAAATTTATATGAAGTTGTAATCATGAATTTTGACTTTGTAAAAGTTGTGTGGCGATGTGGGGAGGGTTTATCAGTTCGCTAGTTTAGCAAACCCTTCTTGACCTGCATTATGAAGGAGATGGTAGGAGGCTGTTGCGTGTGTTCTGATGATAGAGGATGGCCTGAGAATCCACTTGTTTATTGCGATGGACAATCTTGTACTGTTGCTGTGCATCAAGGTAAAAAATTTATAATTCAACTTAATCGTAAAAATTTAGCACTTGTAAGCAATGATATTCTTAGAACAGGTTCATCGAACTTGTTTTTTGAATTGTTAAGATAAAGATTATTATGACAATGTTATCTTTTTTGCTCTAAAATAATTGTTAATTTAAAATAATTAATGAAATGGTACATAAAAGAATCTGCTGTAATAGTCGAGAGTACATCTTAAGTTCAAAGTAGGGTTAGGTTTTTTCTCGATCTTTCAAACTGACCTTAATGTGAGTGATAAACATAGCATTTTAAGACTTAACAAAAGCGTTGTTGTACAAAGCACACTACATCAAGTTAATATTGCTATAAATCTTGTTCTTATAAACAATTCATGTTGCGATAATGAGTGCCAAACATCACAGTTTATTATTTGAAAGTCGTTAACTAGTTATTTGAAGTATGCTATAAATTATTGTACAAGGAAATGAGATTTACCTTCATCAATAGACGATTATAGGTAATTGTGAGGATGGTACTGGGTTATATGACGGTGTATTGAAAATTAAATTGAGTGCTCGTAGAATATTTCTAGTTTATCAGATTTTCTGTTTATAATTTTCTATGAATTAAACCATATTTTAATTATTTTAACAATTTTCTTTTATTTGTTAATACAGGGTGTTCCAAATGCTATGGTTCATACTGTAAGGGACGTTTTATTGGTGGTGCTAAAAGAAGCAAACATTTCTTAAAGTATGGGTCTTATCTTAAACACCCTGTATGTGAACTAAAGTAGCTTTACTTATGTTGTTTTCTTCATAGTTTTTTTTTTAATTGAAGAAACTATTACTTATAAAAGGAAGCAGGTGCAAGTAGGTTTTTACCCTTTTATTTTAAAATATACCACTTCAAGGAGGTTCTACTACCTATGCCTTAAATCTTTCATTGTTAACATACTAGACACCTGGCAGGTAGTCGAACTTTTCCTAAAATTTGTAATTTTATAGTTCAGTGTTATTATATTAATTTATTTTGATCAAATTTTTGATTTTGAACTTTTGTAAAAGAAACTCAAAAATTTTCATTTTTTTGAAAATTGCAAATATACTTAATAATTATTCAAGTTTTATTATTTTATCGCTAACTTAACACTTGAATGAATAACTTAAAATTTGTAGGTGGAACATGGCATCGTTTAATATTGTTGATTGACCTCCCTTGAGAATAAAAAACCACATGTGTGTTTTTGTGCATTTTTTTGTTGCTAAATACAATGAACTGTGTTGACGTCTTATTTAATTATTATTCGTTAATCTAAATGCAAATTTCAAATTGTTTTTGTTGCAACCGGAATAATTTTATATGAAAGATTTAAAAAAAATAATTTTTTGTTTACAAATCTGTAAACAAATTTGATGCCTTTTTACTTCTTTTCTGCTTTACAAAAGAAATCTTACCTGACTTTATTGCATACAATAATTTTTTTAATATTTTACAGCTTGTTATGGAATAGTTACTGTCCCAACAGGACCTTGGTACTGTCGTAAATGTGAAAGTCAAGAGAGAACTGCTAGGGTGGTTAGTATTTTTTTCAAATTGTCCCTAATAAAGTTAATTGGTCTCTTACTTGTGTTCAGTTTGTAAAGTAAAAATATACCATTTTGAACTGAAATTTGTGCTCTTGCAGTTAGCTTGTAACTGTCCTGCAGGAGAACAAATTGAATAATATTTAAAAAAAATGGTGAAAAAAGTAATTTTTTTATTTTTATGGCAAGTAATGGAATTATTAATTTGGATTTCTTGTTTTAGAAGTGTGAACTGTGTCCAAGTAAACATGGGGCTCTTAAACGTACTGATAATTCTGGCTGGGCCCATGTTGTTTGTGCTCTTTATATACCCGAAGTCCGTTTCGGAAATGTTACCACTATGGAACCTATTCAATTGCAGTTGATTCCTACTGAACGTTTTAGTAAGGTAAGATTATTTTTATTAGCAGACTTTAATATTACACATTGTGCAGCATTGTATAAGCTCAAAGCTCTACAAATTTTATTATTAAAAGTTAAACCAATCGAGAGTAAAAATTTTAATTTTCAAACGTTCTCCTATCTTTATATTAAACGCCCTTTCACCCTTTAGCGTTACCCTTCCTAAAGAGTCATAAATAATTTTTTATTCACACTTATCATTTCTTATCTTACTTTATCAGAACTAAAGGAAAAGATAGTTTAAATCAATCTGAAAAATAGTAATTAGAAATAAAACCTTCTTGGAGCTTGGAACTTCTTCAATGATTTAGTCTTCATTTAAAAAAAGATTATTGTGTGTTTAGGTGTGTTATATTTGTGAGGAACAAGGGAAACCGGCAAATGCAGCAGTTGGTGCTTGCATGCAGTGTAATAAGGCTGGATGTAAGCAGCAATTTCATGTTACGTGTGCCCAATCTTTAGGATTATTGTGCGAAGAAGCTGGAAATTATCTCGATAATGTTAAATATTGTGGATATTGTCAGCATCATTACAGTAAATTGGTAAGTTTAAATTCATTTCATCATCGTTTTAATAACCTTTCTCATAAATCTGAAGATACTTAAAAAGTTAAATTTCACAGCGTAGTCAAGCTGTTTTTGTTTTTCAGAAAAAAGGTGGTAATGTTAAAACAATTCCACCGTACAAACCTATAGCAACAGAAAATCACTTATCTGATTCAAATTCAGAAAAGGATACTGAAGCAAACGCAGCACTAAGCAATATTAAATTGTCTTCCCAAACGCCAACGTTGACTGGTAAACGTAGCAAATCATCATCTACAAATAAATCATCTACGACTTCTACTTCAAAGTCATCTGTAAATACAAAGACAAGTAGTTCTAGTTCGGTTCATCAAAAAACAGTTCATAATAATAGTAACAAAAGTGATAAAGACAAACCTAAAGTTCCAAATACGAGCTTAAAAGGTGTTAAAAGTGAAGATAGCGTAACGATTAATAGTACCGATATTACAGGTGAAGTTAAGACTGAAAAAGTTCCTGATCGAGGTTCAGTTTTAAAGGACACTAAAAGTGAAATAGGTGAAATTGACTCGAAAGTTGATATTAAAGAGACCAAAAGTATTAAAAGGCGTAAAACTAATTCAAGAACACCAACACCTATTTCAATAATAAATGATTCCGTTATTCCCGCTGCCAATTTATCTGTTTTAATACCCGAATTAAGTGCTAGTGTTTTAAGCGGTATAACAGGTGGAACTACTACAATTATCAATTGTGATAAACGCGACGGAAAAATCATTGCCGAATCATCAGAAAAAATTAAAAAGGTAAACTTTTGTATTTGTAAAATTTATATCAATAAATAAATAAAATAATCTTTAAACTGTATCAATAACACAATTCTTTGTTTAGGTTAAACTTGAACACAATCAACCACCCCCAACTCCAATTATCATCGCTGCAAGTCCAGCGTCCGTACCTTCAGTTGTTAAAAGTGCACCTTCACCACCCCAACCGCTTGCTCCAACAGATCAAGCAATTATACCCTCGGCTTTAGAATCTGGCGGAAATTCGTCAATAATTCAAATAGCGACGTCCACATCTAGCCACAACTCACTCGTTGTTTCCGTACCTTTATTAAACACTAACTTAATTTCACACACGCACATAATTAACAATCAAACTAGCGTGGTAACTTCATCCGGACTCTCGAATTTATCCCAAGAAAAGAACCACGATAGTAGTTCAAATATCGTAACAGGTAATTTTACAAGTAATCGTTTCGGTGTCTAAAATAAAATTAGTTCTTTCAGATTTAACAATGACCGGAGCGTCAAACAGTCAAAGTACAGGTGTTATTACTTCAGAAATGAGTGGAGGAGGTTTGAAAATAACGTACGAAAAACAACCAGCAGCAGGATCTACATTAAGATCTGAGTTAGAACGTGGAGTAACTAACGAACAAACTGTTCCCAATAAACGTTCTAGGTGAGAATTTTAATTTATTTTAAAATTCATGTTAACCAACTTGTTTTCAAGATGTTGATAAGTTCAACAAATATAAAATAGGATAATAATATTAACCTCATATTGTTTAAAGTAAATTAGAAGTGAATTAATATTTTACAGATCAATGTCGGGTGAAAAAGTAGAAAGGGGCAGTAGAAATAAAAAAAGAGGTCCAAATGCAAATGTGGCCCCTGTTTACACGACTACAAAGAGAGCAAGTCGTTCTCAACATTCAACTCCACCTCCTCATCCGAGTATTATTCCTGTAAATCAAATTAAAGAATCTCCACCAAGTTCCCCAAGTTCTGAAAATCAAAGCCTTGCAACTTCAAGAACCACTAGAACGAAGGGACGAAAAAGTGCACCAGCTGTTGTATCCACAAGTAGTACGAAAGATAGTAAAGATAGTCTTAGTAAAATGTACGTATTTTAATATTTTAAAAATTAAAACGCTTATTGTTTGATCGTAGGTTTCATAATGGTGTGTCTGCGCCTCATATGTTAGGGAATCAACTAAATCCAAATTCAAATATGGCTCAGAAGATGTCTGATCATTTGAATTCAGAATTAGAAGCTCATAGCTGTTTTAATTCTAATGAACAGAATCATCTTATCGGTCCACAATTGCATCATCGAGTACTTGCAAGTGTTGGTGTAAGTTATTTTATTTTTTTAAATATTACCTTTTTCCAATCCAAGAAAAAGTTGTTATAATCGAGAAAAAAAAATAATAATAAATTTTTTCTTGCATTTCCCGACGTTTTCTGATACCAAAAATGCAAAAGAAAAATTTTTTATTTTTTGAACTGAAATTTATCTGTCCCCACCTCTAGAGCAAAAACTACTGAACCGATCTTTATTAAATTTGGTTTAAAATTATATCATTGACGTAGCTTTTATAAGTAATCTATACAGGGTGTCCAAAAATAAGGTGATTATTTTGGGTTGATTATAAATGGCGGCCAATAGAACTATTGTCCCATTTTGTGGTTTTTCCCTTATAACTTGGTCGGTAGCTAATATTATAAGAATTTCAAAACGGCATTGTACAGCCAAAATATAGGGCTTTTCTCCTAAACAAGTCGATTTTCAAAATTGTTTCAAAATTGCCTACCTTTAAGGGGCCAAAGTAGGTCAAAATTTTGAAATGGATTTTCTCAAAATTTCCTCTGCCATATTTTTTCTTTTTTGGATATGTTACAGACAACGTAATTCTCTATCGAAATATGAATTTTTATAAAAATCTCTCGAGCCGTTTTGGAATAATGATTTTTTTAATGTCAAGACTTCAAAAATCTCTAATTTTTTTTGTAATAGAAATGAAAACTTGAAAATATATATATGTATCATTCCCATAAATATCTATTATTTGACGCTGTTTTCGGTTAAAAAAACGCTTCCGGTTAAACTGGAAATCACAAAAATATCAAAATTTTTAGGAACACCTTGTATATTTTTAAATATTTTGAAAGCTCGTAAAATTATCTATTACACGATACCAAACACTTTATATTTTGACTTCCGGTTTAACCGGAAATGGGATCAAATTTCTTAATGTAAATACAACACCCTGTGTATTTTTCAATATTTTCGAAGCTCGTAAAATTAGCTTTCTGAAGATATAAAATAATGTATATTTTGAACTTCAATTCATGGCCAAAATTATAAAAAAAAAGAAATTTTTGAAACAGTTTATGCCTAAAAAATTCTGCTTACACACAGAAAGTCCCAGGTTCAGTTCTTGACGGAAGCAATTTAATATCATGTAATTTACATTATCATATAAATAAATTTAATACAAAATTACAAGATTTGACGGACGGAAAAAGTTCCTCTTATGGCCACATCCGTTGTTTTGGTTTTAATGTTATTGTTTTTTAAAAGGCAAGAGCTGCTAGTTCTGGTGGTTCTAGTAACACATCTGTAGGTAGTGGATTTTCGATGTTGAGCGGTAGTGGTGGAACAATTCCTCAAACGCTTGATCAGTTACTAGAAAGGCAATGGGAACAAGGATCTCAATTTTTAATGGAACAAGCCCAACATTTTGATAGTAAGAAAGCAAAATTTTAATTATTTTATCATTTAAACTTGTGTTTTTTTAGTTGCTTCGTTGTTATCTTGTTTACATCAACTTCGAGCTGAAAATTTAAGATTAGAAGAACATGTCAGTTCATTGCTTCAAAGGCGAGATCATTTACTTGCCGTTAATGCGCGTTTAGCTATACCTTTAACGGGGCAACCTGCTACAGCACAACCTCCACATTCTCATACTGGTCGGTATTTACTTCGATTACTTTTACAATTTATTAATGTTGATTTTTGTAATAGTAAACAACATTCACCCCTCTGTTGTAAGTGGCCACAATGAAATGCCACGTTCGAGACATAGCAGTGGTTATTCATCACATTCACAAGTGCCTGCACCACATCCATCAGTACCTGTAGAAAATGGTTTACCGAATGAACAAAATCAAACTTATCCACATCAGCATAGAAGCCCTGCAAACAATCAATCACAGTCTAACTCAAATATGAGGTATTAATTTGTTTTCGATGAATTTATATACCTAATAGAAATATAATTTTTTTGTAATTTGTAGGAAGTTTAATATTGTGACTTTGTATAAAATTTTATGTAATTTAAATTTAATAGGAAGAAAATTTTAAAATTATTGTAAAAGTATTTTTATTTTCCAACTAAATGTTAGATTAAATTAACTTTTAAAAATTGTTTACACTCTTTGAGGTTAATTCAGTTTATGAATTTGTAGACATTCACCTGCAGGAACAAGTGGGTATCCCAGTAGTGGGCTTGGGAGGGCAAGTACAGACAGTGGTCGTACTGCTCCTAGGCCTCAGCCTTACAATTTGTATCAGGGACCCGGACCCTCAAATGCACAAACACAGGTATACTTGCTAAAATATTAAGAAAAAACTATTTGTTTATGCTTTTTTTATTTGCTTGTATTTGTGTGTGCAAGGTGAATGTGGTATTTTGTAACATCAACTTTTTATATTTCTTTATCTTAAATACTCTTATTTGTAGATTTCATTTTATAGAATTAATTTGTTTTAGATGGTGATAAGAAGAGAGTCTGACATGCATCATCAGCCTTCGTCCAAGCCTAGCTGAGAACTAGAACATCCTGCCTTCAGTATAACTCGTCTACTCAATTTGCGCTGACAAATCATTAATGTGTTTTTATACGTCATTTTTTTAACTTAAAAATTAAATCGACTTCAACGAAATCAATAATTATAGTGACTTATTGTGAAGTTTTGTTTTTAATGAAATGTGCCAGATTTTTAAGGGACAACACTAGAACATGATTTTACACCACGGTGACCATATAATCTGAAGAAAATGATGAAATTGAATGATTGTTAGGATCCTAGGATTGTTTCATATTGTAATGGAATTTTACTGCCTTAAGATTAGTCCTTGTGTAGTTAGTTTCTTGAGAAGTTTATGATTCACAAGCAATCATAATATTGAGAAGCACTAGCTTCTCCGGGTTTGCTAATTATAAACAATGAATAGCTAGTTTAAACCTGCCAGATAAAATAAATCTAGGGCATACAAAGAAATGATGATGTTAAAGACGAATGTTCTTTAAAATTAAGAAGATTTGGTCACCGTAACTTACACTGCCAAGTATACATATTTTTTTAGGGAACATTACTAGTAAATGCAATTATTTTGCACTTCAACTAAGATAATTTTCAATTATTTATAAAAGTTTTGTAAAACAATAGTTAAAGCAGGTACTTATTTGTATTCCAAGTGCTTTAATGTAGATTATCACAAACAAATAAGATAAACTTGTAAGACTCTCCATATTGGAAGTTGTTGTAGTGATGGTGTTTTTATTTTTATTAGTTTGAAGAAAGTTTTAAACAGGTTCACTTAGACCTTTTGCACGGTAAGCTACTGAAAAGAAACTCAACATAAACTTAAATCGCTAATCAGTTACTTATTAGTCGCTACACTTGTATGTGAATGCTACTATAGTTGGTAACCAGTAGCTTAACGTGCAAAGGACCTTAACTTGAGCCTTTTATAAACTTATTATATTGAGTTGATGTTTTCAAATGAATCTAGTCACATTTTACACTTTCATTTTAACTTTTTTTAATTATTTCTCATCTAAATTTATTGAATTGCGATTTTTATATTTGTATATTTTTATTTCTCCATTGGCAATGTAAAAATTTATTTGGACTGAGTATTTTTAGAACACTCGAGTAGTTATTGGGCACTAGCTTTAAGTTTGTAAATTTTATTGGAATAGATTGTAAAATTTGTAATAAAACTTAGGATAAATTACGTCGTTGTATAAAGCAAGTTAGTTTTATAAGTGTAATTTTAGTAATTAGGAACTTAAACTCAGGGAAATTGCTAGCAATTTTTTCAAATGTATCAATTTAGGAGGTAAAATTGTCTTTTTTAAAATACTTAATACAAACCGTAACGCCATAATGAGCAAAATAATTTTCAGACTGTTTTTAAACTGCCAGCTTTGTATATAATTACGTTATATTTTTAATTTAGATTTAGAGTTATTGTTTTTGTTTTTCTTTAAGTTTGTAACAGTTTATAAACTGTGAACATGCATATAATGCCCTTATAACTTAGATCACATACATAACAAAAAGTATTTGCGGCTGTAACTAAGACAAATTGTAAAATTGACGAAACATATTTTTCTTGCAAATATTTTGGGATACTTTTCTAAAATATGAGCCAAATTGTAGAAACTTGTAACGATTTTAAATTGTAAACATAATTATTCATTTGTATTTGTGTGTATATTTTATAATTCTAAAGTCTGATTGTTTTTGTTCTAAGTTTTGTAATATAGAATTTGTAGATTTAATTGTTTTTATTTTAAACCAGTTTTTTTTCAATTTTCTGAACTGATACTTAAGTTAGGCTGAAAAGCATCAAACATGAAGCACATGTCAAATTGGGTTTGAAGAGCATTTGGAGCATGATCTAAACGTTTATAACTGTTGTGATTTTCCAAACATGCAAGAAGTAACCTTGTTAAATAAACGAAAAATGACTATTTCATGACCCGGTTGCAAACCTAGTCGCTCCGAGCGAATTTCCAAAAACGCCTTATATGAAGTTATGAAACATTAAAGATGTTTATTAAACAATTTCAGAATTTAATTTAATCCCAAATAGATGTTTATTGTAATTAAAATCAAAACCTGTACATTAATACAGAAAATAGGAGAAACAAGACCTTTCTTTTAATTTAATTTATTTAAAATATCGTCGATTCAATTCTAAAGAATCCTAAACGCTAAACTATAAAAATGCAGGAAATGATAATTTTGAAGCACAAATTCATGCTTTAGGGCCTTAAGTTTATGCGACGTGCTTAAAAATTATTTACTGAATATGTTTTTAATCATTTAATTTAATTAAATTTACTTGGTGTTTAGGAATTGTAAACTATTTAATTATTTAATACATCGACTTCGTAAGAAGAAATTGGCGTTTAGGATATTTTAGAATTGAACAGACGATATTAGGGCTTATGTAAACATTTTTTAGTTATTATTTAGATAAAAAACTTAAAAATTTCTCAAAGTTAATAACATTCATAACATTTAGGAAAAACAAAACTTTCAAATTGCCGCTTAAATCGTATACTTTTACTATGATTGGTCGAAAATGACGTGATTGGTAATGTATAAACAACTGTTAATAAATTAGAATTTTGTTTTTCAAAATTAGTAAAAACAAGTAGGCCGTGCGCGAATGACGCCAACTCGTTTCTAGACTTTTTGTGTTTTAATTTTTAATTATTACATGAAATTAATTATTTATAATTAATTAAAATTGTTCTATTAGTTATTTTATAAATTTACGCGTTTATATAACTAAAATTAAGGGTTGTTATTTTTCGTCTTTAAACGTGCTTTGAGTGTGAAAGACAAATTAAATGCATTAATGTTTGCAAAATGCAAAGTTTGTTAGTGAATGGTTAGTGATGGATTGGTATCATCACAACAATTTGTTGCTGCTTATCGGTGGTAAGTTCATTTTGAATAATTATTTGAGTTCTCGATGATTTACGTTTTTTGTTTTATGTACCCAGTACTTTTTTTAACGTTTTATCTGTCGTTACTGTGTAGGTACCTAGGTACTTAAGTTCTCGATAGTACCCACTCGAGGTCCTACTAGGGAGAATCAAAATTCGAACTGTAATGTTAATGTATTATAAAACATATTTAGATGGTTATAATATTATGCATCTGACAGCGTCAGATGTATTTTATATTTATTCGGAACAGTATTTATCTCTCGATAGGTGCTGGCTGTGAGATTTTCGTACATGGTTTAAATATTTTTAAATAGGTACTACAAATACTTAATTGTTGTTTGGTAGTAGATTATTTGGTATTGTATCTTACTGTTTCCATTGTAGCAAGACTTACAAGGAGACTAATGAAAAATTTGTTTTTCTTTGCAAACTTATTAGGTTTGATCGTTTGCTTTGCCTGAATTCTGAAAACATAATGGAATATTTGGATTCTTTTAACAGCCTTTTCAACGTATGCAATTTTTTACATCGTAATAATCATTTATGATATAAAGTTATTCAACGATCATGTGACGATCATAGAGAACTATAAAAAAATTTTTTCATTTATGCCACCAACCGTACATATTTTATATTCGTGTATACCAAATTGCCTATAGTAAGGCGTTAATAATTCATGATTTTCGTAGAAAAATACCAAAAGTAAAGGTAGCTGTTCCTCTACCTATCCTATAAATTGTTGAATTCCCTGTAGGGGCAGGAATGTTCTAGGATTTGATTGCTACTCGGTATAAATTGAATATAAAATCGTTTCGAGAATCGAGAAGTACCTGATGATGGTCATGAAGTAACTACGAGTATACACAAAATCGCAGTTCTCTAATTTATTCGAGTATTGCAAGAGCTCCCAATGCATGAGCACGATACCCATTAACAGTGTATTATAGTGTCAGCTGTCGATGCTAATATTTTCACCGCCACTTTAGCAAATCTCAGCTCTAATACTATACTAAAGAGCATTATAAATAATATTAAATCCAGGGCCGTGGTAGTCAGACTGTGTTATAAGGGCAGGCTCAAAAATTTTCAAGGGAGGCTGAAAGCTAAAATCAAGGTTTTCTCTCTTCTGGCTTTGTATAAATCTGTTGACCACTGTAATCTCTTCTGAAGATGGAAGTTTTTTGCACAAAGTAACAAAGTTCCAAAATTTGACTTTCTCTCCATCAATGTTTTCTTCTTTAGCACCAATAATTATGAACTTATCATTTTATTATTATTGCGAAATCCTTAGCAAGCTATGGCAAGAACAGTCTTAAAATTTTTCAAGGCAGGCCGAGCCTCACCTGGTGCACCCCTGGCCACGGCCCTGATTAAATCTTCGATGGTTTATTAAAAAATTGGAAAAATTACACCTTATGCACTTATTTTTTGTATTAATCAAAAGAAAACTGGTAAATATAAATAAATTACAATGTGTACTCTGTTATAATAATATGTTCATCACATCATTTAGAACCAAAAAATGCTTCAGGAGCAAAACATTTTGACAAAAGCCGAAATAACGGACACCCTAGGTACATAAGCGTCATTGATGATCAAGTATTGCGTTGCACGATAATAAATTTCGCTAATATCTCATCTCCCATTTTTGTTACTGCAGATATAAATGAAGCCATAAGCAAAATGCAACAGGATTAATTGGCATATTTTTGTCACCCAACAAGAATTCTTAAAAAAATACATAGTTTTAAAAGGTGAAATAAAATTGTGTAAAGCCTCGAGCTAAGCCAGTTGATAATTTTTAACAACATTGTTGCTATCGGAATTAAATTTTAAGTTTATCTGACCAACTAAAATTTTTATAGCGACGTGCATATCAGTCGAAATTTGAAATAATTTAGTCCAGAAAATATGATGTCGATTTAAGCTTTAATTAGTGTAACAATCAAGTGTTTGATATCTTGTAAAAGCTAATTTAAAGTATCATTCACATAAGCAATAGTGCAGTTGCATTGGTAGCGCAGGATTAGTGTAAAAAGGTAAAGCCGTCTAGTTCTACCGCGTTGTTCACATAAACTTAGTGGAATTGGTAAGCGGTAGCACGGTTGGTGAAAGCTAGATAGGTTTTAACTTTCTACACTACCACTGCAAGCGAAATACAAGCACCCAATGAAAACCCACGAGACAAGACGTGCGCTGGCGCATTTTGTGATGTTTATAAACGTCAGTTGTAATTTTTTTTTTTCTCTAAAAACATAAAGGGATCATTTAAATTGTAATAATATTTTAAAAAAAATTCATTTTTTAATATTAATGTTGATCATGGCTGCTGCTATTCTTGTAAAACATGTTTTGGGCATTATATCCAGAAATTGTTAACACCTCAATGCGTCTTCTTTCCACTTATACAACTGCACAAAGTTTATGTGAACGCTCGACTTTAAGGGCGGAAGATACTCGCAGAAATTGTAGAACTTAATCAATTTTTTCTGGCTTATAAAAATTTATTTTCATAAATTGATGATGTGAGGAATGTTAACTAGGGCTGTACTTAATATTTGTAAAATATAAAAGTCATAATCATTATAGTTTAAGAGATAGATTTTTAGACATTTACGGCCTTAATATTAGTTCAATTAAATCCGCGTTTAAATCATGTTATAGAGAATCTCTCATTCTAGGGTATGACATATTTTATAATTTTATTTATTATTATGGAACTTGTATAATGCAATTTTATTGGAATTTTATATGTCTCTATATACAAAAGTAGTCATTGTATCTTACCTAATTGTCCAATTTGTTTCAAATTTTGTTAATACATGGACGTCATCATTATGTCAGGATATAATTTTAAAATTTTGTATTTAGTGGCTAATTAAGGCTGTATTTATCCAAAATAGTTTAATAAAATATTGGGGTACTAAATAAAGTAGTGCGGCAGAGGTCAGTAAAGGATAGAAGAGTACACAAATTTCGGCACTTTACCTGCAAAATAAGGGACATAATCCTTTTGTCAGTGCTCATTTTCTAAACTTAAACGCCTACAATAAAAGCGTATTTTACTTTCAATTTCTTATTAAATGTAAATACTTGAAAAGGTACTAAGTAGATTTGGTAGATGATCAATTATAGAGCGCGGATTTCTAGCTTATATTAAAAACTTATATTTAAAAAAAAACACCAATATTTTCATCTAATTCAAGGCCAATTAAATAAATATTAGATAGAACTTATTGTGACTTAATTTTATATACAGATTTAGATATACAAGTGATTAGAATTTTAAAAGACGTGGATTTTTGGAATAACGTTATGTTGCCAAAATTAAATAAATTTTTTCTTAATTGCATGCTACCGGAGCTGGCTGCTCCGCTAATTCCTCGAGGTTTAAAAGCTAGGGATTCAGAGCTAATAAAAAATGCTCAAAAGAAGAAGAAACAAAAAATTTTATAATTTCATTCAGTTAGATCTCCCTACTCTGGTAAACTCGCGAATCTGCAAAATTGCGAATTTACAGGAGACAAAAAACGAAAAACAAAAATTTATCGGTGTCTGTAAAATTCATTTTATTTCATTTCTATCTATGATATTTTTGAGAGATTTAGCGTATTCGTGAGTTTATTGTAGTCAAAAACCAAGATTTATGCAGTTTTTAGAGTTTAAAATAGCTGTATCTACAAGTAACGGAATAAGATACAAATTTGAAACTTCAGTATTATGTGCATTGGTCCTCTACCATTCAAATCCACTATCAAACTCAATTTCGCCAAATTTGCAGATCTGCGAGTTTGTCAGAGTGAGGACGATATGGTTCATTCTTTTACAAACCGCACGGATTCCAGGAAAAAAATTGACTTCTTCAAGTGTGATAAAAAAAAATTTTTCTGTATCTTTCAACAAATTTAATTTCAGGATTTCAGGATTTTGCTGAAAAAATTTATTTTCGAAAATATTCACATATGAATTTTCGATAATTTGCTGGATTTTTTCCATTCTTATCATACTTGAAATTTATTATCTCCAGTTGTACTGATCGGATCAATGCGCCCAGCGCTCCAAAATATTTAATAACTTCGATCTAATAGAGACTCCACTTTTTTATAAAATTATTTTTATAGATTAGAGAATAAGGAACAACATGATATTTTTTCCCGTCGTCTGCGTTGATCTGTCGTAGTTTTTCGCTACTATCAACATCAAGTCATACCAATCGCTCAAAATCGTGCGATGATATATGCTGTGAAAATAAGGTAGATGGCTCCACTTAAGGGAACATAGGAATTTATTTTACCGATAGTCAATTAGACATTTTGTTGTGACTGGTGCAAATTTCATATTGACATTTGGGACACCAATCACAGCACAGTTAAATACATCTCGTACTCTATGAGAGGAGGGGTACAGTCACTGTTTTCTGAATGTAGCTTTAATTTTGTCGTTGTCAAATAGACAGTGACAGTATGATGACATTACTCCAGTGTAAAACATGTTATTACAGTTTCCATTGCTCCCTGATGCACTAGCGCCTCTAGTTGCAATTTACTGGATTGGTATGACTTGATAGTAGCGAAAAACTACGACAGATCAACGCAGACGACGTTTTTTCCAATTAATTTAAGTTGGGGGCGATATTGTTAAAACTATTTAAACAATTAAATTGTTATTATTTTTCATTTGTTAACAAAAAAATTTTGTTTAATACACTTCTAAATTTAACATAATGAAGTGTAAAATAAAAAAAAACGACATTGATCCGATCAGTACAACTGGAGATAATAAATTTCAAATATGATAAGATTGGAAAAAATCCAGCAAATTATTGAAAATTCATATGTGAATACTTTCGAAAATAAATTTTTTCAGCAAAATCCTGAAATAACGGATCAAGTAATTTTATGAATATAGGCTATAAAAAATTTTGGGCGATTCTAAAATGTCAAGTTTAAATTGGTGTGCGGTTTGTAAAAGAATGACCCATTCTTGTTTCTTGTTGTACTTTATTTTTATTTTATTCTAAATTTTAGGTGTGTATGTAAATCATAATAAAATTATCTATATCCAGCAATTTATTTATTATAATTCATTAATTTCATTAATCAAATTTATCCATTTCACTATTAAAGTGAAATTAAATTAATGTTACTTATTGATCCCTATTTTTATAATTTTTTTTTATAAATTTTTCAGGTACTAGGATCTTTAATAAAAAAAACTTTCTATGTAGTTGTCATATTTTTTCTTTTTAATTTACGTTTCGATTCCGTATCCGGGATCATCATCAGAATTGATTTGAGTCAGATACATTTTTTTATGTTTCTTTTGACTTTCACAATTTACATATTAATAAAATTTTTTTTTACACATTAAAATTAGACAAATTTACATATTAAAAAAATTACACATTAAAATCAATCAAACATTCACATTCAATGTGTAATTTTTTTAATATGTAAATTTGTCTAATTTTAATGTGTAAAGAAAAATTTTTTTTGCACAATCGTGTTCTATACTGTACTTACCAACAATGTTTATACTAATAGAAAGTTGATTTTACCAAACCATTGTATATGTCCATAGAAACAATAAAATAATGATTTCGAAATATTTAACCAAAAGCACAAGGGTGGTAAGTGAAACAGATGTTTGAGCTATTTGTTACTTTTATTCTTGTTACTGGGACAACATTGTTCTCCAGCGGTTACTATTTTGAATAAACTTTAAAATTATAAAAATTATTTACAACTGTCAACTAGTGTCAGTTTAAAAAATGAATTTATTATTAGTTATTTTTCACGATTGTGCAAAAAATAGTATGCAATACTCGGATCGTTAAGTGCTTTTCTTAACAAATCTCGAAAATTAGAAAAACTCGACCCTACGGGTCTCGTTTTGCTAACATTTTCTGGATTTGTTAACTATGCACTTACCGACCATGTATTGCAATGTACTATTTTAATATGTAAATTGTGAAAGTCAAAACAAACATAAAAAAAAATGTATCTGACTCAAATCAATTTTTACTTTACAAAAAGTAAAGTGAATGTTTGATTGATTTTAATGTGTAATTTTTTTAATATGTAAATTTGTCTAATTTTAATGTGTAAAGAAAATTTTTTTTAATATGTAAATTGTGAAAGTCAAAACAAACATAAAAAAAAATGTATCTGACTCAGATCAATTCTGATGACGATCCCGGATACGGGATCGAAACAATTAAAAAGAAAAAATATGACAACTACATAGAAAGTTTTTTTTATTAAAGATCCTAGTACCTGAAAAATTTATAAAAAAAAATATTAAAGTGAAATAAATATATCTGATTATTTCAATTTTCCATTTATAATAAAATTCCCACCCAAAAGCTAAAATCAAAAATGATTACGAGTACATTCTGTTTATTTTTACATCATTTTAATTCATTTTCAGAACTAAAATTAGTTGAGAAATTCAGAAATGTAAACATTGGCATAAAATTATAATAAAATTAATACCATGATTGATAATAAAACAGTTTTAATTTATGTTTGATAATGGCATAAACACGGGTAGTTACTTTCACTTTTCTTTAGACAATAATTATACAATGCAAAATCTATTGAGCCCCCTTTATAGTACACAAAAGATGTACTACCTGCTTGTTGTATTTGTGTTCTTTATTGTTATTAGTACAGTTATGTATTTCTTTATTATTTTATGCTACGTGACCTCCTACGATATTGACGAAGCACAAAAAAGCAAGTAAGTTGTGTTGCCTATTTTAAATTTTTAAGTTGTTACGATTTCAGGTAGAGTATCTTCCGTCCTTAAGAACTACCTTACTAAATACACTACAAGTACACTGCAACTGCACTAATCTTATCTGAATGAAGCTTTACGAGCTTTCAAAATATTTAAAAATATACAGCATGTTCCTAAAAATTTTGATATTTTTGTAATTTCTGGTTTAACCGGAAGCTTTTTGTTAACCGAAAATAGTGTCAAATAATAGATATTCACGGGATTGATATATATATCAATTTTCAAGTTTTAATTTCTATTACAAAAGAAATTAGAAATTTTTGATGTTTTGACATTCAAGAAATCATTACTCCAAAACGGCTCGAGCGATTTTGATTAAAATTTACATTTCGATAGAGAATTAAGTTGTCTGTAACATATCGAAAAAAGAAAAAATATTGCAGAGGAAATTTTGAGAAAATCCATTTCAAAATTTTGACCTACTTTGGCCTAGGTAGGCAATTTTAAAACAATTTTGAAAATCGACTTGGTTAGGTCGAGAATGCTATATTTTCTGTTTGGGCTCACATGTACTATCTTATAGCCAAGTAGAAACGAATTTGGCCTAAATTTGCAAATATGCGCCTAAAATAACCACCTTATTTTTGGACACCCTGTATATATTTCTTATTAAAGCTACTTTTACCGATAAAATAATTTTAAAGTGTAGTGGTTAAAATCAAATTTGATCAAAATCGGTTTAGTATTTTTTGCTCTAGGGGTGGGGGGCATACATACATACATACAGTCAGCCACACAATTATTGGCCACCTTGGTTATACGTTAGGGTCTTTTTTTAGCCAACAACGACAAGATGACAGAAGGGGAAGTTGTTGATTTCCTACTTGTTGGCAAAATAAAGCTACCCCTCAATTTAAGTAGCGTGTGTTATGATGGTTTCATATACAATTCGTGCTAAACGTCTAGCTAGGGTGGCCATTAATTGTGAGGCTGACTGTACATACATCCTGACATTTTGGTTCAAAAAAACGAAAAAATTTTTTTTGCAGTTTTGGAATCAGCGTAACTCAAAACGTCGAGAAATGCAAAAATTAATAATTTTATTATTATTATTATTTGTTTGTCTCGATTATAACAACTTTTTCTTGGATTGGAAAAAGTTAAAAAATCAATTGGTTAAACCGGGTTAAACACTTGTTTATTCCACTTTAAATTAATCTTAATTAATTAATTTAATTTTTGTATTTATTAATTCATGTTCCATCAAGATGGTAACCGTGAATAGCGTTAATTTAACTTGTAGTTTTAACTTAATTTAAAAAGATCGAAAACCGTCAACTAACATAATTAACATCTTTTCGTTTTGTTTCAGACGATCGACTAATAGGTATAATTAACAACTTTTCGTATCGTTTCAGATAAGTGGAGCATCATTTTGCTATCGAGACAGGATCTTCATCAAAGGTAAGTCCTCAAAGTTGAGGATTTTTCATAAACTCCTTTATTTTAGATTTTAAATCTTTTACTGATAACGACTCATGGCGAGTTTCTGGTACGTTACGATTTCATAACTTAACTTTATGATGAGCCGATACATTGTTTGAAACCGAGTTTTCGTCATTTAGGAATAAGATAGGTATCTGTTCGTGAAGCGATAACTATGTTTATAGAAACTCGCAGTCAAAGAATGAAACATAGAATTTTTGGTTTATAAAAGTAATAGACTAATGGCAGCGCCACACACGGAGTCTTACTTTCCGGTTTGACCATCGTTTAGGCCGCTTGCACAGGCCAAACCGGAAGGCAAGATCTGGTGTATGTAGACGGACCTTATGATATTGATAACATAAAAATCGAGGTGATTTTCTTCCGGCTCCTTTCTTGGAGATAAGCTATTTAAGTGCCCCTGAGCAAGTAAATTCAGTTGGCACATCGGTCATTGCAGCTTTAGGGCTTAGGACTGTGATAACAATTAACTTTTAATTGATAAGGGGGACGTCAAATCTTACGCTTTATATATACAAAATAGTTCGTTGCCAGTGGATAACCCAAATACTGTTTGAGTATTTACTGCTCGCAATGAAATATGTTACGTCCATTGATTTGGCCCTCATGAAATATTTTTTAACCGATATTTTGCACTTTATTGAGGAGTGAGATAGTTTTTAGTAGTTTGCTCCATTAAAACCTTAGGAAGAAGAAACAAGAGGCATGAAAATTGAGGAATTTTGATTTATTACCTATTCTCAACTTAATTTTTCAAATTTACTGCGTTTCAAAAAACTATTATAGAAACAGGTGCTCCCATCAGTAACTGTGTAGACACGGGTCCATCGAGTGCTTGTTACACCACTGCCTATCAAGCATCAACCAGACGACAGTTTTATTGTAAATATTGGAAAATCATAATGTTGCGCAGGAATCTAAAAAAATGGAATTTTCCAATGTTCCGTAGAATATAACTATCACCCAATTTATAATCCGTTTACTATTTATTTGCGCTATGGCTAGCCATGAACTTTTGTTTTTTGGTTTGCCAAAATAAAAAGGTGCTATTAAGTTGACTGGCTCTTGACAGTGCCAAAAAAATGACAGACCAACTATTAACGCAATTGAATAAAAGCCGCTACTCTACAATACTTAACCTAACTTATTTTTTTCTAATTTATACCGGGTGGAATCTGTCACCCTAACATGACCAACCATAGCGCAAATAAACAGTGAACGGATTATATGTAGAAGGGTAAATTTATTAAAAAAAATCACATCTCCACTGAAATGATATTTTATTATTAAAATTATTCAAAATATAAAAAAGACACAAATAATAACATAATCAATTACCAAATAATAAAAGAAAAAAATATAAATATATTTTAGTTTCATACAATGGTTTCCAATAAAATATTTCTTCTAACTTCTTTTAGCATGATTTTATAAGAAAAATCGTCTTCCACGCAAAGTGTTTCAAAAATATCCGAATGAATTGCTAATCCTTCTCCATACTCTAAAGAATCTACTGTTTGATCATATGCAGCGTAACAAACTGTTGGACTTCTGTAGCCATTGGGTAATTCTATACAAAATTTAAACCTTACACAATCTTCCCAACTCTCATAGATAACAGCTCGCAAACATCTTTTAGTGTAAACCATTTGTTTGTTGTTCGATAATTTAAAATACATGTTCATTCTAAATAAAGTTTCATAAACCGAAAATGTAGAGGAGAATTTTAAAAAACTTCCCGATTGCAAAGACTTTTTGAGTATGCCAATTTTTACTTCCCAAACAAAAAAACCGTCCACAAATGTTTTTGTTAAACGTTTGCCATAATCGTGGACTTCTTCATAGTGGCTAAATAATTGATGTTTGCTTCCTCTCCATTTTACAGGGCACTTATCGTAGGGACACTTTTCAGGAAAGTACTTGCAGTCTTTTAAGTGCTGCTTCAAATTACCTTTACTAGAGTTAAAATCACATGCGTACCTAAAATTTTGGCACTTAAGTTTCAAAATTGCATAAATTTTCGCGAGTTGCAGGTTGATGTGGCCTATGTCCTCACTTGAACAAACTTCACAACTTGTAGTAAATGCTTGACAACGTAGGCACATATTGTGTCCATTTTCGCACATCACTATTGGAGGATGCATAAGATCTTCACACACATCACACATTAGGAGATCTTTTAAAAATTTTTCTTCGACAGACATTTTTACAAATTTGTTCAGACTGCTTTGGTTGCAAGACAGCAAATGAATTGTTTTTGCAAAATTTTGTTAAAATGGTCAATACAGAGGTAGTCGAATTTTTTTAGTTATTAACAGCAAGTAGCTTAAAGAGTAAATTTTTTTTTAATTTGCATATTATACAATAAGTAATAATACTCAGAACCTATTAGGTACAAAGATAACGGAACCTTTTTTGAAAAACTAACGGTATCGGTAGGTCAAAAATGTTATTTGAAAAAACTAATTCAGGGAATAATGAAGACTTAGTGGATCATGTTATTTTATACTTTATTTTTAAAAATTGAATTTTTTAAGGTTTTCTTCACTACTACTTAACTACTTACTACTACTACTACTACTAATACTACTACTACTTAACTATTTAGAAAGAACAATTTCCTGCTACTCATTCTATTCAAAATACTTTTATTCTTTAAAGGTAGTTTTTATTTTGATTTTTCAACCAAATATCAAAAATTTAAAATAATCAAATACTACTATATTAATTTTATTTAATTACTAAATTTACATGCATTCGCTAAAACAGTTTCAACTAAATCGTTTTAGCGTAAAACGATTTAAAATGACATGTAAACGCGACTTTCGCATTCAATTTCCCAATGTTCCAAAATTTGTCACACCATACAATAGAAGAATAGAGTATTAATGTTAAATAAAACTTCACCTCTAAAATTAATAAAATTGTATTTTATTAAAATTATTAAAAAATATAATATAATAAAAATAAAAAATAATACAGGTAGTGGAATTTTTTGTAAATTAATAGCAAGTGGCTTAAAGAGCCAAAATTAATTTTTTTTATTTGCATATAATAAGTAATTCTAAGAACCTATTAGGTACTGAGATTATGGAACCTTTTGTAAAAAATTAACGGTATCGGTAGGTCGTTAATGTTATTTGAAAAAACTAATTCATGGAATAATGAAGACTTAGTGTTCATTATTTTATTCTTTAATTTTAAAAAATTTAAATTTTGAAACATTTTCTTCAGAGAACTACTTAAAAGGAACAATTTCCTGCTACTGATTCTATTCAAAATGCTTTTTTATTCTTTAAAAGTATTTTTTTTTTATTTTTCAACATTTTGAAATTATCAAAAATTCAAAATAATCTAAAACTGCTAGATTAACTTAATTTAAACTTTTTTTGATTTACTAAGTTTATATGCATTCGCTGAAGCGGTTTCAACTAAATCGTTTTAGCGTAAAACGATTTAAAATGACATGTAAACGTGATTTCTGCATTAGATTTCCCTATGTTCCAGAATTTGTCACCCCACACGATAGAAGAATGGAGTATTGTTAAATAAAAATTCAGATCTAAAATTAATGAAATTGTATTTTATTATTAAAAAATATAAAAAAGACACAAACATAACATAATAAATTAAAAAATATTAAACTAGAAAATATAAATTAGTTGCTATTCGTTTCCAATAAACTATTCTCTCCAATTCCTTTCACCATGATCTTGTAAGGAAAATCATTCTCTTCGCATAACGATTCAAAATCATCCCAATTAATCGAAAATCCTTCTCCGTATTCCAAGGAATCTTCTGCTACATCATGTAATACATAACAAACTGTTGGACCTTTATACCCATTCGTTAATTCTACAAAAAATTTCAATCTTTCGCAATCTTCCCAGCTCTTGAATATTAAAGCTCTCAAACATCTTTTAACGTAAACTGTTTTCTTGTTGTTTCCTAATTTAAAATACATGCTCAATTTAAATATCGTCTCAAAAATCGAAAATGTAGAAGAATATTTTAATAAACTCCCTGATTCCAAACACTTTTTGAGTCTGTCAATTTTTACATCCCATACAAAATAACCGTCTACAAATGTTTTAGTCAAGCCGGCGTTGGAATAATCGTGAACTTCTTCAAAGTGGTTAAAAACTTGAGGTTTGCTTCCTATCCATTTTATAGGACACGTGGCGTATGGACACTTTTCAGGAAAATAACTGCAATTTTTTAAATGTTCCTTCAAGTTACCTTTACTGGAGTCATAATCACATCCGTAGATTGAATATTCGCACTTTAGTTTTAAAATTGTGTAAATTTTTGCGAGTTGCAAATTGAGGTTGTTTATGTCCTCACTTCTACAAACGGCACAATTTAGAATTATTTCTGCACAACGTTCACACACATTGTGTCCATTTTCACACATTGCTATTGGAGGATGCATAAGTTCATCGCACACAGCACACATTAGGAGATCTTCTAAAAATTTTTGCTCGATAGACATTTTCGAAAATTCGTTGTAAGTTCTTCGGATGCAAGTAAGCAAATGATCTGTTTTTGCAAAATTTTGTTAACAATGTTAATAAGTCAGGTAATATTGGAAGCTTTTTGGGAATTAATAGCAAGTAGCCAAAATACTTGCTTTTTATTTGCGTATTACAAAAGCGTTTCCAGGTACTCATTACGGAGATTATGGGACCTTTTTTCAAAAAACTAACGGTATCAGTATAGAGGTAGCTAATGTTATCTAAAACCAATTCATGGAATAATGTAGATTTTCTGGATTTCATATTACATATTCTTTGATTTTTTAAAATTTCTAAACCAATGTTTCCAAAGCTTTTTTGCCCCACCTAAGCCTTTCTAAAAGTCTTCTGCTCCCTTATGTAACATTTATATAATTTTTAATATTAAAAAATTGAATTGTTTACTGAAGAAAGTCTGAACGAGTTAATTTTCGAATTGTCGCCCTTAACAATCTAATTGCCCCCTTTTGTTGGAAACACTGCTCTAAACTTTTAAGACATTTTTTTCAGAGAAAAAAATGGAGCTCCTTCTAAGAAGTTAGAATTTACTACAGAGCGCTCATAAAATAGAGTGCATTATTTTTTCTTTGTCGGGCATCACGTGGGGGCCATGTTTGATGTTGACAATAATTGGAAATACGTTTTAGTTTTGGCATATTTCACTTCAATTATTCAAAATTTTTTGTTTTTCCAGTCTGATTGCAATCTAATTTTTCAATTTTATTGATATATTATTCTTGCAAATTGAAAAGAATTTGCCATCAGTTCTTATAATTAGTCTGTCCTCTCATTGAAAACTTTTTTGCTTATTAACAAGTGTTCCGGCAGTTTTTTTAGCTTCAGGCTAGGCGGCAAACGGTGCCCCCCCCCCTAAGATAAAAATACATATCTAATTATTTTTTTTTTATTTTTAATGGAGGTTAAACTTCTTCTTAAGATAAGATATAGTAACTGTAACTGCTTATTGTTTTTACATTTTTAATATAAATTATAAAAAAAAATCCATTTAGTTTGATTTGCGCCCAACAGGAGCCCCTTCGGTCCTCCTTTCGGTAGGGCCATGGGTTTAATGACTTTTATTTATTAAAAATTATGAAATTATAAGAAGTAAGGTCCCAGGTCTTTCCCGTATTTGCCATTCGACAACTCAATTTCCACAAACCGTCCAAATAGTTTCATTTAAATCGCATCGTCTATCCAAAACCGATATTTAGTTTCGCGACCCCTATTTGATATAAAAATTTAAAAAAATTATTATTGATAAAGGATATAAATCCAACAGGATAAGTCTTTAGAGTTTTAGATCATAATTCAGATGTGCAACAATGGGAGGTTTAAAATCCCCTTAGCGAGGCGTGAACATGGTATAGAGCGCCCTAATACCCACTCGAAGGGGGTCGCCGCATTTAAAATTAAATAAACAAGAATGCACAGCTGGATATCATACCTATTATTCAGACCCTTACAAAAATATTATTAAAACAGGATAGCACCTGTATTGTGGCCCAGTTTGGATTTTAATTGCTCACGGTTCGTATAAGGGCATTTAAATCGCCATCACAACGTATCAATACTCTCTACTCTAGCAATTTTTGCAATATTTTCTCCAAAAGAAACGATTGCAGTTTCATTTATTTGATTTAAATTATTTTCAAATTAAACATCGCATATGTCAGTTATTTACAATTTATTTAAATTTAATTCCCTTTCAGATTAGTATTATATAATACTGTTTGTCTAAAGAAGACAACAATTGAGTTCACAAAATAAATTCAAATTAAAAGGGGATGATTCTTTCTTTTTTTTATGTTGCTTTTACTACTCCATATAGTTTAATATTTGGTCGAGTGCAGTTCATTTTGCTATTATACCTGTACTCGTATCAAATTAAATTATCTACCCCTTAAAATGATATCTTTTACATGATCTTTTTCAATGGACATCTCTCTACAAAAATCAACAGTGCGGCTGATTGCTTAAATTGGATTATGTAATGATTTTATCTTGGGGATTTAGGATATGTTTGATTTTTTACGTTTCGTGATCGATTAAAATTTTTACTTAGGTACTGAAAAGTCTTAAGAACTATTCGTTTAAAAATCATAATATGATTGAGCACCTATCTAATAACTAATAATAAGATACGAAATTATATTTTAATGGTTTCTCTTCAGTCTTCAGTACTTTGTGCTATTTCTCTGTTATGTACCAGAGCGTTTGAAGTTTGAGGTCCCTAGTGACCTTTTCATTTTGGGGCACATCAAATACCTAAATGATATGTTTTTGTTTCATAAACTCAGAGCCGAGAGTTAAAAAACAGCAAAAAAATCAAAACTTTTTCAATTATTCGCCTTTATAGTCCAGGAGTCTAGGTGCTGCTTTTCTTTCAATTTTCTTTAGATTTTTTTACTCTTGAGTCATAGTTGATTAATAATTATTTAAGTTCAGAAGAACGTCTTTCATGCAATAAGACATAAGTTGGACAGGGAATTTGTTAAATCCGATTTTATAACACATTGAAAAAGTTCCTCAGCTTTTTACGAAGCAGGTAGCTTCTTCTATAGTCTTTAATCACGTAGGTATGTATTATATGTATAATGTCTCAACTTTTTCTGCTGACTTACAACACCTACTCCTTGTTGAAATTATCGAATATTAGCTTTTCAACGGCAAATTTGACGTCACTTTCTAAGACTTCTGCCAAAAACCTAGGTTGTATGATAATTCGAGATGTTTTCAATTTTACAGGGCCTTTGTCTTTGTAATAGCTCTTGAGAAAACCATTGACTTGTGCACCTAGTTATACGTGCAGGATCAGACTATATTATTGGATGAAGTTTGCCAGAAAATTGACTCTTTTGGTTATTGTTAACAAAGCTGCGCTACATTGCTACATTTCATAGTAATCGCGTTTGTATAAGATAAAGCTTAGGTGCTCAGGTGTTTAGACATACACCTGCATGTTATTGATATATGCTATGCACTTATAAATATTTGCCTACGTACTTGATTTTGTGATTATTCTAAATACTAAAACGTGTTATCTTCACTTGTAACTTGCGCTTTTTTGATTTAAAAGTTATTAGGTATTTTATTCATCTTTTTATATGAAAAATATAATTAAAATAACTATAATTATAGGTACGTAAATGAATTTTCAGAGTCACCACACCAGTTCCAGAAATATGAATTTTCCTTCACCTAACCCTGATTTGATGGCAATAATTCAACATCTTGTAAGGGACCGTTTAAATAAACATCCAGTTTAATCGATGTAGATCTTGATTCAATAAAACTGGACAGCACCGAGGCAGTCTTGAGTAGGTTGCTTTGTTGCTTAGAAGTCCCAGTCTGACCATTAGTAGTGCCAGTAGCTCATATGTGTTCAGTAGCAGTGTCTTGGTCTTGTAGAAACCGGTTAAATATAATTGTTATAATTTATACAAAATTAGAAGCTCAAGAAGACGTAAGTTTGTAGAATTGGCTTGAACCTTATCGAACACGCTCATCAAGTAGAATACGGGTGTACAAAATGGTCTCAAAAAATGTAAACTTATCTAATTTCTCCATATCCTTGTTTCGGATACTAAAAGGAGGTACAGCTAGAGGAATTATTAAAAAATACGGATTATTAATGGTTAAATGTTTCGAAATAATCATTAATTATTGTAAGCTTTACTTTAAAATTTATTCAGCTGCAGCCTTTCTTATTTATTTTAAACTTTTGAATCTTTTTAAATCTAATAAATGAACCAAAATGTCATCTGAAAATGATGAAAAAATTAAGGGATGTTTCTGACATGTAATACACATATGTTACAATTTTATTCGGCCCTAAACACTTATAAAAATATAGTGTTACAAATTGTTTTGTTGTAAACATATCTAATGGATTTTTCATTTTGGCGAAGGTTGATCTTTTTCTCCCTTTACAGCTGTATTTGTACTAACTATTAATTGTTTCGACTGTAGCAATTTTCAGTTCAAATTTTTTCAATTTAATTGTAGTCAAATATTTTCTATTTTTAATCGGAAAAATTTATAACTTTAGGTATTTTTATTACAAATAGACGTCGTAAAAAATGATCGTGTGTAATTAAAATTTAAAGACAATAAATGTATGTATATGTCATCAAAACAACAATGTTGTTTAATCGTTGAATTAAATACCTCCATTTTGATCTTTTGTGGGAAACTACAAGTGCAACCAATCAACGGCTTCGGGAGAATATCGACGCTAAGCGTCGAGTGACGTCATAAATGCGTGAGAATTTCCCAGGTGCTTTTGTAGTTGTAATCGTCTTGAATATTTTTACTAGATATTTTTCATTTTTTCACCATAGCAAATCAAGCAGAAAAGGGATTCTTTTCTTCAAAATGGAAAACTTGGAAAACGTAGGAAGTTTTACTTATCTAGGAAATAGGGGATTTATTTGGTGTTGGTTATAAAAGGGTTTATTTGTTTTTAAATTTGATATTATTGATTTCGTAGAATTTTTACAAGTTACAACTGAAAGGGAATTTTTTATAAGTACTTACCAAGTTTCTATTTTAAGGTAGGTACAGAACTGATAATGGAAAGTTGTAAAGGTTCAATAAAACACTCATTTTAAGAATAATTTTAACAATACTTAATAATACATTTTGTTTATAAAAAAATCTGTTTTAAATAAGAGTATTGAATAACGACTAGAAATTATTACAATTAACAACCACCAGTTATGACTTTGTTAGAAAATTTCCATAAAATTACATTCTTAGATCATATTTGTCTAAGTTTCTATCACACAGTTACACTATTAATTTATTGTTTGGAGTGGAGATTTTGAATCCAAATCTTAACAGTTGTAGAAATCAAAATTTGAAAGGTTTTAACTTTCGAGAATGGTGTTGCAGTGACATAGTTTGGTCACGACTGTTACATTTCATAGCCTTGCTTCTATACAGTTGCTATATTGTGTCTATGAAATGTAAGTATTAAAGTATTTACAATATAACAATATAACATTGGATTATACAGGATGTACTCGAGATGTACGATATACCTTCGACGTGATGTCGTGTTGGGATCTCTAAACCGTAAATAGGTTCAAATGGACAGCAGAAATGTCCCAAATGTGATTTTCTGTGTGATTTCCATTGTTTTCTCTATGTAGAATAAAATTTTCATTCGAAGTTTAATGAAAATTGTTAAAGAACATTATTTGGAAAACTCTAATTCCAGGGGGGAAATGTGAAGGCAAACGGAGACCCCCCGGTGACAGGGGTACGCTAGGGCAGGCTGAGCCTGCCTTGGAAA
Organism: Malthinus seriepunctatus; assembly: GCA_963924605.1. Lineage (NCBI taxonomy): Eukaryota > Metazoa > Arthropoda > Insecta > Coleoptera > Cantharidae > Malthinus > Malthinus seriepunctatus. The sequence continues at coordinate 11,883,432 of OZ004600.1, forward strand.
ATTTTGAGTCAGTTCTTGTCATAGCTTGATAAGGATTTCGCAATAATATTAAAACTATAAGTTCCTAATGAACTTATGGTGTCGAAGAAGAAAACATTGATTTAGAGAAAGTAAAATTTTTGCAAACTTCGAGCAAAAAACTTCCACCTCTTTAGAAAAGATTACAGTGGTCAACAGATTTATACAAACCCATAAGAGAGAAAGCTCTGATTTTAGCTTTCCCTGACAACTGAGTCTGGCTACGGCTCTGTCTAATTGGTATTATCCCTCTTTGTATCACTTACGGTTTTGGAGATACCAAGAGTGAGCACAACAGAAGACTGTATAGCCGAATAAGTAATTTGAAAATTTGTACATTCTTTATACACATGATATGACTAATTTTACATTGCACAATATAATTGATTTGTAAAAGTTTAATAATTAAACAAACGACGTATTTTGATCACCACTATTTTTATTACTAGCTCTAGGATCTTCGGGTGTCCAAACTTTTGCAAACATGATTCCATTTGAATTTGGTTCTTTCTGACGCGACCACGATAGAGAATGTGCAGTGTAAAGTCCACCAGAACCTATAAAGAAAAAATCATTTTTAAAAATAAATAAGTTTATTAAATATTTATATGAAACATAATAATGAGGTTAATTCATCCCCTTTTTATTCCCAGGTGGTAATTATTTTGCAGGTGCACTTTAGGGCTACTTAGTACTCATGAACTTCCGTTATTCCTTTTAATTATTGTTATTATTTGTTCAGCACTAAATTTACAGTATTTTTTTTCTAATCGTAACAATCATTACAAGATACTTTTTTTACCCAATCCACCCTAAACTATTTAAAAAATTTCCAAAATATTGCTCAATTTTGTGCAGTGTGAAAAATGATCTAAATACAGACAAATTAGAGGAGGAAATATAAATAACAAAATAACATGAACAAACAATTAGTAATTGTTTTCACTTGTCTCAATCGTTCAATATGTATAACATAAAAGAACCCCCAATAGTTTTGCCTATTTGTGGTTCTCATTCAAGATTGATTACGCTTAGGTCAGGGGGTATAACGCCCTCCTGGATATCACTGGTGTGATAGTTGATGACTGGGCTATTGTTACGCTATCAGAAATTCGTTACGCAAAACAGCTGTATCCTTACCAATCTCACCTTTTGTATATTAATTAAAAATGAAAAAAATTAACCAAAAGGTCTTAAAGCGTGTTTTTTTGTCACTGTTAAGTATACCATTCGAAAAACTCTTTTGCTCATTAAAATTAACAATAAGGTTGCAAAATAACTAATAACTAACTAAAAACTTTATAAGTAGAATAATCGAAGGTTTTACTTATTATATTCACTAAACAAACAGTATGTGATCTTCAATTAAATACAGGTAAGGTACCACAGAGGAACATTAATAATTTTAAAAGGGTGCATTTTATTAGAAAGGGTGGTAAATTAAAACTAAAGTTGCGATCATTAAGGTTTTCACTCTCAAACGGTAGAGCGTAAGCATAAAATTGTATTAAAATGGCTCAGTTGAATAGTGACATTAGATACAGAGTGGTGACCGGAACTTTCGGTCATAGGGATTTAACATGTAAAATCATTCTTTCGGAATTTCCTGCTTTCCAATTTATTTTAGAAAAATGATCTCTGAATAAAAGTTTTAGACCATAAAATTATGCAATTAACAAAATTAATTTTAGAATAATTATAACGCCACAAATTAAATTCAAACATTTTGAAAATGAGCAGAAATAGCGATTGCCTTGAAACAAAAATAAAAATTGTCAAATTTTTTATCTGCTTTATCTGTCAAAATAATTTTGTATTTTCTATTCAATTATTGAATTTATTTAATTAATTATAAGTAATGGGTATTTAAAAAATACGCAAAAATTACTAGTATATTTTTATTTTCAGTGAATTTGATATTATATTGCCCTCAGAAATGGTTTTGAAAGATAAAACGTCAAACATTTCATAATTTTTGTTTGAAGTATATCATGGCAATCACGATTTCTGATAATTTGTGAAATTTTCAAATTATACTCGTGTTTATAACTAGAACCCGGATTTATAAGCATTTATTATTTCAGGCCCAAAAAAAACTTAAAAAAGTTCAAAAATAGCTTTTAAAAAGCTCTTAAAAAACATTAAAAATTCAAAATTGAGCAACAAAATTTAATTTTTATTCAAAATTGGAATTATCATTTTGAAAGAAAATTAATTATCCTATAAAATTATATGTATTTTCCAAATTATTCATTGAAAAAGATTGTAGTCTATTGTATTTCTAAACTAAAAATCTTCTCTCTACCTCAACCGATATAATGAGAGCTCTGGTTAAGTGTGCGGGAGGAAGGGGAAGTCTAGAGATTTAAGACCGGAAAAAATACGAATAATCCATATTATTCAAAATTAAAAAATTTTTTTTTGATGGCTCTATTATACAAATTAATGATTCAAAGCTCGTTTATGTAATGAAAGATTTATCATAGCATGCTATTTGACGTTTTATAAATTCTTCGTGGTAAGGAGGGAGCTTCGAGATTGGGTTTGAAAAGTCAGGTACTTTCCAAGAAAATTAATCGCGTAAGGTTGGGTGACCTTAACCTAATTATTATATTATACAGGATTTCTACAAATTAATGCTTCACAGTTCTATTTAAAAGATACAGATCACATTTATATTTTTTTAATTAAACACCCTGTATATTTTTACATTTTTCAAGAAAATTAATCGAGTAAGGTTGGGTGGTTATTGGGTGACGTTAAACTAATTATTAAATTATACAGGGTTCGACAAATTAATGCTTCACAGTTCCATTTAAAAGATACAGATCACACTTCTATTTTTATTAATGGAACACCTTGTATATTTTTACATTTTTCAAGCAAATTAAACTAGTGAGGTTGGATGGTTGGGTGACGTTAAACTAATTATTAAATTATACAGGACTCGACAAAATAATGCTTCACAGTTCCATTTAAAAGATAAAGATCACACTTCTATTTTTTTAATGGAACACCCTGTATATTTTTACATTTTTCAAGCAAATTAATCGAGTGAGGTTGGGTGATTGGGTGACGTTAAACTCATTATTAAAATATACGGGGTTCGACAAACTAATGCATCACAGTTCCATATAAAAGATACAGATCACACTTCTATATTTTTAATGGAAAACCCTGTATATTTTTAGATTTTTCAAGCAAATTAATCGAGTAATGTTGGATGGTTGGGTGACGTTAAATTAATTATTAAATTACACAGAGTTTGACAAATTAATGCTTCACAGTTCCATTTAAAAGATACAGATCACACTTCTATTTTTTTAATGGAACACCCTGTATATTTTTACATATTTGGATTCTCTCTTTGATGAGAATTGTAGTAATGTGAAGGTTAATAGGTCTATCATAGGTCTGGGCCAATATACTGTGCATTTTATGCCAAAAACAAGTTAATTTTGCTTGCCTTTTGTGACATAACGAACTGCAGAGTTCTTATTTAATAAAAAACGCCCCGTTCTATTTAATTCAAAATATTTTTAAAGTGACCCTCTTTTGACCTCCTATCACAACACAGTATTAAAAAATCAAAAACTTACCTCTAACAATAATCTTTTTGGGTTCGTCTCTTTGGTTATTTCTACTTAAACCGCTAAAACCTGCCGAATTTGAATTTCGATCAGCTCTCACCAATTCGCTCAAAAAATTTATATATCCTATAGCCAATTTGAGCGTATCTACTTTCGATAACCTTTTTTCGTAAGGTAACGTCGGTATGTGAGCTCTAAGGCCTTCAAAGGCGTCGTTTATTGACTGCATCCTTTTTCTCTCGCGTAGATTTGCCGCTTGTCGTTGCTGAATTTGTTGTTGGGGACATTTATTTCTTCGTCTATGGCGATGGGAACGACTGTAAAGAATAATTGACTTTGTAACACAAAATTCGAGTTTACAAACAAGGAAATATTAGTTTAAAGTGCCTTATTTTTAGAACTTTTAGGACCGATTTTACAAACAGAATTTAAGTTGGAGTTTAACAAAACTTGAGTTTTACTACGGTAAACTACGATTGAACCTGATTTTAGAATACGAATTGTAAAATCGGCCCTAAAACGTCATTTAAATGGAGTTAGAATTTTGGTTCCTCGTATGTCTTTACATAGTATATTAATAATCCGAAGGTATAATAATATCTATTTTAACTTTTATTAAATGGTCTCATTTTGGGGTGAGCTTGTAAGTTCGGAAAACGTCTTAGAGCCGATCTTACAAACACAACTTAAGTTAGAGTTCAACAAAACTTGAGTTTTATTACGGTAAACTACGATTGAACTCGATTTTACAATACGAATTTGCCTTGAACTAAGGTTCAATTGGAGTGGAGCCTCAATTGTAAAATCGGCCCTTATAGTCCGTAAAATACGATAATAAATAGAGAAGAAGGTTTGAATTGGCCAAAAAATTTATTTCAACATTCATGGTACTGGTCAGTTGAACTGTTGAACATGTAGGGAATTATATTTCTTAATAACATATTTTAAACTTTATTGGATTAACTTCTTTTGTAAAACTTTTGTGCTGATAGTAAAATTGAAAAATGAGTTTAGAGAAAATAACTTACTCTTTTGGACTAGAACTATTTTCTTGATCACTATTAAAGGAATAAGTTGATCCGACGGAATCACTACTATTTTCGTCATATAAAAAAAGATCACCACTATTTGTTGAACTAGAACTACCACTACCGTTATTGTTATTATTATTATTTGCAATAAACGCTCCCGGTTCGAAAAAGAACTGTCGATTAACGACATCCAAATCTAAATCCATATTAAACATCTTTTAAATATATTTTATGTATAAATTTAAATTAGTATATCACTTCTTGACTAGAAAGAGTTCATTTGTTTGCGTAATCACTTCATAACGCGTGTTATTTAACGAGGTAAGTGTGCCACTTAATTGTTAAGGGACGTTTTGATTGTTGAAATAAACATTATTGTATAATGTAGAATACTTTAAATAGGCGCACGTGTATTTTATTGATAGACACGTGCGATGGCAAATGTATAACTGCATGTATACCCCGGATTTCTCCGGATAAATACATACTCATCACCGGAATCGCTTAGGATACGCCTGTATTGTATTTTGAGGGTTGTTTCTCCGCCCCATTTCGCGACTTATTACGATTTTATCGAATCTATACGAATTCTAAAAATCCATATAGAAAGTATTGTTTATAAAAATGAAAATGTTGAGTGTTTGTGGAAATTCGGAAAAAATATTCAATTGAATTTCATCGAAAAAGTTTTTTTCACTCTTACTTTGGCGATTTTTTTAGTGAAATTACATATTCGGTAATAAATTTTTTAAACCCTCTCAGCATTTTATGTAAATCTTGATTGCCTAACCTCTCCTGCAGGTGTATGAGCTTTAAAAAATAATTCTACACTTTTGGACACAAGTACCTACCTAAGAAGCACGTTTTTTCCACTACCATATATATCTTGTGCTATCTGAACTGAAACTATCCTCTGCACACATTCCTCATCTAACTATTTCCTTTTTTGCCTCTGATGGTATTAAGTTTCTTGTTACATCTCCCTTTTGCACGGACACTCATTCTGGCCAATTCTGATCAGACACTCGTCTTATTAAATCGCAAACCTTGGAATATAACTTCCTATTCCCATCAACATTGCTGTTTGATTAACTTATAATTCATGGACGCTAATATCATCCTTACAATTCATAAGATATAGTACTGTTACTTCTGTTATCTCTAAATACGAGTCACTGAATTTACTATGAAGGTAGGAGTTAAGCCATATTAACCGTATATGTTCTTCTGGTTATCTCAGTCAAAGTGGATTTTTTGGCCTAGCTTTGTTCTGTGTCTACAATCTACATACATAGTTTCTATCTTCATATTGATGATTTTCTTTCTATTTACATATTTAGGCCTACTGCTTCTTACTTTGTTACTTATATCATCAGCATGCCTCAGATCGCTTAGGTATGACGTCAAATTTTTCCCTTATTTTCTTTTGTAAGCGTGCTACTTGCTTGAATACATTTCTATAGCATCAGTTCAAATACAGTGATTCTTAACACCATTGTAAACAATACTAATGTGTATACAGGTGGTCAGAACGAACAGCAAAAAATTAAATCTTGGTGTAGAGATTCCGGATAGATATAATGAAGCCTAAAAATGAAATAAAAGTGTGAGCACTTCTCAGTGATTCGGATGGTGCAACTCTTTAAATCAGATTATTTTTGGTGATTAACTTCCTTGTAGTATTATACATAACACGAGTGGGAGTAACTTATACAAAATTCTACTTTTACAGCATTATATTGCTTCTTGTATACATTGTGGGTCACGAAACTTGTAGTCTCTGACGATTTTGGACTGCAATCCAAATAACAAATACTATCATTACAGTCTATACCCCGTTCAGCGACCAGAAATAGCCAGGCTACTCCCAACAAATTTTTATCAAATGCCTTTGACGCATATCGTTTCTTGTGTGATTGTTATAAACCGTATTTTCAAAATTCTACCAATAGAAAAATTCTATTTGAATATCGCGCGCTTTTTGTGGGAGTGGCTTAGCTATTTCTGGTCGTTGAACGGAGTATGAAGAACAAAATATCGAATTGGGAATTAACAATTTCAAATTGGGAAATTGTTTAATTCCAATTTGTAATTGTTTAGTCTCAATTTGAATTTGAAAAGGTATAGTGATGGCAAAACTTTATAGACGCGTGCAAAAAATTTTTTACTTACACTAAAATCAGGTGATTGGGGTCTCGGGGTGTCTACTTTATCATTATCGGTCCAAATCTTCCAAATCAATGGTTGGATATTTTTTAAGGTCATTTCTTGTTATCTGAGCATTTTGTGCTAGAGTTCCATTTTGTGGAAACTATAGTGATAGATATTACTATAGCGGGCGTTGTGGAAGGGGAACATCATCTAGTCCAGTATTCATCCGAAGTACTTTTCAACCGTATTATACATGATATTTTTTACTCCGATCGAATTAAACGGAAAAATTTATTAATTCATTCTTCATTTAAAAACATTAGAATTAATCTGACAATTGATAAAATTAGGGTTGTAGTGCATAGAAAGAAACTATCGTTTACTGGAATGAATGTATTCCACGACTAGGTCGTAAAGTAAATTCCAGTACAGTTCTTTCTATTCTTGTTATCAACAACTACCTACTATGATACCACGGAATCATTAACTTTGCGGATCAAAAATGTGATGCAAAGGTATCATTTTTCCACCAATCGGAGAAAAATATATATTATTTAAGAATCCGACGAGTCCCGAGTTGTAGGGGGTGAACTAAAGAAATAAATGGGGTAAAACAGTCAGTTATTTTAAATTTTTATGTAAAAATTGTAACTTTTGCATTAAAAGTAAGAATAAACGTCCGAAATTAAATAATATTTTTTAACAACATTAGCAAGAAATCACCAAGTCATGTGGTTTCTGATAGAGTTAAAGAGCGTTCTTTTACAGGGGGGGGGAGAAATGACAAATAATGTAAAGTGATTAAAATAACGGAGATATTCAAAAAAAATTAACACGTTTTAGTAAAACTTTTTTCTTATGAATATGAAATAACCAATGATTAATTTCTTGCAGAATTTGTTCTATTTTTCAATTTTTCTCAAGAACCGTTGGTTTTAGAAGAAAAACTGAAGAGACTAAAACTGTTTATTTTAAAATTTTCTATCAAATGAAACAAATTAAATCAAATTGCTTTAAGCAAAAACTATTCCAATATTTACCACAGTGTAACTTTTATAAGATATATCGACTTATCGACAGTAGGTACAAAGAGCATTAAAGTATTTTGAATACTTTTGGAAATGAAGTAATTTCTTAACATTTTAAACCCAACTTTGAGAGCCTATATCTTTTTACGGATGTATTTCTTGCAAGATGTCAAGGTAGATGACAAAGGATCGATTTTGATCCCACCAGGAACTCACTTTTGGGTTTATTTCGTCTATCGTATTTGTCTTAAAGTTGATCCAGGGATGCCTAAACCATTTTATAGTAGCTTTGCTAATAATAGGATCTTGAAGTGGCTCAATATAGAAGTGATTATTGGACACATAACTTACACCTAGATAAGATATGTTCATCATGATATGATATTAGTCTTATGGGCATTTGCACCGCTTACAGATTAACTGACAGATAGTTTATCTGGCAGTTAAGTTGTCAAAATATAATTTATTTGTCACATAAACTAAAATCGGTGCAAAAGGTCATAAGTAGAAGGTAATTTTGTAGAAAATGTATTCGTCAGTTATTTTATTTATCGTAAAGTAGCTGAAGGTGCAGGTGCAATGGTTTTTGATAACTTAACTTCCAGATAAACTATCTGTCAGTTAATCTGTAAGCGGTGCAAACGCCCATTAGTTGGAGAGAAAGCAAAGCTCAGGTATTTGATGTACTAAGAATTGTGAGAATCCGATGAACTCTAAATAATGTTTGACATAATGAACATTTAAAAAAAAATTTTAAATAACTTTTTCAAATGCCTTGGCTCTGTTCAGAAATTCTATCTCGCTGATTATATCTTTATTTCATATTTACATAAATAATAACATACAATATGCAATTTTCCAAAAATTTTACATGAAAAACATTTTAATGTTATTGTAAATTAGCTCTATTCAAACATTAATAGCCTTTTAATGCAGTTGCAGATTTTGCCCCTATCTTTCTATCGAGTCCTCACACCCTAAACTTTAGTTACATATGTTTCCATTAGATTCGCTCTCACAGTTGGCCAATACGTTTATACTTTATTCAATTACTTCAACATTTTCTTTTTTGATATTTTGTCAACTAGAAAACAGCCCTTTTGTGTAGTAGTGAAATTACTTGTCAAACAAAGAAACTTGAAGTGCGGATTAGGTGACAAATTGCGAGCTCTTATGTTCTGAGTAGTTTTGTGTTTGTTCTGTTGAGATGACGACGTGTAAATTGAAATTTTCTTTTCGATGATTGTTATTAAAGGGTTACTACTTGTTATCTTTTACTATTACTTACTAGGAAGAAAAATTTTGCTTAAATTCAATCAAAAACATCCCCGTTTCACTAATTTTATTTCTGTCCTAAAAATTGTTTAAAATTCTTGTGGAACCCTTATCTAGTGGTTTAAGCACAGATTGTTGATTAATTTAAACCGGAAGTTTTATAATAATTTATTTCTTTATTTTCCAATCGTAAACTAAAATTAACTACGTTGGTAATTAAAAAGACATATTATAGGTACATCCTTAATTTATGAACTAACTAAAATACAATAATTTTTCATATTCAACCCTAAAGCGATTTAGGGAAGCATAAATAACGGAAATGCTTGATATATATTTTTAATGACGTATAAGCAGGGGCCACAAATTACACCTTCGACCTCAATCTGCACCCTGCAAATATAACCTCATGTAATAACAGATCCGTATTTTATAATTCATTTAATTGTATTGGCATTTCAATTCATTCAGAATAATTTTAGGAGTAAGTACAACTGGGTACAACTATAATTTCTAGTGGCAGTGACAGTGACACAGATAGTGTTCAGGTGTGGTGCAGAAGATTAGCTAAGATTCTTCATCAAAAGGGGCTGCTTAAGGCTTAATTATTCATGCCTAACATCAAGTTTCACTATATTATGAGCAATGAGCATCATGCAGAAGATGAATTGAAGTGAAGTTTTACAGCAAAATAAAGAAAAGACAAATTCTGTCAGAAGTCTATAAATGTTATCTTCCACTTGTCAAAGAAAATCAATAGAATTTACTTTCACTTGGACGTATCTTTAAAAATCAGTATTAGGTAAATCGTACGGCCCCGGCCCTGTAATAGGTGAAATACATTTTCCATGGTTGGATAGTCATGCTTTGCATGCTAAGCCCTTATTTTATCTTTACACGTGGCGTTATCTACAATCAATACAAATGTCATATTTAGACCTTTATTTTGTTGTCTTTCACGCTTTTGAAAACGAATATTTAATTAAATTTATCACTCTATACTTACCAAGTAGTTGATAAAAGTACTAAAACTTTCTAAGCAAGAACATAAAGAAATGCTTTGGGTAACTACACACATCTCATCTCATCTTAAAAAATGGCGTTGAGCCCTTGAATTGATAGATAGTAAAAAGTATGATGCTGATGAGCAAGCATATTAGTCTATTATCATACTACCATCAGTGAAAACTCTCAGCGTAGGTAGTTTTCTCTCAGAGTTTGCAAGAAATTGCGAGTCTCGCATGCTCGCCTCACCTCGCAAAAAGTTGCAGGATGCGAGGCGAGGCGAGAGTAAGATTTCTAACGCCAAGCAAGATGCGAGGCGAGAAAACGATTTTAGCTTGCGAGGCGAGACTCTCGCCTCGCAGTTTTGCGAGATCTCGCGAGAAAACAGCTCTGTAGATTCTCTTGAGCATTAGCTAGCTCCAATATGGTTTCGGAGATATGGTTTTTTGTATTGGGAGGGGGGTTAAAGCTACCTCCTGTCCCGTTGTTGAAATTAAACTAAAAGCTAGCTCTGGCATCTCTAGAGCTTCACCAATCATATAGCTAGCACCCCCGAAATAATTGGGGTTGAAGATTTTTTTTGTAGCTCTACAACCCCATTTGGAATTTCTTGATAAAATTTTGTGAGTTTATTGAAAATAGCTAGCACCGGCTAGCTCCCAATTTTAAACGCAATATTTTGAGTCGTTTCGGAAATAGGTATCTACAGTTACTTTGGGGGCTAAGTTAACCCTAGACCCCCCACCCAGTTGTTGAAATTAAACCAAAAGCTAGCTCTGGCATCTCTTAGAGCTATTTGACATGGACTAAGTATCGTTCTAACTGTTAGTAACTGAATCAACTCAAGGAGCAAAAGCACGGGAATCTAAGCTTTAACGCTTTAACGTCGTACACGCGTCATGCGTAAAAATTTCTACTGACGACGTTAAAGCTTAAATTCCCGTGCTTTTGCTCCTTAAGTTGATTCAGTTACTAACAGTTAGTATGATATTTAGTCCATGTCAAATAGCCCTTAGAGATAGCTCCACCTAGCTCTACCGATGATATAGATAGCACCTACCAAAATAATGGTAAAAAAAAATTTGTTTAGCCCTTATTCCAGTTAGAATTTTTCTATTTTTAAATTTTGTAGATTTATTGGAAATAGCTGGTACCGGCTAGCTTCCAATTTTGAACGTAATATGTTGGGCCGCTTTGGAAATATCTACAACTTCTTTCTGGGGGAGTAGAGTTCTGAAGAGTAGAAATTCTGCCAAAAGCTAGCTCTGGCACCTCTCGAGCTAGCTCCATTTATATTCACTAACCATAAGGTAGCAGCACCCCACTACCGAAATAATGAGGATTGCAAAAACGTTATTGACTCCCCTCACCCGTTGAAATTTTTTAATTCAATTTTGTGAAATCATGGGAAATAGCTAGCCCTGGCTAGCTCCCAATTTTAATGTAAAATCTTGGGCCGTTGTAGATATTTCTACAACTCTGATAAAGCTGATAAAGCAAGAAAAATAAGGAAAATTAAAAATACGTAATTCTGGTCTAATCTTGAAGAAATTGGACTCAAATGAAAGTGCTTGAAGAGCTGAACACGGGCATCTACAATTTATCTCCATTTCGATCTCAGGGGCGGCAGTAACAAAAAGGATTAGAAAAAATGACAAGTAGCTGGTTTAAACTATACAAAATTTCCAGGATGCTGTAATACTGTACTGTAATACAAACTAAGAGTTTGGGGGCCCTCCCCCAAAATCCAGAGTGGGGCTTCTACCCATTCTCGTTAATAATAATTTTATTTAACCAAAATTCGGTTTTATAACAAAATTTCATACCAAACGATGTTTTTGGGGCCCTTTCTATCCTGGGGCCCTTCCGCAACGCGGGCCCGGTGGGCCCGTTATTTACGCTACTGTACGGAGGACTCCACAATATGCTTAGTGACGGCATACAGACGTCCTCTCGGTGACTTACACACGTTCTTCACTAGCCTAAAGGTGGGCACACACGATCGAACATGTCTTACAACAAGAAAAAGTTCGTCAACATCAACGTTCGTGGGTTGGCTTCAAAAACCCTTCGAACATGTACGCGCGTACATGATCCTCAACATCAAGGTGCGTGTATTGGCCCAAAAACGCTTCGAACATGTACTACGTGAATACAAAAAGTCAGTTTTCAAAAAATCTTGAAAACATGTAGTGTATTGATGTATGCACAAGCGGGCCACACACGATCGAACATGTCTTCGAACATGTACGTGCGTACACGTTGGAAGCGTATTTGGGTTAACACACGGACGTGAATGTTTGACGAACATGTACGCTCGTACATGTTGTAAGACATGTTCGATCGTGTGTGCCCACCTTAAGAATTGCTTGTCTTAAGCCGGCCTTACATGACAGCTTCTAGAAGCCAGCTTCTTTTTCTAAGCCAATAGAAACCTTGCATTTCCAGCGTCAGACGCTAGAAGTTGGTTCAAGTTCAACTTCTATTGGTTTGAAAAAAAGACGCTGGCTTCTAGAAACTGTCATGTAAGGCCGGTTTTATGCTTCAAGGAAATTCGAGTCCATCGTTTTATGGGGTGATTTTAACATAAACTTCCAGACAAACTCGAATGAAAAGAAATGCACTTTCTGATCTATTCTCATCATATGATTTGGGAACTTCACTTACGGGATTTACTCCTATGCATACAAATGTAAATAACCAGATCTCTAAGTCGATGATTGATTATATGGTCACCAACTTAAAAGAAAATACCAATGATATATAGGACATCAACCCCATTATAGCGGATCACCAGGCTCAGATTATTTCTTGCAAACTCTCTAAGTTCGGGAGATCTAACACAACTAAATGTCGACAATGTAGGCTTGCTCTATTTAGATGCCAGAGCTAGCTTTGGGTTTAATTTCAACAACTGTGGGGGCTACCGTTAATTTAGCACCCTCCTTTCATCTATGAATTTTTCAGGGGAATCTTAATCCTTCCACGCATCCCAGAAGCCAGAAGTAGAAGTAAATTAATGATACCAAACGGCCGTACAAACTATAAGCGAATTCACATTACAGAATAGAGAACAGTTCCCAACTTCTGACTGCTCGCTCATTCTCTATCTCTGGCTTATTCTCTATTTTTGGCTATTATGGCTATCTATAAATAGCTCAGTATCTATTATTATGGTAATTGTACTCGGTCGTGAGCGTCAGTAGCGGCTGCAACTTATTTGAGCGCTGTATGTATAATGTCCATTTGTATGGTCAATTGGCGTCTGAACATTTATTATACATAAACAACTCAAACGCATATTTATATCACAAAAAGGACTAAACGAGTATAATTTTCAGACAAAAGAAGTTGTTTTTGCCAAGAAAAAGTTATTTTGAACTTCGTTTTGAAATAAAGACGCTTTTTGGGTCACAATAAACGAAAAAAAGTGTCATCAAAATCATATTTAAAATAATGATGTTCACATTTTTCCAACATTAACATCTGTCAATTTTTGTGCTGAGCTGTGAAACGGTGAAGTGTTTCTTTTGTTTAGGTTAGGTTATTTAGAAGTTTTTATACAAAATTTAAATACAATTTCCATTCAAAATGAAAGTAACAGTGACCACAATGGCAGATTACATTTTCGTACTCGACGTTTCAGAAGAGTTGGAACTGGAAAATTTCAAAGCCTTTTGCGAAGTCGAATCTGGTTTTCCCAGTCACGAGATATTAATTTCCTTTAATGGAAGGCCTTTGTTGGATGATAAAAAGTCACTTAAAAAGTATGGAGTCGCAGATGGTGACGTTGTTATTATGCAGCACATGTATGCTGCTGACGGACAAAGTAGCAACGAGAGTAGTAAATAGTTGTTTTATTTGGTTTAAATAATTGTATAAAAATCAATATTTTAGTGTCTACACTAGATTTTAGCACTATTCAAGTGCCTGACTCGTCTAGACGTAATGCTACACCACAGACTCAAAGCAATCGTTCTGGGCAGGTTGAAGACGATCCTGTTCTTATACGTGACATGTTTCTCGCAAATCCCGATCAACTTGCACTTTTGAAACAAAATAATCCAAGACTCGCTGATGCTTTACTTTCCGGAAACATCGGTACTGCTTTATTAACAGTTGCGGTATTAGATAACAATTTAAATAAATTCTAGATACTTTTGCCGGTGTTTTACGCGAACAAGTTCAAGCTAGACAGGAGAGAGATCAACAGAGACTGAGGATGATGAATGCTCATCCTTTTGATACAGAAGCACAACGCTTAATTGCCGAAGAAATTCGACAAAAAAATATTGAAGCAAATATGGAAGCTGCTATGGAGTATAATCCTGAAACTTTTGGAACTGTTACTATGCTTTACATTAATTGCCGTGTTAACGGAATTCCTGTAAAAGCGTTTATCGATTCAGGTTTTTAATTGTATTTTGAGGTAGATCAATTTTTGATTTTAAGTTTTTAGGTGCACAAACTACTATTATGTCGAGTAATTGTGCCGAGCGATGCAATATTATGAGATTAGTAGATACTAGATGGGCTGGTATTGCAAAAGGCGTTGGTGTTCAAAAAATTATTGGGAGAATTCATATGGTTCAGATTCAGATTGAAAGTGATTATTTGACTACTAGTTTTTCTGTTTTGGAAGAACAGCCTATGGATATGTTACTAGGTTTAGATATGTTAAAAAGGCATCAGGTTGGTGTAATTTTAAAGTTTTTGCAGTTTTTGAATTGTTTGTTTTGACAGTGTTGCATAGATCTTCATAAGAATGTTTTGAGAATTGGTACAACTGGAACTGAAACTACTTTTCTTTCGGAACGAGATTTACCAGATTGTGCTCGTCTTAGCGGTTTGTCGGATGAAGATATGATACAGCAGTCGAGAAGACAGGCCGAAGAGAGGGACATTCAGGAAGCTCTTAAGAACAGTAGAGATAGTGCTAGTGAGTACAGTTTTTTTCAAATGTTGAAATTACGCATTTAAAGGAGAATTATTTGAAAATGGATACTGAAAAGAAATTATCTCTGGGGAACTTTTAGATTTTGAGAAAATGTAGCTTATTGAGTTTTGAAATTCAAATTTAGTTCATTTTCAGAACAGAAACCCTCGTCCTCTCAGAATGCCAAATCTCATAATGGACGAAATAAATACTTTAGAAATGGCAGAAATTCATAATGAATTTGTGTATTTGATTATTTTTAGAATTTAAAATTAATTTAATTGATGAAATTTCAGATATTCCAGCAACTAGTACAACAAATCAACAACCAAATTCTTCTACTAGTGATGATAGTTTTGTTTCATTAGATTTAGTAATTTTACCGACAGATAAATTTACCGAAGCTGACGTTGCCGAATTACTAGCCTTAAAATTTACACGCGCCCAAGTTATATTTGAATTGCGCAAGTTTAACGGCGATAAAATGCAAGCTACAGCTGCACTTTTCGCCAAATCTTTGAAATTTTAATAATTATGTTTGTACTTTATTTTTAAATTATTTTAAATAAACAATTTCTGTGACTGATTCAAATTATTGCAGGTAATTGTTTAAATCTACCTCAAATTGATTTCTAAATTTATATTACTATGAAACATATCAATTTTTGTTATTATTGTGTAATGTTGCGAATTGTAATTTTATAGGCAGTCACAGAATTTTCTTTTTTATACTTTAGACTGTGGTACTGATTGATTATAACTTTGAGAAGAGTTTGGAAATTTTTAGCGTGCGACATAGATAATTTTTGTTAATTGCAAAAACATCTTTTCATTGGCGTAACATTTGCTACGGTGCTGATTTTCTATATTGTTTTGATTTATTACTACACATGAACTAATCTAAAAAGTATCTCTATAATAGCTTTAATTTATTTTTATCAAAAAACCTTTCAAAGCGAACTTGAGCGCGTTTTACAAGTAGAAATAAATTACAATTAAACTGCCATTTTTGAAGAATAGAAAAATTCATCGATATGTAACGTTTCAAAATTAAATTCCGGAACTTAGTGCTTATTTCCATTTGATAGTTTGAAGTTAAGATTCAGAGAGTGTAAAACAAAACAATTGGAAAAGTTTAGACAGTAATAGCAATTTGTTAAGAAATATAAATTTTTCTTAAATCATTAAAATTACGTACACGATACAATTAAAGCTGTTATACAAATAATTCATTTTTATTTGCTAAAATTTTAATTCTGTTGTGTACATTTTAGTTCAGGAAAAAAGATTTTACAATGAATAAAATTAATTTACTGTATCGTTCACTGTATCTGTAGTTAAGTCTTGATTTACTTTAATAACAAAGCACTAAACTTTCATTATTTTTGAGTGAATTATAATAAATAGTACCTCGAAACGTATAAACAATAAATTAAAAAGCATTTATTGAAAATTATGGATAGGAATGAAATTAGGACAGCTTATAATAATGTTTAAGCTAACGAGTTGTGTATTTAAAAGCAGAAAATATTATACGGTACGGTTAAAATAAAATTTAAAAATTAAGTACTTAAAAGTTACTTTTTTTGGTGGATTTTGTTAGTAATAATTAAACTAAATATATTTTTATTTTGTTTAATAAATTTATAATGTACAAAAAACTGCTTATTTAATATGAATTTTAAGCTGCAAAAGTAAAATTGGTTAAATTGACCAGTTTACATTATAATTCATCCTTACGTGCAATTTTAAATTCAACCGTATCACTATTACTTTTTGCTGTTGCTCTCTTTTGTCTATTATTGTGTTCGCTACCTTGATCAGGATTTGTTATGGTTATTTTAGAAATCACCGATGAGCTACAATTACATAATTCATTTTATTTGTAATAGAAATTAAGTAATTTAGTCACCCCTTAGCCAATTTGGTTTCTAAAGTAATATTTCTAGTCTTCCGAAAATCACATTCTAACTGAAATGCCGCATCTCCAGGCATAATTAAATCCTTATCGTTTTGTACAACCAACACGTTTGAAAATACATCTCCTTCCTGTAAAAACAAATTAGGCGAATTATAAAAAATTATTTTAAACGTTACTTGTGTCGTTTTGCATTTATCCAAAGGGAAATGTATCGAAAATGCTCGTTGTCCTCTCTTGTAACCAGGATCCAAGTAACAAGGTTGTTGTTTTTCGTGAAAACTACCCCTTGTGTATATCACTCCTGAAAAGTCTTCTTCGGTTACTAAATCTACGTGCATGGAATTTGATCCACACTTTAACTTTACACTTTTATAACCACCATCAGGAATTCCTATCTGCATATCATTTCCAAGATTTTGTTTGAATAATTCTACAAAAATTAGCAATAATAATTACGATTAAAATTATAAGTTATTATTACCATCGGCGTTAGCTTTGAAAATGGAGCAAATAATTAAAGTAGATAAAAAATTTGTATGAAACATTGTATGTGTGTAAGTTTAAAGTAACTGTGGTTTTTACTTTTAGAAGTCAAGGTCAATTCAGTCGATGAACCTGCTTAAAAGCGAAAAATTCGTACCGGTCTTACTAGCTTTTGAAAAAATATATTTAAATGATTTTAATATACGTTGTTTTAAGTAATCAGTTTTTGGTTTTTTAAAGCTTTATAGAAGATTTTGGTTTTTCTGTTGTGAAGTTTGTAGGATGCTTTTATTGTGGTTTGGATATTTCCGAATTTAAAATAATTGATATGGTTAAATAAACATTTAAAAATTAATTTCTAACAACTTTCATTTGCCAAATGGTCACTTTTTGTTGAAAAGCGGTTTTTATGTAATATTTATATAATTATTTTGTTCTAAACTGTCGGTAAGTGGAAAAATGTCTTGATAATGAATGATCATAAGTCAGGAAGACGCTCTACAGATACCTAGTACCAAAAAATAAGCATTTTAAATAAATTTAACACCAAAATTTTTTGAATTATTAAAAAAAAATCGTTTCGTGACGTCACACATGCGCTATTTGCGCCACTTCTAGTTCTAACCAATGAGCGTGCCTGGCTTTCCAAATCCAAACCAAACCTTGTTGAACAACAAAAACAGTTCCCTTACAACTATTTAGTGAATTTTTAAGTAATCGTTTTGCTTTTTAGAAAAATTACAACCAAATAATAATAATAAAATGACCTCCTCTTTATATTTAGAAAATTATCTAGACAGTAAGTACAAAAATGTGATTGTTTAGTAAACATAACCTCAATTTTTTTTAATCATTTAAGGTTTAGAACATTTACCGATTGAATTACAACGTAATTTCACTTTAATGAGAGATTTAGATTCTCGAGCTCAAACTGTTATGCGAAATATTGATGTAGTTGCCGATACGTATTTAAAAAGTATTAAAAATTCAACTAGCGAACAACGTTCCACCGAACTTACTAAAATACAAGATATGTTTAATAAGGCTAAAGTGAGTGACTTTACTTTCTTTTCGAACTTAATTTATAATAAAATTTAAGGAATATGGTGACGACAAAGTACAATTAGCAATTCAAACATACGAATTAGTCGATAAACATATACGACGTTTAGATTCAGATTTAGCAAGATTTGAGTCTGAAATACAAGATAAAGCGCTTAACTTACGCAATCAAGAGGATAGTAGTGTTGGAAAGAGTATGTTTTACAAAGTGTTTAAAGTTTTAATTTAAAATGCTGTTGTAGAAGGTAGGAAGAAAATTAAAGATGGAAAGGATGGTAAGAAAAAACGTTTGGGTAATTCGAGCGAAGAAGATTCTGCAGGGACTGTTAGGGCTAATAAGAAAAAGAAACAAAAAGCGAGTGTGGGTGGTAATACTGGTGGTACTGCTTCGAGTAGTGCCATTTCTTCAGGTGAGGGTTCGTATCATTTCTTCATCTATCATTGTCACAAGACTTCATAAGCACCTTTCATAACAATATTTTCTTTTGCAAATTTCCAAATGCAGGCATTTCAGGTGTTGATGGAATATTACCAGGATTAGCAGGAATTACACATCCTAGCGATGTTCTCGATATGCCAGTGGATCCAAACGAACCTACGTATTGTTTGTGTCATCAAGTTTCATACGGAGAAATGATTGGTTGTGATAATCCAGACGTTAGTTTCTCTTATGTACGTTTTTCTCTTGTAACTTGTATGTTTTTAGTGTCCTATTGAATGGTTCCATTTCGCATGTGTCGGGTTAACGACAAAACCAAAAGGAAAATGGTATTGTCCTAAATGTACCCAAGACAGAAAAAAGAGATAGGTTTAAGATTATCTACAAGTTTTAGCTTTAAAAGCGCTAAATTTTTTAACGACGTATTTCTTTAAATTATTTGTTGTGTAAATATGAAATTACCTTTCTATTTAAGTGCACATTTTGAGTTTTTTTGTATGTTTTTTAAAATGTTAAAATTTTAATAAATTAATTTAATTCTAAATTATAATTGAAAACCTTAAAACTACTCCATTATGGTCCAGTTGAACATAAAATACTCATTTTAATTCTGTAACAAAATCAACGCGTTGTAGAGATCAACATGGACTTATTAAAATAGTTTATTAGAAAACTAATAGTACATATTTGTGTAAATTAAAATTCATCGTGAAAACTTAAAGCTGTATCTACCATTTTAGACTTAAGAAATAAATCGGGATGAGCTAGCATTTCATCTAATGATAACATATTATCGTGATCGTTATCTGCAAGTGCTAGTAATGCTTCTGCTTCGTGTTCGCTATGTCTCGGACTTTGAGGTGCTACATAATGTAATAATTCTCTCCTGTCGGCTTTACCATCTCCGTTCAAATCAATTGACTTTCTAAACTCCGCCCTTCTTTCATTTTCATCTTGTCTTATTATCAACATTTCATCATCCCCACCTATAAAGTTTAAATTTTAATATGAAATTGAAAGAAATGAAAATTAAACCTGGCGTTTGCATAACAGCAAATTCGTCTTCAGTTAAAATTTCGTCTCCGTCTCGATCAAATTTATCGTATAATTCATCTACAAGAGCTAAATGATTAGCGGCACTCGATTCTGGATGGGTAAATGCTAAAAATTCTTCAGCAGTTAATGAATTTGGATCGGATTTTGCAGCTTCTAACCAAACTGCTTTATCTTTCATAATTTGTTCTGCAGGAGCTAAGATTTTTAATAAAAAATTTTAATTAATTCCGTTAATACTTTACCCTTAATGGATCTTTGTAAACCTTTGTGCCTCTTTTCGTCGTGTTTTTTAACATATTTTTTACTGAATCCGCGTTTTCTTAAAAAATAAGTGTGGTATTCTTTCCACGATATCACACCATTTTTTGGATTTACATCTATTATTGAAAAGAGAGCAATGTTATTGCTAATTGCAAACGAAATGTGCTCCAAAATTTTTACTCGTATCCACTCTGCCAACTCGTTTGAGTCTAATTTTTCGTTTTTATTTTTATCTGCCCTAAAATATAAATGAAGAAAACAGTTTTTGAAATTATATCAAACTCACTTTAAAAAGACATCTTGTAAAATTTTCGACTGATCCATTCTGTATCTGTTACCCTTAATATTTAAATTTATTAAATATTCAGCCTTAGCGTTAAGTAATTGATTTTCTGCAGCCTCTTTATCTGAATTGAAGTTACTATTTTGTATTCTAATTTGAAAAGTGTCTTCTAGTTTTCCTTTGCTGTAAAAGTTGTCGTTATTGGACAAATCTAAATTTGCATGCGATTTTAGAGGTAACGAAAGTGTCCATATAATAACGAAAAATGTTAAATAACATAAAATGGGCACTAAATATGACCATCTTTCAAAAAAGTAACATTTTTTCTTTAGTTTTAATTCCATCGAATCTTTTAAACACTATAAAAATTAATTTTATTTTTATATAAAATATTCTTTTTAATTAAAGGCTTTTTGAAAATGTATATTAGAGGACCATTGTTGAACAAATTTTTAAGCTCAGTTTAGTAGCATTTTACATTTTATTTAGTTAACTTTTAGTAAAATCATGGCTTATTAACATTTTAAGGTTACTACTGGAAAATTGATTTCATGTGAGCAAACGCGCGAGGAAAAATTGATTTTCCTATTATGTTTGTACCTACCTACGTTTAGTGGAAACTACAAGAGGACGCTATATTTCATTCGATAACGTTTTTACAAGGCTAGTTCATTAATCACTTATAATATTAGTAAAGGAAAAAATTGCATTGTTAATTATATGAAAATTTGGGAATATCTTGGATATCAGGCTGTATTTACTGAAAAACCATTAACGGGCAACCGCTTCTAAGGGCGGAAAATTATGTTCGTTTTATATGAAAAATTGCTCTTTATTTAAATTTAAAAAAACCAAGATACATAAAATAAATAAGCAACGTTACCCAAATTTAACTTTATTTCTTTGTTTCTCTGACTGTACGCGAATAGGGTATTTTCCAATTTTTTAAAATGTATCTAGAAAGTTACCTTATTGATAAAGTAATCTCAAAACCACATTAAAGAAAAATTGCGGCTGTAGGTTTTGCCAAAAAAATTATTTGAAATTCAAACTATAAAGTTTCCCGCATAAAAGCGGCATGACGTCACGAGTCGTAGCTGTCAATATTCGTCAATATTCAACTAATGAGTTCCAACTTATTATAACCTTGATTACACATTAACTGACATTTAATACATGTAACTAAGCAACAAACGTGATGTGTATGACTCGTGACGTCACTTCCGTTTTAATTTTCACTTTGAACCTGCAGCATTTAATGCTTTCACTAAAGCACTTTTTAATAAAACTTTTTTGATTGACATATTTTTAATGTGCCCAAGTCATTGATAATCGACTTTGCTATGCAATAATATATTTAAAAAATTGGAAAATACCCTATTCATATAGGTAGTTTTGAGAATTTTCAGCGTAGGTATAGTTTTACTTATATTTATTTGGCTGTGTCTTGTCTTTTCTAATAGTGGTAGCTAGGACCGGACTGGCAATTACCAACGGGGCAAGTGTTGTTGAAGACCAAATTTATAAAGTTAACGCAGACCTTTTGTATGCATTAGAATATAAGGTTTCTGCCTAGATATACTGAGCCATCAACTTGTCACGGTTGTCACACACTGCTAAAACCTGGCTTTCATTCGAATGATACATGGTAAACAACTCGGTGCCAACTATGGGATGCCCAAATTGGTACAGAAATGCAGATGGGAGTTGCTTCATCACTCGTCTTAAAATCCAGACTTCTTATCTAACGATTTACCAACGCTTCGTTCGGAGAAAATCCATAATTATTGAACTTTGTTTAATGGGGAGGGAGACTTTTAAGGACCAAATTGCTGCGCTGTGATCATGCTGTGGTCGATGTGATCAAATAATGCCAGTCTAACCTTGCTGGTAGCCTATCGTTGTAATAAAATATCTTGTAATATATACCTACTAGCATTGATTATCCATCATATAATGTAATATCAATGCTACTAGCTACTGCTTTGTTGTTTGAGAGAGGTCTTGGTTAGTTTTTGGCCACTTCCGAGTGACCCATTCATAACCAAAATATTAGACACAATTGGACTAGTTAGAAGGTAAAAATACCAAAAGTCCCAGGACTTAGTTACATGGCTAAAGGGGGAGGGGTGAAATATCCCGTATTTAGGGCTTTTGTTTATATCTCGAAAGTGGTGGATCCTAGGGAAAAATCGTTTGGAACGAAATGAAAGCTTATGAAATTTTCTACGAGATTGTTTTTATTAATTTTTTCTTTATTCCTAATGGTTTTCGAGATATCTTCTCGCAAAAATCGTTAATGTATGGAAAAATTTTTAGACGAACATTTGCCTCTAGCACCTCAGTCATTTGTTGTACAGTAAGGTTTGGTTTCATAAAGGGTGCTAACACGTGTTGAGCACTTGCCTAACTTAAGTTTGCGATCTCGGACAAGTCCGTTTCATAAAGTTTTCTCAAACTCGAACTATGGCCAGACGAACAGTTATCGGTTAGTACGTTTGTTTTCAACCGATAACTCGTCTGGTCATTGATTGAGTTTGAGAAAGCTTTATGAAACGGACTTAAGTCCGTGATCACGAACTTAAGTTTGGCAAGTGCTCAGCATGTGCTTAGCACCCTTTATGAAACCCAGCCTAAAAGTCTTTAGAAAAGAAGTTGTAGAGTATTAAATTTCCTTTATTACGTGAGGATCTCTGGATTTCTTTACTGCAAAGTTTTTATGATACTATCACAATCCTATTAACATTTTTACATTGTTTTTTTTGAGTTTTTCCTTTCCTCCGGACCCTTGACAGCACCGGGCACTGAAACTTGAAGACTTTATGCGCTTCATGGCTAATCCGGCCTTGACTGCTCTGCTAGACTTAAAAAACGCTATGCATTTTGTACTTCAGAGCCGGATTAACTACGTGTGTTGCCCTTCTGAGCAATAATCTGAAATCTTTTCCTCAACAAGTGTGGCGTTTAGTTACACATATTTCTGAACGCGCTTTAACCTTTAAGGTGCGATAAGGTTTGTTGTTTTTAAATTAATTATTGAAATATTTTATACAAACTTAATGAAACCATAAAGGTTCCTTTATGATGAAACTTAGATTTTGATTTTTTTAATTGTTGGTGACTTTGATACCGTATAAGACGCAAAGTAAGCGTAAATTGGAGAATTTTATTAAAAGCATTTGATTCTTGCGGCTAGGCGTAGCGTACTGCAATCTAGATAACATCATATTACAATGATACGATAACAAAAGACTTGGTTTAAAAACACAGTACAAATAAAAGCATTGAAGGTATAAGTTGTAAAGGTAGCAAATGTTAATTAAATTTAATATTAAAATTGTATTTTTTTAAACATAAAATGGCTGAGTTTGAGTTTAACAAGAAAAAGCAAGAGTCACCTAAAGAAAATCCCAATAAAGTGAAGTTCTTCAATAACTCAAAGCTTCTTTTACTTATATTTATTATACATTTAAGGAAAATCGTGATCCCATTCAGATGGCAATTGACAACAGGAGCAAATTTACAACTGATTTTTGTGGTGAAAAACGACCACAAAGTTCCAACAAAGAATTCTGCAGAAAAAGCTGTGTATGTGGAAAAAACTAATTATTTCAAAAATTAACATTTATTTTTTTAGGAAAAGGAAAAAATGAAAATAAGTATACCGTTAAGTAGCTTAAATTTGGAAACTCTCAATTTTCTCAAGACGAGAAAATCTTGAAATTATTTTATAAGTATTTTATCTATGTGGATGGATTATGAAAAACTCGAGTTCATATTTTAATTGTGTTGTGATTATCATTAATTATTAGACCAGTATTGAAAAAATAAAAATTAAGTAGTTAACTATAATTTTTCATTTCGTCTTTTGTGTGCTAAATGGACGTCGGATGGGCGTTTTCAGTTCTAGCATGAAAGTATATCAGTGCTCGACGCTTAATCTTTAGGGCTGCTAATTTTATTAACAGGAAAATGAAGAACTAAATGTTCTAAGAGACAGCCAAACAGCTTTGTCTTTTCTTCTGACTTAGAAAAAGTGGCATCTCCTACCACCTTCAATTTTTTCATGTTCTAGTGCAATTTACATTTAAGGTCCCACTGAAACTGTTGGAGAAATCTTTGATTAGGGTAGCTGTAGTTAACAAGTATGTTAAATGAGCTGAAGGCTTATCTGATTTACATTTTATTGTAGTAATAGCCCAGTTACTAAAGATTTTAACTTCGGAAAAAGTGAAGAACGCAAGACCCTTGCCCCATCTAAATGGGGCAAGTCGATATCGCTAGTAATTAATAGTATTAGTTTTAATAGATTTTACTCTAACAGTACTATGTATACATTGTATGTCACCGACAAGATGCAGCTAAGCCGCTCTCTACAAATTTCTGTCAAATTAAGTTGACCCATATGTTGTAAACAGGATTTTCAAAATTCGACCAATAGAAAACTTCTATACAATATCGTGCGCTCTTTTTGGGAGTTGCTTAGCTGCATCTTGTCGATGAATATAATGAATTTATACTGGGTGATGATCATGACTGTCAGTCATAGGGCTTTAACATTTAAAATCATACCCATGGTTATCGCTATTTTGAAGTAATTTTCGACATTTTCTCTCATCTTTTCTTATCAGTTTATCCGTTTCTTGTAAGCGAAGTTTCTGTAGTTTTTAGATATGTGTTGTTAGAAAGATGCAGTTTAACGTTATGTTTTATTTTTGCAGGTTTTTCCTAATTTGGTCAATGGTCAAATCCATCCTTGGGATTCCAAGCACGCTTCTCTAGTGATTAACCATGAGTCAAGGTAAGTTAATATTCTATATTCTCATAACAATTTTGATTAAATATTGGGTAAAATGTTGACTGCGTGCAGAATGCACATCTGCACATTGTATATCGCTAAGGTGATACAGCACTCCTACAGGAGCTAAAAATTGGCCTTTTAGAGGGATATGCGTCTATACTCCTAAACTTGAATGCTTCTCAATTAGAGATAAAATGCCCCAACCTCTTCGTTATTCGTCAACATTTCATCAGAAGAAGCATTAATATGCGTCTGTTATCTTATATCTTCTTTTTGTTGACTACAGGAAAAGTAATAAAAAGTTCGAATTGCTATCAGACTTCTTATGAATAATTTTTGGTCTCCAAATAGTTTTTTGATTACAAACGCACGAAATGGTACCAATTTTAAAACAACATATTGAGTTTTCGTTTTATTTAAAGACTACATGCTATTATCTACAATTTTCAATACCTTGCTTATACAATAACAAGATTACAACATCATTATATAAATAATTTTTTTTGTTTATAACGTTCTTTTTACAAGATAAATTTGTACCAACAAAATATACAAAAGAATAATGCAATAAAAACAATATTAAAGGAATTTGTTATAATTCCATATAGTTTTGGTTTTTGCTATAACAATCTGTTTATGATGTATTTTTTATACTAAACTCTGTTTAGGGAACAGAAACAGCTAGGTCACTCCCCACAGATTTCTGTCAAATAAGGTTGACGCATGTCAATTCTTGTGTGATTGTTACAAACCGTATTTTCAAAATTCGACCAATAGAAAAATTCTATTCGTATATCGCGCGCATTTTTTGGGCGTGGCTTAGCTTATTTTCTCCCTGGACAGAGCATACAACAACACTAATAAAAGCTTACTTAATCTTAATTATTTTAAACAATTTACATTAATACTGTTTTTATAAAAATTATTAAAATTTAGTAACGTGATTGTTACTCATAACAGAAACTTTTCTGTCTCCATTTTCAGTCTTCTTTTCACACTTTTCTTGTGTTTGTACTTTCTCATCATTTAAATCCATTGCTAAATTAACGACTCCTTTTAGAGCAATGTCTTTCAATCGTTCGTCAGAATTTAACGGCAAATTTAAGTAAACTTTAACATTATTTGGTAAAGAATCGTAGAGAGCTTTTAATGGGGGTGATAACAAATCAGAATCTACATCGTTTGGATTTTGTGTTCCAGTTATAAGTGACACTATCATTCCTATAATTATTGTTAATAAAAATCCAATGGCAGAATACCACAAGTAGGATATTCGGTATAAAAAGAATAAATTTGAACTGAAAGTTAAAAAAATTTTAAATGAAGAAAATTCGGAAAAAATGTTACTTACTTGTAATCATCGGCAGTGTTGAGTTCTACACTAGATATAATTGTACTATTTAAACATGGACAATTATCGATACTTGTAGCCTTTTTAAGTACATTATAAGTATCACTTGCAACAGCAACTTGTTGTCCCAAACCAATCCAAAGAACAAAAATCATCGATACTACGCCTCCAGTTAACGCTCCTTTGGAATTAGCCCACGGAAAGAACATTCCTAACGAAAATAAGCCTAAAGTTACTCCTCCAACCATTCCGTTGAAACTTAAAGCTACTTGCATAACACTGCCCAGCTGTTCGACAATGAAAACCTAAACAATGCAAATTTGCAAATTAGGAATTATGTTAATTGTATGAGGAGAAATACTTACTAAGCCAAAACTGATTATTCCGTAAATAATTGAAATCCATTTAGCCCATAGAGCACCTTTAGATTCAGGCATTGTAATTCCAAAAGCACCAGTTATAAAGTCTTTGCATGTAACAGCTGAAAGACTGTTGAGTGCCGAAGCGACCGTTCTGAAGAATTGAAACGTAAATTTCCAAACGAGTTTAAGTAAAATTATAACTTACCCTAAACTAGCTGCAAATATTCCGGCTACGAAAAAGCCAGTAAGTCCTTGCATTTGACCCAACTCACTTATAATGAATAGGGGCAAAATTTCATCTGTAGCGCTAATTTCGCCCGACTTTATCGGATCACAGTGTCGATAATGAGAAACCAAAACCATACCGGTATAAAAATTGATTGTGTAAATTAAAATTAATCCAATACTAGCAACCCATAATGCACTACAAATAATTTTTTAGTATGCGGAATTTGGCTTTATTGTAAGGGTCGATTTTACAATCATTGCTTAAGCTGGCTCCAGTTAAACCTGATATGAACCCGCATGAGCGCATTCACCGTAATTCGTTTACATTACGATATACAGCCCATGCACTCATGCGGGTTCATACCCGGTTTAACTTGGGACAGTTTAAGCCATGATTGTAAAATCGGTTCTAAGTCGCTTACCTTCTAGCTTGCGATAAGTTTTCAACAGATAAATATTTTTGTATCGATGCTTGATTTGAACAAAACATAGTCATCCAATAAAATGTTCCACCTACCACAACAGACCAAAAGCTATGCCTTATAGCTGGACTTGGATTCATGCTAAAAAAATCCATTATTACTCAAGTTCATTTGAACAACTTTAGTCTTACTTAAATAGTTCCAATCTATCAGTTTTGAAATTTTCAGACCAAATAACTCCAACTCCTCCAACTAACTTTTCCCCATAATACAAAACCAATAGGATTGATCCTATCAGAACAGCAGCTTGGAATGTATCTGTCATTATAACTGCTTTCATGCCACCCTGTTGAATAAAGTTGCTAAAAATTGGTTATTTCAAAAATGCAATGGACGTACCTGAGAAGCGTAAAAAATACACACTATGTAAACTACGGAAACTGCTACGTATACATTAAGTCCAGTCACTAAAATAGAAAATCAATATTCAGTGATTATAACTGTCTTGTATGGGGGTGTAATTTGATGTTAAAATATAGTGGTTGTGGAAGACAAGAAAGGCCCAAATGTGCTTAGGGCCAAGTATTGTAAACGAAGATTGAAACTCAACCTAAGGTTAGTTATCATTTTAGTTCGACATAATTGGACAAAATAGCGAAATTGACGTTTATTTGTAATTTCAGTCTACGGTTCATTCAACCTTCAGTTAACTAGGTTTTATAATACTGGCCCTTAGGCCATCCCTAAGTGGCCGTATTATAAACAAACGTTGAAACTCAACGTAAGGTTAGCTTTCATTTAGTTTGACATAATTGGACAAAATAGTGAAACTGACGTTTATATATAATTTTAACCGAAGGTTGGGTTAACCTTCGGTTAACTAGGCTTTATAATACTGGCCCTTAGAGAACTGGGTAACACCAAATTCGCAAACATAGGCAAAACATATTTTAAACTTTTTGCTCAATATTTCCATGAAAGTGATAATGGCAAGTACTGAAAGAGATTTTTTTGCGTGCAATAATTTCACACACTTCAAGATTCAATGAGAGCCAGTATTATAAAGCCTAGTTAACCGAAAGTTGACTCAACCTTCAATGCAAATGAATGCTTTGATAAATAGACTGTGAGGACCTGAGTCCGGTCGAATAATTATTTGGCAATTGATATCCTCCAATTATAATGTATCTGCTGAATTTCAAAGAATGGAAAATTACTTACCATGACTTAATGCTAAAGCTGGTGCATATACAGCTACACTAGTATACAAAACCATCTGAAGTATATAAAGTCCACTTGCTAAAAGACTTGTTTGTTGATTAAAACGTAATCCTAAATATTCATAACTGCTTGTTAATCTTAAAAGCATAAAAACTGGTAAATATAACTTTGAAGTTAAAGGAACGACCACGATAAATGCAATACAAATCATCCAAAATTGCGTTCCATAATTATACATTTCTGCTGGATTTCCTAATAGTTCTATTGCTGTTATAAAGCTATAAAAATAAAGTTAGAAATTGTTTTCTTTTGCACAACAACTTTTTTTACCTTGCTGCTAACGACATGGCCATAGGAAAAGTACCCATCGAACCTCCACCAAGTAAAAAGTCACTACTTGTTTTTTGTTTTTGCCCAAAAAATCCATAAAATATGCCAATTCCACAAGAAATTATCAACATTCCTGCCAACACACAATAATCCGCCCAACCGAATTTGTTTTTTATTTTTTCGTGCCCATTTTCGCATTGTAAGTTATTTGGTTGTGAGTTTCTTAATAAATCTGAAAAAACACTGCTTTTTAATTTATGGATTAGCCGATACCTTAATTGCAAGAAGGTAGAAAAAACACAGTAATTTTAAATTAGCTTCAGAGGTATAAAATTGTAGGAGACACTTTTTGATTATTTTCCACACGATGACGCTCACTGATGGTTCTAATGACCTAATGAGCTGTAAACGACTAATTGCTTATTAAAAATCGTAAATGCTTTTTCAGTTAGGTCTGTTAGGTCAGTTAACAACATCAAGTAATGGTGCGTTTTTACTGCAATCTCGTTGTTGGAACGTGAATGTTCATTGCTCATCATATCAGGCATCTCGGCCGCGCCATGCTGCTCTCACCTTCTCATATCACCAATGTCGAGTTTCTTTAACGTTATGGATTCATAACATTCCACAACTTAACTATTTTCATTGTTTGCAACCGGTTTTTAAACCGATATCTATTCGTCAGTACATACTATCTTTAGAGAAACCCAACATAAGATGGTGGCCATAGAGTATTTCCTCCTAGTTCATGCTACTATCATTCGACGCATCCAATAGCAGAATGTTCGCTCATTCTCTATCTCTGTCTATTTTAGCACATTATACAGATATAGTATGAGCGATTAGTCAGCTGTTGCTGTTCGGAACTGTTCTATCGTCTGAATACACCGTCTGAATGTTCAGTGTTCAGAAAACAAACAGGTTTGTCCATTGGTTTGTGATCATATCGCTGCGGCGCGGCGTCGATACCTTTTTTTTATTTTTTTCTGTTCGATAGTTCATAATTTTCAAGAAATTATATTTTCTTGAGTTATCCACTTCCAACTGTAGTGCTAATGTTTTCATGGAGCCTTCCGAATGCTCTTGTGTTATTCTGCATTTCATTTTTGGATCGTCCTTTTATGCCACAGTCTAAGATCCTTAAGATCTCTAATAAAAAGTAACCAATTGTAAACAAAACTTTTATGTCCGCATTACTGCATATCTACTAAACTCTGTCCAGCGAACAGATACAGCTAAGTCATTCCTTATAAATTTCTCTTAAATAAGGTTGACGCATGTCAATTCTTGTCTAATTGTTATAAACTGTATTTTAAAAATTCGACCAACAGAAAACTTTTATCCGAATATCGCGCACTTTTTGTGGGAGTGACTTATCTCTTATCTGTGTCTATTGAATGGACATAGTTTAGATACTGGATAATTGTAAAACAATAATTATTGCTAGGCAACTACATAAGGTACAAACAAAATTTATTGTAGACCTTGAAATTCCACTTTATTATGCCTCTTTCTGCCTAATTATAATTAATTTATGTAGGTACTCATAGTTAATAGGTTATTAAATCAATTTTAGCGTTACGCATAAAAAACTCAGGAATAGAGCCAACTTTTGAGATCAAGCATCGATCGTTTAAACGAATAAATCACTGGATATATTAAGACGGCTCTACACACACGGACTTATAAACCGGAGGCCCAACCATCCGATTTGGCCAGAGCAGTTTTGGCCTGCACAGACCAAACCGGAGCGTCTGGACATGGTTCAGGCGGTTTAGGAAATTGTTTTCACCCGACATTAAATTCCAGCAAGTTCACTTGAAGTTTTTCACTAATGAGGCTCTGATTTCCAATACAATCTTGTCGATGCCTTCTTCAAACTTTAGCCTATCAGGAATTATGACTATTATAATCAACCAGGTATTAAAGTAGCTAACGACTGCGAGCGGTATGTCTAAACTTTCCTGTCGATTCGTTAGACCTGGTCGACCTGGTCCTCTTAATATTAGAGCCTGCCCTAGGTAGAGCTAGATCCCATAAAATGATCCTTACTGCATTTTCATCCGTTGTGGTGGTAGCAACTACTTCAGAGATTTCAAACGTTGAAATTACGTTAAATGCGGGTTGTTAGGATAATAAACCCCTGCTCTAACACCTCATGTTAGTGAGTGAGACTGTCAAGGAACCGAACAGTTAAGTAAAGAACAAAAACGCGCTCAATCCATAGCTTAAACCTCCTCACGATAAAAGTTGATTGGATTTTTTGTCACTTCTTCCTAACATAATTTTGTTATTTTAATTAAATTTCTTACCTGAATCGGTAAACGGTGGCAAAGTCTGTGGTAGAAGAGGATACTCGTTAAAATTAATCGGTTCTTTTGTGGAAACATCTTCTGCACAAATTTGGTTAAAATTAACAATGATAACAAATGCCAAAATAAAAATAATTTTCGACGGAAATGGCACAGGAGTATTTTGTTTCTTAGTAATATCGAACATCATATTGGAAAGCTTTTTTGTTAATTAAACAATTAATTGTTACCATTAAAAATTATAAATAGACGATAATAAACTACCTGTAAAAGAAACAAAAACTAGTATTAGAAAATTTAGTGGAGTAATTTCTTTCTATAAAATATTATATCGTAGTTTGGGTGGATTTATCCGGTTAATTCTGCATTTCAATGTTTGCTAATTTAAATAAAAATTAAAACGCCTGTATATTTGAGAAATCGCCTAATTTTAATTAATTGGTGTAGCTAATCTTGAATGCATTACCGATTTATTAAATGTACAGTGTGTTTCAAGGCTCACCATTGGAATTTCTGAAACTATTTAACTTAGTTAAATGAGGAAAATGGCTCAAAATTTGCACACTATGCAAAATTAATGAAAATATTATGTTAAACTAAAGCCACAATACTACACTTTTGATAAAACTAATTACCGTTTAAATAAAGCTACTATCAGCAACGTAATTGTCACACTAATTAGCAACATTCGTCAATGACTAATGATAAAGAAATGAAAAACGCTGTAAAACTGACAGGAAATGCACATTATAGGTACCACCTTTATTACCATAAATTATCTATGATGAGGTACGACTAGTAGCGTTAAAATCAGTTAGATAATAGCATCCCCTAAGATATAATGACTAGTACCCGGTTTTATCCGACTACTCGGTTTTGTCCAATTCTCCCCTACTTACAATATTTTTGAGTTTCCGAACTTTCAATGGTGAAAATCTGGGACACACTGTATAAACGTTTAAAGAATATTTATTAATTTACAAGTGCATCAATTAAAAAAAAATTTTTTAGGACCTGAAATAAGTAAAAACTCTTCCTTGACGTATTGTATATTTAAAAAAAATTAATTGAATTGATTTTAATTTAAAATGGCTCACATTAAATTGCTTTGACGTAAGTAATTTTTAATAAATTCTTTGATGTGTACAAACAATTAATTTAAAAGAAAATGCTTCACTTTTGCACCACTTTAAAAGAAAATTAAATTTTACATTACGTTTTCCATATTCGTGTGGATGAGAGTGAATTGCAGTGCCTCACAGAGAACAATGAAAATGTTGTGGGATGTAAATCGAAAGCATTGTTAATTTACTCACAAATTGATTTTTACAGTTTAATTGTTGTATAATTTTGTTTATATAACAACTATTGTTTTTTTAAATGGAAATTTCCTCCATTAGACAAATTAAAAATATCTATAATTACAGTTTTTTCCTAAAAATTTTTCATAAAAATCCCCTTGAAATTTTATCACTTTTTAAAAATATTCTTATGTAAATAATCAAAATTCTTTTGGATATAAGTACTTACTTTATAAATAAAATCACATACACAAAAAAAAAACTTAAATAATTATTTACATCTGACCCTTTGCAATAAAAATGTACGAAACTGTATTTGTATAATTTGCCGATTTGATCGACTTCTGTATTTCATTCGCGTAGTAAATTAGTTATGAACAAATTTAAAAAAAAAATTAATATTATTTAAATTTCTTATTGTTAAAAATGTAACACACTTTCAAAAACAATATTATTTAAACTAAAAGTTTCTGTAAATCGTTCTTAAATAAATAGTTTCGAAATAATTAAATCCGGAAAATATTGGCGGGGATAACGTTCAAGTGACAAAAGATCTTAACTCTACCACTGTTGAGAATTTAGCTTTTGATTAAAGTTTTTGAATTACTTTTTATTACAGGCAATTTTTATTAATTGCTTTGTCACTATCAAAAGTAATTACAAATTTAATCCCAAAGCTCCTTTTGGAGTTTCTGAATGTATCTATTTATTTAACAATTTTTATTCAAAACGTTGATCATGCGGATTTTACCAATAATATAGTTATTTTTCTTCCCGAAAGTTTTCATTCACCTTTCGTATTCATGCTGTATGTGTATAATACGTGAAAAATTATAGTAAAATGCGCAGCAGCCTTTGAACCCCTTTATTGAATCAGTAATACAAGTATAAGAACCCCACAGTTATCAAAGTAAAACACGAGACACCTTAATAAAGTCGTTATTTTTGGAAATAGAAAGTCAAAAAAATCAAAATTATGTGAATGTACATGAATACGTTGTTTAAGATTATTTCTGCTCCCCATTTTAACATATTGGACTGAAAATTCTATCTATCAATCGAAAGGTAATTTTTAAACGCTGGAGGTACTATTAAAAACTTTATCTAGAGGTGCGAGAACTTGATCATGAAATTTTCAAAATTCGATCAAAAACGACTTTGAAGGCCAAAGTCAAGTGTGTAAATTGGGGAATTTTTCTCTTCGAGGGGTTCGAGGGCTTTTATCTGAAATAAAAAGTGTCCAATTTCCACGAATGCGAATGGTATTGCCTTAATGATGGAATTTCCTCCATAGACATGCACTTGCAGCACTAAAGGGCCAGTATTATAAACGAAAGTTGAAATTCAATCAAAGGTTAGCTGTCATTTTAGTTTGACATAATGGGACAAAATAGCGAAATTGACGTTTATTTATAATTTCAACCGTAGGCTTTATAATACTGTACTAACCCTTAGGGCCAAGTTAACCGAAGGTTGACTCAACCGTAAGTTGAAAATAGAAATAATCATTTATTATTTTTATTTTATAATGATTATAAATTATTTATAACAATAAGGGCCAGTATTATAAAGCCTAGTTAACCGAAGGTTGAAATTAAAAGTAAACGTCAATTTCACTATTGTGACCAATTATGTCAAACTAAAATGACAGCTAACCTTAGATTGAGTCTCAACCTTCGTTTATAATACTGGCCCTAAGGTCGAGTTTCATAAAGGGTGCTGAGCACTTCCCCGACTTAAGTTCGAGATCGGGATCAAGCTTTCTCAAACTCGAACAGTTACGTCGCCGCTTTCGGCGGTTATCGGTTGAAATCAAACAAACTGCCAACCTTTTCGAAACTTGGGCAACTCGTTCTTTACGTTTGTTTTCAACCGATAACTGCCGAAAGCGGCGACTTAAATGTTCGAGTTTGAGAAAGCTTTATGAAACGGAATTTTAGTCCGCGATCTCGAACTTAAGTTGAGCAAGTGCTTAGCACCCTTTATGAAACTCGCCCTTAGTCACTTATTGATGAGAAACAGAGAAAGAAGATTCTCAACTGTAGGTACTCTTTTACTTTTTTTATTTCTTGCGATCTTTAAAACCAGTGACTCTGTTGCCAAAATTCAAAAAATACGTGAAAGGCAAATTAATGTTGAACTTAGATACTGGCAGAGTTGGGCAGTATCAATGATTCATGTATCTTTGATACGTATCTTTGATACTTTTGTATCTTGTATCTTGTATCTATGATACTTGAGGTGAAAGTATCTTGTATCTTGTATCAAAGATACTGAAATTGAATTATCATGTATCTTGTATCAAAGATACTTTTTAGTGTCAATGTGCCCAGATACTTTTTTTAACACTTTTTCAAAAATCAATAGAAAAAAAGAAAATAAAATAAAATTAAAGACAAAAAAGCTGGTACAGGTTGTTTGTCAAATGTAAGACCTTGCAGGCGATAACGGTGTAATATTTCCAGGTAGGACATTAGATTGTATAAGTATCTACTTAGATTTTTTGAGAATTAACAAGGGAAAGATTATTTTTTGGAAAATCAAATTTCTCTTCTAAATAAAACAACCCTTTCCCCATGGCCTTCCTCTATTCTGATTGGCTTTTGTATTCAGACAGACACTGTAACTATTCTGAATCCTTGGTTCAACTTTCATTTACCTTTTTATCTCGAAAAGGTTCAGTTATTACATTATCAGTTAGTTAACATGGCTTGGGTTTGACTTTTCTAATACTATTATAGTTAATCTATTTTTAAATAAAACCACGGAAAATAGAATGATGAAAAAAGTATCAAGTATCTTGTATCTTTCGATAAAAAAATAAAAGTATCTTGTATCTTGTATCTATGATACTCGAGGTGAAAGTATCTTGTATCTTGTATCAAAGATACTGAAATTGGATTATCATGTATCTTGTATCAAAGATACTTTTTATAAGTATCTTGCCCAACTCTGGATACTGGTAGTTTTTTAATTTAAAACTTTTGGACACTATGTTTCGAAAACAGGCTTCCAAAATAGGAAAAAAATTGAAAAAAATTGATCATTAGTGTAGTTAGTCAACGAACCAAAATTTATCCTGATTTTCGGACTTTTTTCCTAATTGCTCGAAACCATTCCATTTATATAATTTATATTAATTTCGTAACCTAAAAAAAATTCAAAACTGCCGTCATTAGTGGGTCGTAGTTTTTTATAGAGAACTTGAGTTTTAATTAATGTTTGTATGAAACATTTAATTAGTTATGAAACTTTAGGTAGTTGTAGGTGATACAGTAACAAATCCATATTGCAAGTTGGATCCAAAAATATTAAAAACAACGGCTAAAATTTGCATTTTGGTTCAAATTTTCTTTTTCTTATTTGTTGTGAGCAATTGGTGGTATCGCAATAATTTTTCTCTTATGTACAGATTTTTCTGATAGGGTAACTAAAAACAACTCGTATTTAATATTGATTAATATTTTTCTACTATACAGGGTGAATCCTAACGTACGGATCAAACTGATAGGGGACCTAAAGGGAACCAAAATATAATTTTTTTTAAAATAAACTTTTAATCAAAATCGAATAACAACAAAGTTACATGGGTTTTAAGTTTTTGTAAACCTGAGCATTTTTTATTAAAAATAGAGTAATGACTTACGTTTTGAATTCAAATTTGGAATATTTGAGAATTATTTAAACGAAGTTCAGTTAAAATTTTAGTAAAATTTTTAAAAGATGAAAGTTATGCCTATTTAAATTGTTCTTTAAAATACTCAGCTTGGGTGCTCACTTATTGGAAACCGCTGATTTATTTAATTCAATCATGTACGTCAAAATCAGTCAAAATTAATCAAATGTCAGAAATTAAATAGGTTATTTGGATATGCTCAGCGGTACCCAATAGGTGGGCATTAATTTATAAGAACTTAAAACCCATGTAACTTTGTTGTTATTCGATTTTGATTAAAAATTTACTTAAAAAAGATTATATTTTGGCCCCCTTTAGGTGCCCTATCAGTTTGATCCGTACGTTAGGATTCACCCTGTAGTTACCTACCTATGTTTGAAATTGAAAATTATGGAGTTAACGAACGCTCAAAAAGGGATGTAGATGACATGGAGGAGGAATTAGAGTGGCAGTCTTGAATAATTATTTAAACTCAAATTTAGATTTAATAATTTTACTTATTCTTCACAGTTCACATCGTATACATAAGGTTTCTTCGGTACAGGTACAGTCTACTCAAGAATCCGATTCAGGTCCGACTTCAACAGTCGACAGTCATGAACTGACTCGATTGTGTGACATAATTTTAAGTCGGCTTCATATAAAATGTTCTGTTATCTCTGGTAGATTTTTTATTAACAACAGAAAATGAATCGGGCCCAGATTGGGACCCTGGGAGACACCAGACTCATTCAGATACGTTGCAGACATTGAGAAAATTCCACAAAAAACGTGTGTCGTTGAGTGCATGTTTGACCAATTTCATTTTCGACACATTTGTATTAGAATTTTTAAATGATACACTGTGTAAATTTAACATTTTAAACCTTTTTTACTGCAAGTTAAAATTGCAGTATATTCAAAACATAAGTGACTATTATTCCAGCACCCTACAAAACACATAATTTATTTTTTCTTCAAGCGTAAAAAAAAGTTGAGATTTTGTTACTAAACAAGTAAGGTTAAAGTTCTACTTTTACATCCTAGAAGGTAAAAGTAAATTCTAACCCTAAATATTTACAACAAATTGTAACGTAAAATGATATTTCTAAGCATTTGTAATGTAAAAAGATAAGGTTTTTATAAATTTTCTGTTATAATTTATTCGTTGCGTTTAATAATTAGCTTCTTTTTACAAGTAAAAGTTGATTTTAAAAAATATTTGACAATTGAACTACAAATAATTTTCAAGAGATGGCGCTCTTTCAAAAAATTTTATTTCTTGTTTGAAGAAAAAATTAAATGTTTTAAATGTAACTAGTAACTACTATTTTTTTTTTTTTCTTGATTATAACAATTTTTTCTTAGATTGGAAAAAGTTGTATAATTTTTGAAACTCTCGTTATACCAGTATTGAATAGTTGGGCCACCATTTACTCCAACCTGGGTGGTGAATTGTACACCAATTTAGAAGGGCTTCAAAGGGCATACAACAGATTGTGTGTAACGTGCTTTCGATCACCTATCTTGACTCACACTCTTTCATATATTATGAAAGCTCTCCACACACTACTGTTTCTCTTATTTTTAGGGTGTTTCATTTTTCTGTTCTTTCTTAGCTTTTAATCGACTTTACATTCCTTTTAAGTCATGGTTCTGCTACAAGGTACAAAGTCAAGGTCACGTGCTATACCAATCCA
The DNA here is from genome assembly GCA_963924605.1 of Malthinus seriepunctatus. Lineage (NCBI taxonomy): Eukaryota > Metazoa > Arthropoda > Insecta > Coleoptera > Cantharidae > Malthinus > Malthinus seriepunctatus. The sequence goes on from OZ004600.1 coordinate 11,921,654, forward strand.
CTTACAATTACAATTATTACTGATAGTAATTCATTCATAATTGCAACTGCGCATTTGTTGAATGAGCTGCCAACTAACATTATTTATATTATCTGTACATTCAATCGTAATCAGATTTCTAACGCAGAGAAACAGAAAACGATCCTTCTCTTTATCTTATTTTCCTTGATTGTTGATTATCTTTAATATATTTTTAATTTGCTTTAATTGAACGCGAAAATTGGATTGGACTGGAACAATAAGTCTCGACCTGAACATTTTCCAGTACGAAGTAGTTATAACTTATAACAAATAAATACGTGAATAGAATAAATAAAATTATAGAAATTGTTGATATTGGTAAACAAAATTTGCATTCTTCATAATTTATAGTTTCTGATGCGGGATAATAATGAAGGTGGGAAGATTATGAAGCAATTTTAACTGAAAAATTTAGTTTTTCGATTTTTAATTTTCCTTCTTACACCGCTTTATAGTTCATATATTGTATCATTTTGGTATCATCTTATCTTTATGTAGATCAGTCGAAATTTCTTTAGAATATCTTATCTGCTACTACAACGACACATCCTTTTACATCGATCATAATATATGAAATTGTCTAGAACCATCGATCATAGCACTTGTTTTGTACGAGAGTCCATGTGGAATAAGAGAAGTAAAAAATTCTAATAATGTACATGTACTACTACAATGTACCTACTTTTTCGAAACTAACTTGTATTCGTTCTCATGTATTGGAAAAATCGATTGGGATCGATCTCCAATTAAATTTTTATAATAATGGTGACATACGTACACCTCCACGCACCATAACAAGGTCGCTTTTTGCTAGATATGATGCTACATAGATAATAGATTTCTACACTGGCCTTTTTTGTAATTTTTGTACATACCACCTTTTAATGTTCAACTGCAATAAAATATTTTCTTCATCCGAAGAAACTGTCACCTCACGGTAGGGATCAAGTTAAACAGGCGATGATCCAGGCGGTTCAGACTAACATATACTACATATAGGGGGCCATAGGAAGTTATGGTGGGTACGCCTTTGTGGTCATACCTAGAGCTGGGAATTGTATGGAAGTGCATGTTTTTTTTAAAGATATGCACAAGGATATTTTTTTAAAATGTATACGATTTGTTCAAAAAGGCTTTAAATAACCAAATCTTATTTTGCATATAAATGCATATTTGACACGTTGTTGCATATATTACAAAAATTCTAAAAATGCTCCATAAATGCATAAAATGACGTTGGTGAAAAAAAAATTTTAATGTTTATTTTTAAGAAATGCGAGGTACGAGATAAGACATTCGGAGAATTTAGATTCAGGGTATAAAAGGGCATGTTGACCTTGTCTAGCTTTCTATTTTCTATAAGACTCCTCGATTCAAAATAAATACTAATCCTTTTTCGTTTCTTTGTACCTACCCTAAATTGCATTTTCTAAGAATCTTTACTAATTGCCTTTTTGGACTTTCCTAATAGCTTTTCAAACCCTCCAATTCTAAAACTCCTAACCCTTCTCTCTTAACTTTTTTTCAAATTTTAGAAATGAGTTAGTTTGTTTAAGTTTGGAAGTCAGTACTCGCAAGATTCCAACTTCGTGAAAACGTAAAGTGTAACACTGGGCATATTGTCGACAATTATTGTGTAGTCGTTAGTAAGTGAAGTGGTGCATTTAAGTACCTATATACAATTATTTTATTTTAATTGATCATGCCGAAAATTAAAACTTTCAAAAGTGTTGCACTAAATGCTTGGATAGCGAGAAATCCTACTCTAACAACAAATGGCTCTGTCGTGTTTTGTCAGGCTTGCTGCAAAAGCGTAAGTTTATATTTTTATAAATAAGGTCCAAATCTGACTTTTGGTTCTTTTTTAACATAGATACCCTGCGATAAGAAGTTCCAGTTAGATCAGCATCTAGCTTCCCAAATGCACAAAAGGAACGCAGAAAGAACTATCAATTCAAGACAAATTTTTATAAATAGCACACCAGCTTCAAATTCAGATGAACAGACTTTTAAGAAAGATTTATGTAAAGCCCTAATTTCTGCTAACATTCCTTTAAACAAACTAGAAAATAAAACATTCTCTAGTTTTTTGGAAACCAAACGAAAATTTCATAAAATTTTAAATGCATATTTGAGACTTTTTTCAGCATATATTGAGATTTTTATCGTGCATGTATGCAGCATATATCTTACATTTTTAGTGCATATAATTCCCAGCTCTAGTCATACCTCTCTAAAGGTGTCGTTGGCAAATTTAATATTAATTGGCTACACTTTTGTCAATAATTCAATAATAATTGTCAATAAATGTTTACAATTTTTTAATTTTGATTAATCGATCACATGATCCTGTGGAGAAAGTACAGTTTACGTCACAAACTTTTTTCGTGTTAAATCCTTACATTAGCTTACTTACATTTAAAATAATTTACGTTTTGAACACGTAGGTAAGTAGGTACTTTACTTTAAATCAACTTTACCTTTACTAGCACATACTGATTTAAACTGGATTGACTACATATTGTGGTTTTTAGTTTTTCTAAATTATCCAAAATATGAAATATATAGAAATGATAATTAAAAAACATTAGTCATTGTAAAAACAAATTAAATAATCATTAATATAAATTATAGGAACTTAAAACAATAATTAATACAAAAATGACCGTTGGAGATAAAAACAAATGTTGGAAATCGAAAAACTTTTCTTCAAGATTTATAACTGTAACATATAAGATAATAATAGAAAGCTGGGTTGTTAATAAATTTTACAATTAATAATTTTACACAGTAGTCAATATATACATCGTAGGTTACCTTAGGTGTACCTTAGAGTAGATGGTCGTCCCAGTACAATTTACAATTATAGTAAAGGCCCTATAATCAAACCAAGCATTTGTTAAATACGATATTACACGTTTTAATCCAGGAATCCATTGATTTGGAAAAAAACTGTCCTACAGCAGCTGGTAAGGAACAATAAGGTAAAGGTTGCCGCAATATAGTAGGTGCAGGACATAATTATTTAGGAAATGAAGAACAGAGATCACTCTATACAGGGTGGTTGGTTTTATACTGTCCAGCTAATATCTGCTGAAATATTGAAGATACACAAAAAAGTTAAATTAGAAACTTTTCAAACAACACTTCATCTACAAAATAACGCAAACAATTTTTTTCCATGGCCTACTTGTTTTCCGAAAAAATATGCAACTTTGTTTTTTTAAATAGAACACCCTGTATATTTTTACAGAATCCTGTTCTAAATCAATTTCTCTTTACAACGGTGTATCACAAGTACCATTTTGATTTCTAATTATGCCCAATATTTAAAAAAATAACAGGATGAATGTTGCAGAAAAAAGTCAAAGGAGGCCAAAAAATTTTGAACACCATGGCGGACAATCTGAACAATCATACATTACGTGTTTAAGTTTGTTCCTAAATTTCTTAGTTTGATAATAAGTAAATAAATTAATGTTAATCAAGAGTCACTTACAACCCTCATATTGTTCCTTTTTTTGAAATATTGGGCATAATTATTAGAAAGCAAAATGGTACTTGTGATACACCATTGCAAAGAGAAATTGATTTAGAATACGATTCTGTAAAAATATACAGGGTGTTCTATTTAAAAAACAAAAGGTATATATTTTTCCGGAAAACTAGTAGGCAATGGAAAAAAATTGTTTGCGCTATTTTGTAGATGAGGTGTTGTTTGGAAAGTTTCTAATTTAACTTTTTTTTGTATCTTCAATATTTCAGCAGATATTAGCTGGACAGTAAAAAATCAACCACCCTGTATAGCATTCGAAAACTGCAGTTGAGAGTTTACCGAAAAACCAATTCTGGCATATACGGGTTATTCAAATTCGACCGGAAGCATGGGAATCTCGCTTATTTGAAGAGATATAGAAACGGTTATGGGGAAAAGTTGCGGAATTTTATACCTACTAATAATCTAAAAAGAAAAGTGCCCTAGCTGCTTTTGTTTTTGAATTATTGACAAAAAAACAAAAATTTATGTTTATGTTTTGTTATACCGGCTTTTGTTTTAATTCTAGAGCAGCTTGATCCTCAATTTTTATTAATAAATTAGCTTATTTGAGTACAAAATTTAAAAATAAATACTCAAGTGATATACATTTTTGAAATCAGCAAAAAAGGTTCTATGAGATGGTGCTAAAACAAAAGATTGCGCCTATTTAAAAAACTAAAGTTGATGATGGTTCCAGAAAACCGAAACATTTTACATCAAATGTGTTTTCTGAATCGGGTGTAGAATACAAAATGGCTTAGGAGAAGTTGGGTCAGATTTTAAAAATTTTTGATAGTAAGGAAAATAAAGTCAAAAAACGGAAAATCAATTTTTTGTTTTTTTGTCAATAATTCAAAAACAAAAGCAGCTAGAGCACTTTTCTTTTTAGATTATTAGTCGGCATAAAATTCTGCAACTTTATCCCAATTTAACCGTTTCTCTATCTCTTCAAATAAGCGAGATCCCCATGCTGCCGGTCGAATTTGAATAACCCTTAGAATGATAGGAAATTATTTATTTATTAAGGTTGCATTTAAGAAGTTATTACCACAATATGCTACCATTTTAACACCATATTGTATACCATATTTTATTCACAAGTGCTTAAATTTAAATAAACACACGCCGAATCATAATATGTCCAAAACTCTCAATTAACTTTTGCAGATAAATTAATTTATGTTTTAGCTTTAATTGTTTAACCATTAATAATTAAATTTAAATTAAAACAATTGAAAAACACATGTGTTACAATTTTTAAAATGTATTACGTTGTTAGTTAGCAAAAATACGGATCACCCTATAATTAGTCAAAATTAGACTTTTATTTGATAGAACCAGGGCCGAGCCAAGGACGAATTGAGCGAAGCTTTTTGCTTTTGGGTCAAACGCTGATAGGGGTGCCAAGAGAAATCTAAACAATGAATATTCTCACCACAACACTGCACAGTGCACAAGTTTCTTACCATTTTTTAAACTTTTATGCAGTTTTGCAAAGTAACCTACAGGGTGTTTCAGTTTAGGTGAAGGCACCTGAATTTTTATTTTTAAAGCAATCGACATACATTTTTAGCAGATATGCCTGCGATTAAGATGCATCTTTTTGGAGGAATTAAATTAAAGTCAAAATACAGTCAACTAGAATAAAAATAATAGTCCCGTTTCAAGTTTCAGTGATAGTAGGTAGTGGTTGAGTCATTTTATCGGTTTTAATTTTTCCTTCTTTTTCTTTGTAATGAATGTAATGATCTTTACAATAACTAGGAAACATTTTATATCGATTATAAGGTATCTAAATAATAAATAAACTTTATAAATAACTAAAAAAGTTATTCCCAGGTGTCTGCACATAAAGTGAAACACACTGTATAACAACATTCAAACAAAAAATAAAGTAATAAAGCTACAAGTCATCGAGATCTTCTAAACTTGCTCGGCAATGTCCTTCATGAAATCATGGGATTTTGTTTGAACATCAATAATTCTTTTGACTTAAACTTGATTCCCAATAGCCTAAGAGTCGATATTTTTATGTAGTAACAGTCGCCTACCCTCTTTTCATATATTTTGTGGGTCATCCTCTAAAACCGTTTAAAGCTAAACCATATCAACATTTTCACAATTTTCCTTTCTACAGGGTGACTTTTTTAAGTGGTACTAACATTGGGATCTCGGAAACCGTACTAGTTACGAGGCTGGTTAAATTAGCAAAAAGTTGCATATTTTGATGATCTTTAAGAATCCGTTTAGAAAATTTCAAAATTCAAAATGGTTTCGGAGATAATGCAGAAAAACAAAAAATTGGCAATTTCGTTTTTCGACTGTAGTTTCAAAATGACGTACTTTAGAAAAAAAAAATTTAAGAAATCTTTTTAGGAGATCAAAAAAGCTATCAAACTATACCAAACTCGACTCTTTATCACATCGACGCGAAGCGTCGCGACGTTCAACTTTTCATTTTCTTATAGGGGACATATTATTTTTTTTGCAAATATTACTCAGTAGGCTTATCTAAATTCGGATACCGAACGACAGCGTCCTATCTTGACCTTTTCTTAATTTTCACAACTTTTCAGGTTATGTTATGTTATGTTAATATTTTACTTTAGGTTATTTTTTACGATAAAAAATAACGACTAAAACTTAGTTTTTAAATTTTTTGAAAAGTGATTTATTCAAGAAATAAAATTTCATTACTAAGATTTAATAAATAAATAATAATTTGGTTTATTTTTATTTCCAGCTCAAATTACTTTTCTAAAAATTTAAAAACTAACTTTTATTCGCTATTTTTTATCGTAAAAAATAACGTAATATTGTAATAAAGTAAAATATTAACATAACGTAACATAACATAACCTGAAAAGTTGTGAAAATTAAGAAAAGTTCAAGATAGAAAGTTTTCGTTTGGTATCCGAATTTAGATAAGCCTACTGAGTAATATTTGCAAAAAAAATAATATGTCCCCTATAAGAAAATGAAAAGTTGAACGTCGCGACGCTTCGCGTCGATGTGATAAAAGGTCGAGTTTGGTATCGTTTGATAGCTTTTTTGATCTCCTAAAAAGATTTCTTAAATTTTTTTTCTAAAGTACGCCATTTTGAAACTACAGTCGAAAAACGAAATTGCCAATTTTTTGTTTTTCTGCATTATCTCGGAAACCATTTTGAATTTTGAAATTTTTTAAACGGATTCTTAAAGATCATCAAAATATGCAACTTTTTGCTAATTTAACCAGCCTCGTAACTATTACAGTTTCCGAGATCCCAATGTTAGTACCACTTAAAAAAATCACCCTGTATATGGGGACTAGACTCTGTTCACCGAACAGATGCAGCTAAGCTCGTTCCCACCTTATTTGACAGATATTTCTGGGGACGAGCTTAACTGCATCTGTTCGGTGAATTCTGTCAAATAAGGTTGATGCCTGTCAATTTTTGTGTGAGTGTTGTAACCGAATCTTAAAAATTCGACCAATAGAAAATTAGTATTTTGGTAAATTCTATTCGGATATCAAGTGTTTTTTTGGGAGTGGCTTAGCTGCATCTGTTCGGTGAACAGAGATTAGTCGTATGCTCGTGGAAAATTTTTAATTGTTTAAATTATCTGTAGAAGTGGTTGATGAATCATGTGAGTCAGGCACAATAAATTATATCTTTTTATAATAACCATTTTTTTTCAAAAAATGTAATGTTGCACAATCGCTATAATGTAGGTATTTTTGAGAAAAAATTTCCGATTTTTAAAACGCAGATGCTTGCAAAAATTAATTGTTATCTTAATTAAAACTTATAATTTTGTTTTTATTAATTATAATTTACTAGGAAATAATCTTTTAATTAAAACTATAAGCATAGTTGCTCTATTTTACTGAGACGAGAATTTCTTCACATTTTTTGAATTTTTGTAATTTTTGAATGCTTGTAGTACAGTCAGCCTCACATTTAATGGCCACCCTGACTATACGTTTAGCACTAACTGTGAATGCAACTATCATAACACCCACTACTTAAATTGAGAGATAACTTAATTTTGCCAATAAGTAGTAAATCAACAACCTCCCCTTCTGTCTTTTTGTTGGTGTTTGCTAATAAATGTGAGGCTGACTACCTATCCAACCGAAACTGTGTAGTGGACTTTTATATTAGGACAATGTTAATACATATTCTCTCAGTCAACTTTATGCAAATTTAAATTTTTTTCCTCTAGCGGTTTTCGAAGTGACGCCCCTTTTAGTTACATTTTTTTCTTATTTTTTGAATTTTATTGAATTATTGAATGCTTGTAGCCACCAAGTGCAAATGTATAGTGGAATTTTATTTTAGGACAATTTTAATACATATTTTCTCTTAGCTTTTTCTAATTTTCAAATGTTTTTCTCTAGCAGTTTTCGAAATAGAACTCTTCTAGTTAGGTATATGTTTTACTTTTATGAAATTTTGTAAGTTTTTGAATTCTTATAGCAGCCAAGTGAAAATATGTACCTAGTTGACACTTTAGTTGATTCTTTTCCTATTACAAACTGCATCGGTTTGTTCATTCAACGAATCTATCAACTCTATCTCCATCTACCCAATCCACAAAGATAGCCATATTCAAGCACGTAACTACAGAAGGGTAGTGGTGGGTCCCAGGCCCACTTACAATTTTGCTGACCCACCCTTGTGACCACCCTGATTAAATTGACAATAATAAGGGAAAATTCAGATATTTACAGTGTAGTCTGATTTCCACACAAAATATTTCATCTTTAAAAAGTTTTATGAGCTATAATACATAATATGTATTTGGCCATCCAAAAAAATTGTGGCCACCAAGTGCCCATCTGATTTTAGGAAGCTAGTTACGTGGCTAGTCATGTTAGCTCTTTTACCATGAAATATGTGTATTGTATATGAGCATAATGCATTGTAGATGAAACAAACAAGAGTGATAAGCTCTCTATGATTAAGATTTAGTTCCAAATTTCTGCGAATTACGCATTTCCACACCTTGCATAAATTATAGAAGAAATTTGATTCAAATATAACAACTTATCATTCATCATAGTTGTAGCTCTTCATTTTTCTGTTAATTAAGTGTGCATGTAACATTATAACAACAATGATGAAACAATAACCATGAACATAGTGGCTGAATGGGTTTATTAGATAGATGACAGGAAAGGGCGTTTTTGCAACAATCTATGGAATTAACTACAATTAGTTTGAAGTAAAGACAAAAATTACATGTTTCTTCTTCAAAAAAATGTTTTCATGATTTACAACAATACGATAATCCATGAGTCGGAATTTACAAAGATAATAGTCATATATGGAAGAATGAACGAAATAATTAAAACAGCATGAAAAACAATTTTGTATAAATAATTTATAGCTTTTTAATTTGCGACAATAGTTTATAATTTGTTATTTTCATGGTCAATATAATTTTAAGAGGAGTTAATTTCGAAAATATTTAAAAAAATTTGACATTTAAAAATTTTAAAGATCAAATTTATTTATCATTGTAGAAATTTGTTTTTATTTCGCTTGTTTTTCTTTTGGGTACTACTTTACTATTTTTTTAAGTGGAACACTCTGTATGGTTTTGTATTCTAATAATGAAACGCTGCTTCGGTGAATAATTTCCTCCAAAGCCGACACGCAAAACTTAAAATTATGCTTTAAATTTAATTCTCTATTTTGATATGTAACAATATACAGGATATTACGTTTGAGAAACTGAGAAAATGGCTACCCTGTATAGTTTTTAAAAAAACTATAAAAAACTATGTAAAAATTATTTACTTTGATAGAAATTAATGGATGTTACGAACGTGTATTCCTAAAAACAAAAGTGCTAATCAAATATTTGTTTTGATTTAAAAAAAATTTTTTTTTGAAAATATTTTTGGAAATTATTATCAACGAACCAAAATTTGTCCTGATTTTCGGACTTTTTTTGTAACAACCATTTTTTTTTCTTAACCGGTCAAAACCATTCCTGTGAGTTAGTGTATAAAATGTCTCAACCCGATCTTGACATGGTAGAAATGGTGGTATCGCAATAATTTTTCTCTTGAAATGTAGGAAATGTAATGCTCTTTCAGATGGAAAAAAATTTGGTTTTAGCCACTTTAAAATTATTTCATATGCAAACTAAGCTTTTATAATAAATCTATACAGAGTGTCAAAAAAAAGGTGATTATTGGGCGCTTATTTGCAAATTTCAAATTTTTTTATTCAAAATGGCGGCCAATACAACGATTGTCCCAATTTGTGGTTTTTCCGCTATAACTTGGCTACTAATTATTACTATAAAAATTTCGAAACGGCATTGTACAGCCAAAATATAGGGCTTTCGTACTAAGTCGATTTTTAAAATTTTTTCAAAATGGCCTACATTTAAGAGGTCAAAGTAAGTTAAAATTTTGAAATGGATTTTCTCAAAAAATGTCCCGACTGAATTATACACACTTGGATATGTTATAAGATAACGTAAGTCTTTATCTAAATCTAAATTTTTATAAAAATCGCTCGAGCCGTTTCGGAGTAATAATTTTTTGAATGTCAAAATTTCAAAAATCTCTAATTTCTCTTGTAATAAAAATGAAAACTTGAAAATGGATATATGTAAATGTATATCAATCCCATGAATATCTATTATTTGACACTATTTTCGGTTAACAAAAGGCTTCCGGTTAAACCGAAAATTACAAAAATATAAAAAATTTTAGGTACGCTCTGTATATTTTTAAATAATTTGAAAGCTAGTAAAATTAGATATGACACGATACCAAACAATTTATGTTTTGACTTCCGGTTTAACCGGAAATGGGATCAAATTTCCTTATTTAAATGGAACACCCTGTATATTTTTCAATATTTTGAACGCTCAATTAGCTTTCTGAAGGTATTAAATTAAATTTAAATTAATAAAAATAAGAAATTACAAGATTTGACGGGCAGGAAAAAGTTCCAAGTTCCAAATCCAGTAAAATTACATTTCGTGCATGGTAGAAAGAAAATGGTATGTCAGCGCGCATGTAGGCTATCCTTGCTATGGATATGTGATGTCACATTCTCGCACCTGACGTCATGTGCAAAAGGGGACGCGTTTTCATATGGTGAGCTGACATACCATGTTCTTATTCCACCATGATTTTGCGTAAAGTAATCCATCTAAATAGCATTAGGTATTTATTATATTAGGCTTTTTGGAAAGGTTTACCATGGATTTTGTAAGTAGACTATTATTGTCAATAGTTGATGGTATTTGAATATTTGAAATATATTGATTACTGCGCTGGTATTACGATTCCAAATTTGACTCTATTTCGGCATAGAAGTGACAATATCTCCAGAACGGTTAGTGATAGTGTATATTCCAGCCCGTATTGAGCCTGTATTTCAAAATGATTTTCTGATATTTTGGAGAATCTGGGTAGCTCCTGTAGGTTATCTAGAAGGAAAGTAGAAGAAACCAGATGGTGCAGTCTTGAGGGGAAGACGTGGAGTTTAGAATAATCCTTTTTAGAGAAAATAGTATTTTTTACAACATGAGATGAAACATTAGTTTTTTTCGTGAGATAGAATTTAATTCAAGAGCCGCGTAAGCGGCGATTGAAATAATCTTTCGAACGAAAAAAAAGGATTTCATCTCGAGTCGTAAATGCTATTTTTTCTACGACAATGATTAGTACATTTTAATATAATTCTTTTTACTAAAATTTGAACTGACATTTCAATAGGATTTTTTAAAAAGCCGCGAGATGACGCCAAGTGACAGCAATGTCACTTTTCAAATAAAATTGGAAGTTGTAGTGCCACTTTAAATTTATCAATTAAAACAATTAATTAACTAAAATCGCAAACTCGTCTCGTCAAACAAGCTCGTCTTATTTCGGTCTTTTTACGCCATCTATCAACATCCGCTTGTAATATTACTTTCCCTCTCTAGAGAAGAAAACACTATTTTCGTAACGAGTAAATGGTGAGAAAATGCTTACTTTCACATATGAGAGTAGAAAAACTCTATTTTTTCAGATTTGAATTGGCTGGTCTGGCTTGTTACTTTCCCAAACTCAGAGCAGCGCCAGTATACACAAGTGTTTTTTTTTCGATTTCCGCTGTAGTACCACCAGTAGTGCCATAGTGTAAAAAGGACGAATCCTTTCTGGGGCAGTGTTCCTCGTTAGTCCAAAAAATTACGGAACAGTATATTTCGTTCTAAAACATTGTGAGCTAGGAAGTGGATTGGTAGAAGGAATATCTTCTTTTTAAAAAATTTCTGTAAGAAGGATCCTCAATAATGTAGATCGTGCGTTCGTTTGATAGCTTAAAGATTTGAAACCTAACTCAATTAATTTCACCTGCAATCCATCAGTTTGGCATGCAAGAAGCAACGGTTTTTCATTGGGCTATAGTCGAGTTTGAGTGTACCTACTCAGTTTCAAGGGCAATAATTGAAGTATATTCAGGTATTCATTTATAATGTTTACTGAAATGAATTCGAGTTGGAAGTCGATCATAAAAAGAAAGTTTTTATTTCCAATAAAAATATTTGTGTTCTGCAAAAATGTGATCTAGTGGTTCGTGCGTCATCTTAGTTATTAGAATATGAAAATTGTTGTTATATTATTGAAACAACTGGTTTTTTAAAACACAAATTTAGGTTACTCGAGGCTTTACACAATTAAAAAAAATATTTACAAATCTATTACGCATTTGTATTACCTTGTTTAACCAAATTCTTCGAGCGTTAAGTTTATGGAAAGTCCTTTTTTAAAAGAACGAACAAGAACGTAATGCAAAACTGGCTAAAACTTAATATATCGGAATAAACTGGATAAATCCAACATATCTTGGTGTACACATTGGCTTGAGGCATTAACGTCGATGTCACTTCAACAGAAGATACATCCTATAATATGCATGTAAATAATACATTAGTAGCGCATTAATTAACTTTGATTGGGATCAATTGATATTCGACTTAATAACATATACGAGGACATTTTCTGTCATAAAAATTAAATTAACTTTTTAACACATTAACATTTACATTTAGGACAATGAAGAAGATACCGTATAATATCAAATTGCAATTGAGGATGATTAATAAAGTGAAATAAAATGAAATTGATACCTTTTGCCTAAAGATGAGCTATTTAAACCATCGGAAATGTCAAATGTACAACATAACGTTAAATATTGCAGTCTTCCGTTAGTTCTTTCTTCCTATTAGAAAATACACCCTGCTGCTTCCTAGTTTAGTAGTTGCTTTTAGAATTAGATTAAATAGGCATTTCTTTTACGTATAATTGATGCAAATTGAAATTTATTCAAAATGTTACAAAATGAGGGATCAATGAGCGAAAATTTTTCAATTAATGCAGTGTAACTGGATGCTGGACCAAAATACTGGTACAGTATTAGAGCATTCTGGAAATTTTGTATCGTTTAAACCAGTTACTTGTATTTTTTCTAATCCTTTTTGCTAACGCCTTCCCTGAGATCAAAATAAGGATAAATTTTAGATGCCCGTGTTCAGTTTTTCAAGTTCCGTCATTGAGTCCAATCTCATCAAGATTGGACCAGAATTACTTAATTTTAATTGTACCTATTTTACTATCAGCGTTATCAGTGATAACAGCTGATTTCCTTGTAACTCGGCAACTGGAAGAACAGTGGCCGAGTCATACATAAGAAATTTGTATTTTGTTAGTTAGCCATTAATTAGTTTTTCCCTTAAGAAAGGTTTTTTTTATTTCAGTATCATTGAGGTGTTATTTTAATTTAATAAATATTTTGTTTAACTTTCTATAGTGTGTTTTATTTCTTGCTACGACCCCCCCCCCATGTCTCCAACTGAGCGACGCTTAAGAGATATTTACTGCAACACCCCGTTTCCGGTGTTACAGCAGTATAAAGGCGGCGCCACACATACAGGCTTACCTTTCGGTTTGGCCGACTAACGCTGTCCAGACGCTCCGGTTTGTACCAAACCGGAAGGCAAGCCTGAGTGTGTAGCGCAGGCTTTATGTGTAAACCGCAACTGCAGAAAATCCTAACATCTTGGGGGGCTTGCTTGTTTATTTTTATTTTATAACTCATTTCCCTCTCGTTTTACCTAATATTCCAAAACCAGCTCATATAGCAAAGGATTTTAAGAAGGCAAAATACCCAGAGATTCGTACTACAAGTTAATCAATCCAACTGTATCTGAAAAGCGACACTTGACCTTTAGAATATTTGACGTAAAATCCGACTTTTGATCAACATATCATTATTTTGATTTCGTTACTATGGAAACCACTTTACGATGTACAGACCATAAACTGCTACTTCACAGTCCTTAATAATTAATTAATTTTTTAATTACTTGAAAAAACACCCCGAAACCCTAAGATCGCCTTTTGAAAAACTTAAAAAACATTTACAACCCTGGATATGGTTTTAGACATTTTTGAGACTCCTAATGGTAATTTAGGGTTTAAATGAGCCAAAGAGGTCAATTTCTAAGTCTACCATAATTTAGAAGGTCCAAGGAAATTATTGCTAAGTCCTAAATTGTCTTATCAGGTCATGTTAAGACTTTATAATGTTAGTTAGGCACAAATTATGCTTAGACGGATATAATCTTCTTTTTTGTATGTTATTGCTTATTATACATCCAATTACGCAACTTTGACCCCTTTTAACCAACTTTGTACTGTTGCCGCTCCCGAAATTCCTAATAGTGTTAACCCTGTATTAATAATTGTTGAGTTGTTTTTATTAATAATTATGTAGAGGGACCCCTATAATTTTTAAAATTTCCCACTCACTTGCATAAAACACTCCAATAACTTTATACACTATTTTTTTATTTAATTATTTAAATACAAAAATGAAAGAATACACAGTTCCCCAGGGTCAGCTCCATCTGAGCGACCTTCCCCTAACTAACACCTGAGTACGACTGACCACTTCCCTTAACAAAGGGTAACTTCAAATAATATTGGCTACTACAATTAAAAAGAATAATTTTTAAATGACGTTTTACTTTTAGTTTTTAAAATCTCTTAAACAAATGCAAAGGAGAGTTAAAGATGTATACCTCAATATTTTCCTTTCTGTTTTCAACATTTTTAGAAATAGGAAATATAAACAAATTAGAATCAAGATTCTTCGATTTTTCTTTAAATAATTTTAAAATTATGAAACTAAATACAAAACCAACGACCACTGTAACCAATAGACCAACAGGTCCTATATAAAGATACGATATCCTGTACAACCAAAAATAGTCCCTAAAAAACACATTTTTACCAAAATTCCGCAAGTCAACAATGAGCCATTAACCTCTCTTCATTTGAAAAATTTAAATTTTTTATTAACGTGCTATTGCACCCTTCTGTTGATACTGGAAGATTTACAGTAGGCGGTTTAGGACCTCCAAAAGCTATCCACATTGATAAAGCCAATCCAGTAATAACGCCCACTAGAGCACCCTAAAAGAAATAAATGTTAGTTTAAAATTACTTTGTACAAATTGATACCTTTTCGTTAGCAGACGGTCCAAACATCCCCAACGAAAACAACCCTAAAAGAGGTCCACCAATAACTCCAATTATTGTAAGCGCTGCTTGTAAAATACCACCTAAAGATTTTGCCAAAAATGCAACAGCTATACATAAAAGACCATAGCCTATTGTTAATAATTTTGTTTGGAATGTAAGTTTTTCGTTGGGTATCTCGCGTCCTTGAAGATTAATGTATAAGGGCTAAAAAGTTTAATTATTTTAGAATCAGATAAATTAGTTTGTACACTGAGAAAAATATGTAACTATAACCGAGCACCGTTTTATTTAATCTACTGAGAAAAAAGTTGAATTTACAGACCAAAAACTTGTTTGTACGTAGCAAGAACGTTAAAACAACCGTCAACTTACGAAAACAACCGATTTCAAACTGTTAAATCAACGAAAAAAAATGGGTTGGTTCCATATTAACCGAGTACGCAGTCAAAACAACCAACTATTTTTCTCAGTGTACCTTTATGTAATCCTCCATCGAAACCGCTGCTAAACTATTTAACAAAGACGAAATGGTTGATAAGGATCCACTAAATAGTCCAGCTACAAAAAGTCCACTTAAACCAGGAAGATGTCCCATTGTATCAATTACGTAATAAGGCATCAACTAGAAGAAATAATTGAAAAATTACTATTTAAGAGAAAAACAAAGTTTTTTTAACTTGATCAGCACTGTTGATTCCGTTTGATAATAAGGGATCACAGTTGTGGTATTTGGTATAAATGGCCAAACCTGAAAATGTCGTAGCTAAACCGAGTCCACTCAATAAGGGCCAATTCAACCATACGGCCAATTGTGCTTGTTTCAAATCTTTCACACTTAAATACCTTTGAACTTGCGTTTGATTTACAGCAAATAACGAAAGGAAAGTAACTGATCCTCCTAATAATAAAGAAAACCAAGTGTGTCTTATTGTTGGATCTGGGTTAAAACTGAAATTGTTGATACTTTAATACTGCGAAAATTAAACAACAAATGAATAGCTTACTTGAAGAATTCAATTCTTTTTCCGTCGTTTGCAATTTTCCAAATTTCATCAAAGCTTCCAGTTTGAATGAGTGCCGAAATTATTACGCTAAATACGGCTGTGAACATGAGTAACACTTGAATTACGTCGGTCATTACAACTGCTTTCAAGCCACCAAGAGTTGAATAAAAAGTGCATACTAAGCCTAAAATACGTAACTTTAATTTGTTGAGTTCCTGTGGGAGCTGGAATGGGATCCTGTAATTATTAACGCATTGCTACGCTAACGCTAAACTACTAATTCCCTACCCCTCTCCTACAAACTTTTAGAAACTGGTAGGAGAAGGGTAAAGGGTTGGTAGCGTAGCGGAGCAACTAGGTAATAGTTATAGGATCCTAGCCCAGGAATCTTAAAAAATGCAGTTTCCCTATGTTCTACGATTTGATGGACACTCTGTGTAAGTTGAATATAAATTCGTTTCGATAAGTACCTAAACACAAAATTGCAGTTGTCTGATTTATTCCTGTAAGAGCTTCCAATGAAAGAGCTGGAGCAAATAGCACGATACCCATGTATAATACCATTTGAACAGTGTAAGCTGTAGATGCTAACAATCTCGTCACTTTACCAAACCTCAGTTCCAAATACTAAAGAGCATTATAATATTAAATCTTCGACGGTTTATTAGAAAATTAGGAAACTTACACCATAGGCGCTTATTTTTTGTAATCGAAAGAAAACTGGTAAATATAAATAAGCTACAATGGGTGTACATAAACCATAAGCGACATTGATGATCAAGTATTGCGTTCCTCGATAATAAATTTCGCTGATATCACCCATTATTGTTACAGCAGACATAAAAGAGGCCATGAGAGAAAATGCAACTGGAATTATTGGCATATTTTTGTCACCCAACAAGAATTCCTAAAAAAATACGTAGATATAGAAAGAATCTTCATCAAAGGTAACGCCTGCGCCACTCACACAGGCTTGCCTTTCGGTTTGGCTTGGGCAGGCGGCCTGCACAGGCCAAACCGGAGCATCTGGACATCGTTCAGGTGGCCTGTACACGCTGACCTACCCAGGCCAAACCGGAACCTTATCGCTGTCCAGGCGTTTCGGTTTGACCTGTGCAAGCGTGTGTGTCTGGCTCAAGCGTATGTCCTGAACATTTAAGACTTTTCATTGTTTTGATTCTTGATATTTTACTGATAACGACTCAAAGAATGAAACAGAAGTTTTTTAAAACTTTGCGGTTTTAAACGTAATAATCATAGGGAATAAAATGAACCAAGGAATTGAAAAATAAAATTGTAGAGCGGATTAGGTTCCATTAAAATTATTTTTTGATCACCTTGTATAATGCAATACATTTTTTTAAATATGCCTTTTTTGGACCCTATAGTTGAAGCAAGCAAGCAAAGTTTAATACATAGCAACAAATTAAAATAAATAAACGTAGCGTTTTCCGTCACCACGCATCGTTGGCTTAACCCTGGTACTCTTACAAATTGGATAATTGACGTAACAATAATTATAAAACAATAATGATATCGACTCCTAGCAATTTAAAATGAACAAAACGGTAGAGATAAGTAAGTAAATTATGTCCCATTAAAATGCTATTGCTTTTTTAAAAAAATCTGTTGTATCAACACAAGATTTTCCGATTGAGTTGATTATTTTAAGACCAAGACAGTTAGAAAACAAAAGAATACATTTTTATAATCACTGAATAAAATAAAATAAACGTCAAAATTTTTTGACAAAAGTCAAAATTTTTTGACAACTGTCAAATTTTTTGACAACTATAAAAACTCTTTTAAAAACAAAAGAATGATAAACATTTCTATGTCACTGAATAGAGAAAAAAATTCTCTACTAAATGATGCAAAAAAAATTATATGTTGCTGATTTTGAAAAAATTCTTTCTGTACTCCGTTGTTATCTGATAAGACCCTAATCCAAATTTCAAGTCAATCGGTTAAGCCGGTTCTGAGATTTCGTATTAGATTACATCCACACATATACAGACACACACACAGACTTTTTTCTAAAAATGGTCTAGATTGTCTCGGGGGACCTTAAAATAGATATATCCTTTGTTATCTCAAAAAAATTTTTTGACCCGATTACAATACTTTCCTATAATACGTTAAGGTATCGGAAAGTAATATGAAAATGCAACGGATGTGGCCATACCAGGAACTTTTTTGTGACCTTCAAATCTAGTAATTTTTTTAATGAACATTTAATTTAATTTCTTCAGAAAGCTAATTTTACGAACTTTAAAAATATTTAAAAAATACAGAGTGTTCCATTTAAATTAGGTTTTTCCATTTCCGGTTAAACCCGAAGTCAAAATATAAAGTGTTTGGTATCGTGTAACAGCTAGAAATCAGGGAAACTCAAAAAGTCGAGAAATGCAACAATAACAATTTTTAAATTTTTCTCGATTATAACAACTTTTTCTTGGAAAAAGTTAAAATTAATGACCATTTTCCTCACCTCCACGGTTGTTTGTTTTCCACCAGTAAATCGATAATATAATCCAATACCAGCACAAATTCCTAGTACCATTGCAATAACAATATAATCCAACGTTTGTAAAACTTCTAATTTTGCACTCATTGTAAGATGTAGGTACTTGATGACTTTCCCTAAAACATTAATTGATTAATAATTTGTAACTATGTTACGGTAAATGCTGTAAATTTGGAGAATAACGTTATTTACCGGGAAATGTTGATAATTGCCTATTGCTTTAGCTTATAACTAGTTGGATTTTTGGATTTTGTTTTTTGGATTTTTTAAAAATCTATTTAAAAATCTTTTTAAAAACTATAAAATCACAATTGGTTTTTGTACTTTCTCCAAATAAACACAAAAACAAAAATCCAAAAAACAAAATCCAAAAATCCAACTAGTTATAAGCTAAAGCAATAGGCAATTATCAACATTTCCCGGTAAATAACGTTATTCTCTAAATTTACAGCATTTATAGTAACAACTATACCTACCTACTTATACGTATCTATTTGTCCACACATGTGAAATTTTTCTGCACAGCATTATGAACAATCGTTCGTACTCGGATCCACTTCTACTACTACGCTTTTGTCAAATTATAGTAAAGTACGTTATTCTATTAAAGCGGCACGTGTTTTTAGCATCTATCTCAATAGAAGCCGGTCTATAGGTAGCTAAAGCTTGTGAATAGATATTAGGAATGAGTCACTCTCTCTAATTGTGGAATTGGAAAATAGGTTTAGCTTCTTTATAATTCAAAATGATAATTTACCGAGGTAATGGGGAATTAGACTGTTTTTTTTTTATTTTATTTTATTAAAATATAGATAAAAAGAATACTTTTGGCTATTTTAATTTTTCTCGATCTTCAATATAGTATTAAATTAGGCAAAAAGCCAAAAAATAGAAAAATATTTAAAAAAAAGTAAAATTTAGTTTTTCGATAAGACCCAATTGGAATAATTTTATATTACCTATACAGATTAATTTTAATATTTAATTTTCAACAGTTGCTAAACTAACAACTGTTGTTTTTATACTAACATGCAAGTTCAATAATTGCACAGATTATATAAAATAATTGGGTATAAATAGACAAATTGATTAAATCTGTCGTTATTAATTTTCCTAACTTTTCATAGTAAAAGTTTTAAGAAATAAAATTTATTTTAGGATTACCCAAAGAGAGAAGTGAATAAAAGTCTTAGCAAGGCAATAAGGACCCTATAGAAAATCAATAGACAAGAGTAAGACAATGGAAACCCATATCATATAGGTATATACAATTAAAGATAAACTTGCATTTATCCTTGGCTTTGTTGCTCCCTTATTCAATGAAATATGCCCAAAATGACTAGCGACATCCAATTATCCAAGTATTTTTTACTCATTCAGTCCTAATAGCTTTGAGAGTGTTATACAGCGTGGGCCATTTAACTTGTAACTCCTAGCAATTTTTTACTGCCACCCAAATTGCAAATATGATTCGAGTCTAGATCGAATGATTTTGCGGTTGCAGTAAAAAGTTTTTGGGGTTACAAGTTAAATGATCCACCCTGTATGTGTAGTCTTTGGTTCAATGAAGCCTTGTTTTAACAAAATAGTTTCAAACTAACAGATATAAATTGTTTCATCCTTTGTGTCGATTTTACAGTTAGGATTATTCTAAAAGTACTTAGAGAGTCAAAGTTGTAAAAATCATTTTTCTATGGGAATAAAATACACTAGAATTATACATTTTTTGTTTCCTCTAAAATATTATTCATCTTCCAATAGGTTTCAAATTCAAATACACTTCTAAATTAAGCCTGTGCCTGTGTAGGCTAAAATTGTATAGGGAAGCCGGAACTATCACTTTGTCGCCACACTGAAAAATCTACAGATTTCCCAGTTTACCTGTGCACTGTGTAGCCCCAGTAAAAGCCTGAGCGTTTGTAGTGGGTCCAAAGGTGGAGACAAACGCTCAGACTTTACTACGGAGGGCTTATGCAGACCTGGCAATCGTTCAAGTGACCTGCACGGGAATTTGATCTGGCCTGATTTCAAGCATCCATGTTTTTCTTCTTGTATACGTTTTATTCAGTACATAAGCTGCTAGGGCGCTGGACGTACCCATACCTACTGTTGTAACAGTATGAGCGTTTATTTCTATCTAAGGACTTTATAATTTATTGTTTAAAAACCACCTTACACTCAATTTCTTCAAAAAAAGATGATTTGCAATAATTCTATTGTCTTTGAAATGACTTGGTGCTTAAACTATGATAAAATCGCCACGCTGAAACAATTCCAATGAATAGAACCGATTTTATACGCTACTCTCTTTAATTTATGCCTTTGCAAATTTTTTATCTCAATTCGTTAGCTCACAGGATACGTTTAAAATTTCAGACTTGTTGGCATTAAAAATTGGCGAAGCTCTGAGAATTTTACCGTGTTTTGTTTCCTAAAATGAAACCCATCGATAACATAAAATTCAGCTTTTTATATGATTGTTTTTAAGGATTTTAACGGCAAACATATTTTTTTATCTTCGCTTAAAAATCCTAAGCTAAGTTTTTCCTAGTCGCCACACACATAGGTGTGAATTAATCCATGATTTTGCATAATATGTCTGTGCCTCTGTACATAATATTCACTTGGTTAATACCTCGCACAGCTCAGCACTGCACTTACCGCAGCTCAGAAAAAATGCAAGTTTCATATACCTAAAACAATGCTTTATTAGCTTTATCGAGAAGGTGCTAAGTGCGGTGCTCGAGGGAGTGCGAGGTGCGGTGCGTCGACCGATGTGACCACGTACTGACTCTTCTTTTCACAGAGCTTAGTCGCGACCTTTCTGCATACAATTTGACGTTTAGTGCCTTACAACGCCGTTACATCAACGTATGGAACCTATAGTTTAATGTGGGATACGAATTACTCTATTAGGCACTCCAGATGGTTTTCATTTATTTTATCTAATAAATTTTTATTTTGTCTGTTATTTAGATCCAGGGAATTGCTCCCGAGAATTTTAGGTGAGAAACCTCTATACTCTAGACAACGCGGTCACCACTTTTTGACTGACTAGGAATGCTAGGAATAATAAAAGAATTAAAAATTTTGCTAACAAAAATTGAGTCTACGCTTTTAATAGCACGTACCACACATGTATTAACATAATGCTGCTGACGTAAAATAAATTACAAAGTTTTGAAAGCGTGATTAATATATCCTGTGCTTGTAGGTATCTAAAACGAAAATAAATTTGAAATTTTAATATTAAATATAGTAATTTGTTTGCCTCAATATCTTCTTTTTTATGTTTCGTATTTTTAGCAATAGAAAATATAAATAAATTCGAGTCTTCACATTTTGATTTTTCATCGAATACTTTTGAAACTATTAAACTCACTAAATAACCAACAACTAAAGTGGTTACTAAACCAATGGCTCCTGTATAGAGATACGACACTCTGTACAACCAAAAATAATCGCTACAACATTTATTTCATTTTTTTAAATGAATTAAGTTTTACACAAGAAGTTCTTACCTATCTTCAACAGAAAAATTCGAATTAGTTACTAACGTATTATTGCACCCATCTATTGATAGCGGAAGGTTTATAATAGGTGGTTTAGGACCTCCAAAACCTACCCACATCGATAAAGCCAATCCAGTAATAACACCCACTAGAGCACCCTAAAAAACCGAATTAAATTTCAGATTTATTCTGATTAAAATTTTACCTTTTCATTAGCAGACGGTCCGAACATTCCTAAAGAAAACAACCCTAAGAGAGGCCCTCCAATAACTCCAAATACTGTAAGGGACGCTTGTAGAACATCACCTAAATATTTTGCCATAAATGCAACAGCTATGCATAAAAAACCATAGCTTACTGTCAATAATTTTGTTTGTAATGTAAGTTTTTCGTTCTTTACCTCGCATCCTTTAATATAAAGGTATAAGGGCTAAAAAGTTAAATCAAATTATAAACAAAAATTAGATATTTGCACCTTTATGTAGTCTTCGATCGTTACTGCTGCTAGACTATTCAGTAAGGCAGAAATGGTCGATAAAGATCCACTAAATAGTCCAGCTACAAAAAGTCCACTTAAACCAGGAAGATGTCCCATAGTATCAATAACGTAATAGGGCATCAACTAGAAGAAATAATTGAAAAAATACTTTTTACGAAAAAAACAAAGTTTTTTAACTTGATCTGCACTGTTTATTGCGTTTGATAATAAGGGATCACATTTGTGATATTTGGAATAGATGGCCAAACCTGAAAATGTCGTACCCAAACCTAGTCCAACCATTAACGGCAAATTTAACAGTACTACTTTTTGTGCTTGTTTCAAATCTTTCACGCTTAAGTATCTTTGAACTTGCGTTTGATTTACAGCAAATAAAGATAAAAAAGTTATTGATCCTCCTACTAATAAAGACAACCACGTGTGTCGTACTGTAGGATCTGGTGTAAAACTAAAATTGTTGGTTATTAGCGAAAAATTAAAAAAAAATTAGAAGCTTACTTGGAAAATTCTATTCTGTTTCCTTCTTTCGCAATTCTCCAAATTTCTTCAAAGCCGCCAGTTTCAATGACTGCCGAAATTATTACGCTCATTACGGCTATGAACATGAGTAACACTTGAACTACATCGGCTGTTACAACTGCCTTCATTCCTCCAAGAGTTGAATAAAATGAACAAACTAATCCTTAAAAATAAAAATTTTGGTTGAATTATGAATTATTTAATTATTCTTAGGCCAGTCACCAGAGACGAATAAGCTGTTCAACCTGAAAAAGTTAGCAAATTGGATGAAAGTTTGGGTATTGAGTGCAGACCTGATTGTATAATTTTTGTCATATACCTACCTTAATCTACCATTACCCAAATTTTAATCCATTTTGTAAATTTTTGCAGGTCGAAAACTTTGGCGACTGTGCTATATCGATTTCCTATAGAATTTCATATAGGTACTTAACAATCTTTTTGGTCAGTTGTTGCTAGAATTAAACAAAATTTCTCTAATAATAGAAAAGCATCCTAATATAAATTTAGGGGGTTTAGGTTTAACTAATTTTTTTAAATCCTACATTTGTTCAGAGGAAAGTCAGAGTTCGGTTAACATACTACCCCTGTTAACGTTAATTCGTTAGAAAGTGCCTTTACTAGAAGAACGGAGCTCAACGCCATAGGTATCGAAATATTAAGTAATATAATCCCCTATTAAACGCCTTATGGATGCCCTGAAAAATTCCCTGCGGCCCCACTGATCGAAATCGGTCCCTCCCCTTCTGAGAACAGAACGGACGCCGTGGGCCTCCTGGTTCTCCCGCTAACCCAAATAATGGCAAAAAATTGGCACTTTTGAGAAAAGTCGTAGCGCCTTTTGCAGGTCTCGCAGTTGGTCGTAGGAGAAAGTGCGAGGTAACTCTCGAACTCGATCGGAAAGTCGTCGGTGACATAGGAAAGGTGCTAGGTGTCTCGCCGCGAGGGTCTTTTTTTGTACCCCCACTGTGGGGCCGGTATGGGAGACATCGAGGAACCGATACTGGACGACGATCTAGACGGCCTAGAGACGCCCGAAGCGAATTTTGAAGTTGAATTTAAATCCGAAAATAGAATTTTTGGGGCAAGGCCGAAATTCGTGGAAGTCTAGTGCAGGGATCACACCGAAGGGATCGGCCCGAATCTTATTCCAGATGATAGACAAATGACGTCTGGGATTTATTTTGTACAAAAATTCAAAATTTTTCTCATACTTTAGGAGGATTTTTGGGAATTTTGTGGTGGTCTCTACGCGCCCATCTTTTGCGATTTTTCAAAACTAAGACTGAGACGTTTATTTTGACGAAATTTTGACTTTTTGGCCAATCGAAACGTATAAAATTTTTTTAATGCCTCCGATTAGTCCAAAATTTTAGAGGGGTATACCTATCTGTGTTCCTTACGCAACTCTTAGGTACCGGCCTGGGACTACGACGCACCGTCAAACATCAAGAAGACGCAGACCATCCAAAACAAGATCCTGAGGACCATCGTCAACGCACCATGCTTCATCCGTAACAGCAACCTTCAACGGGACCTACAGATGATCAGCATCCAGGATTTTATCCGAGAACCAGCCTCCAAGATCCACGAGACAACACTGGACCACGACAACCCTACCATCCGAGGACTATGGGAATACAACTTCAACGAGTCTAGGCTTCGGAAGAGACCCAAGTTAGTTCTTGACCGAGCCTAATAACGTCGTTACCGTCACCATAACAGACTAACATTTATCGTCAGTGACTTTGGTCACATTTCACAATATATTTAATCAACGTTTTTTCTTTTTCAGATTCGACCGATGAAGGAGGTACAGGGCAGAGCCCGGGCACCCCAATAGCCATTTTCAAGATTTCAGACGTAACTTTTAAATTTGAGCTCTTACCCTTCATAGACGGGTAAGGAAAATTATAATTTTTAAATGAAAAGTGTCGATTTTTCACATTTAAAGCCCCCCTTCGCCTTCATTTTTTGAGTTGATCGAAATTTGACTTTTGAGGGTTGTTGGTACAACAACAACCCTAGGCAGATACTGCCTAGGGTTTACAATCCCGGGATCCCGCCCGATTATCCAATCTTGAAATCCCGAAATTAGGAATTTATAAATCCGGGTATTTCGAAATTAATTTTTCTTAAGTTTTTCAAAATTAATAAGAAATAAATTTTCTATTGATTATTTTTTGACGTTTCTTAAAACCAATGAAATGCTTCTATATTTGTCACAAGGGTAAGTTTCAACCAAATATGTCATTATTATAGTGGGAATAAATCTCTTGTGATTATTCTCGAGAATAATCACTGTAGCTTTTATTTGATTAGCAATTGTCAGATAGTTGTCAAAATAATTAATTAAATTAAATTTTTCAATAGCTTTATTATAGTTTTATTGATCTTTTTTATTGTAAAAATTTGTGAATCAAAAAATAATCTAGTCAAATATAACTCGCGAGCTCGATAAATTAGAAAATAATTTGATAGATTTTGTTTAAACTTGTTGCCATTTGGAAATAGCCACTCGGAGCCCTGCGGGCTCTCGTGACTATTGCCTGGCAACAAGTTTTCAAAAAATCTGTCAAATTATTTTCAATTTATTCTCACTCTCTTGTTATATTATTACTGAAAATATTTTCCAAAAATTTAGAAATAATTTAAAAGTTTTTTTTTTTTACTAAGGCTTCAATTGCCAAATACTTGTCATTTTTTTGACCTAATTTTGGAAATTATTGTACTTCAAAATTAAAGATAAATTTGGGCATTGTAGAAGAGCTTTTACAGTTTCATAATTCACAAATTCATTGTTTTTTCCCTAAATATCTGTTAAAGGGTATGTTTTTAAATTTAAATAATATTTTGGGGCTAAATCTATCCCTAAATAAATCCCGGGATCGCAGGATTCAAAAAACTCAACGGGATTGCAATCCCTATACCTGCCAAACAGACGATGCATTTAGAAACAAAATTTTTGGCCTATTTATAAAAGATTAAAGGCCGTCGCTCACTTGGGCCAACCCAAAGGTGGCGAAGAGATGATCAGTTTCTATCACTTACTCAAAAGCTAGATATTTTTCCCATTTCAACCTTGCTTATGATTTCAAAATACTGGGCTACAAAAATGAGACTACTTTCAATTTGCATTTTTCACTTTCCAACAATCATTTTGCACATTGGTCATGATATTTCCCAAATGTAGATTCCCAAAAGTAACGTTTGCAGTGTTTACACGCTTAACGTTCGAAATTTTGAACGAATTTTGAAGCTAATCGTGGTTTTACTGTATTCCCAATCCAACTTACCTATTGAAAGAATTGCTACAGTTTGATTGATTCCAGTGAGAGCTTCTAGTGAAAGAGCTGGAGCATACAGCACTACACCCATGTATAACACCATTTGAACAATGTAAGCTGTGGATGCAAATAATCTCGTTACTTTACCAAATCTCAGCTCCAAGTACTAAAGAGCACTGATATTAAATATTTAACAGTTTATTAGAAAATTGTTCAACTTACACCATAAGCGCTCATTTTTTGTAACCGAAAGAAAACAGGGACGTATAAATATGCTGTAATTGGTGTGCATAACGC
Organism: Malthinus seriepunctatus; assembly: GCA_963924605.1. Lineage (NCBI taxonomy): Eukaryota > Metazoa > Arthropoda > Insecta > Coleoptera > Cantharidae > Malthinus > Malthinus seriepunctatus. Next base: position 11,948,403 of record OZ004600.1, read on the forward strand.
ATAAGCTACGTTGATAACAACATACTGTGTTCCACGAGAATACACTTCACTCGAGTCTCCCATAATTGTTATTGCAGACATAAAAGAAGCCATGAGGGAAAAAGCCACTGGAACTATGGGCATATTTTTGTCACCTAACAAAAATTCCTAAAAAAATATAAAAATATTTAATTGGAAGACGAAATAAAATTTTGTTAAGCCTCGAGCTAAGCCAATTGATAATTTTACGCTCTTATCGTAGTTTTAACAAAATTGTTGCTATTTGGAATTAAATTTTAAGTTTATCTGACCACCTGCAATCAAAAAATTTTATTTTTATAGGGCATATCAGTCGAAATTTGCAACTTCGGGAAGACGTGTCGGTGCGTGTTTAACGTAATTATGGCGAAATTAATTAATTAATTAGTGTAAAATCAAAGTTTTAATTGAAATGGAAATTTGGTTTGATTTTTTACATTTCAAATATTTTAAATTAGGTATTTAACGAACTTTTGTCGTTTTAACAAAATTTTAATATTTTCCTTTTGTTGCAGATGTGTGTGGAGCACCATTTTGCCATATTAGAGACGGAATCTTCATCAAAGGTAAGTCCTCAACGCTGAGGTTTTTTCATTATCTAATTTTAAATCTTTTACTGATAACGGTCAACAAAACAAAGAATGAAATTAAACTTTTCTATTTTGTGGGACAATTGAAAAATTAATTTTACAAATCAATCTCACCTCAACGGTTTTTTGTTTTCCACCAGTACATCTGTAGTATAATCCGATGCCGACACAAATTAATAAAACTATCGCGATAACCATATAATCCCATATTTCTAAAACTGGCAGTTTGGAGCTCATTTTCCACGTTTAGTTCAACAGGAAAATTCTGGAAATGTTAGTTTTGTGAAAACAATTGGTGACTACACGCAAATATTTGTAACAATACATAGCTTACGTACAAGATAAAATAACACCATTTGTGGTTTTGCATACCTAGAGCTTGAACAATAAAAATTATGTAGGTATAGTTAAATATTTCGTAATCAGTGATTAAGTCAAATGTTATTTGTTTTGTTTCATAATTTAATTTTTAAGGAACAAAATCGAGGTTTAATTTGGTTAATTATCAACCTAAACTTTAATTTTTTTTCTTTACCGACAGGTGACTTTTAGAATACTAAAAAATAATTAATTTTATTAAATATTTTCTAAATAAATTTATTTTCTAAATAAATATTTAATAACAATTAATAACAAATGTATTAACTAAATTAAATAATTAAACTCGATAAATACCTTAGTCGTTTTCATATACATATTGAGGTAGTCACGTGACTGTTAAGAAAAAAAAAATAAGTATAATCTAGTTTTATAAAGCCAGTAAGTAGCTGTGATAAGATATAAAAGTGTCAATACTTACCTACAGCAAAAAATAGCTCAAGTAATAATTAACAACGAACTTTGTATTTATTTGCAACGAAGGTATTGTGTGCTTACCTTGATAGTATAGTATTCCGACATCGATTAACAAATTCAAGTAACGGGATAATTACTCGAATCAAATTAAGTGTTTAGTGGATTACATTCATTCACATTAAGCTACAGATGTCAGTAAGGATGTCCTGGACAAGCACCAAAACGTTTCGATCCCTTCAAAGTGTGGGTGGTCCATCAAATTAAAAAAACAAGGGATGTGGCCATACGAGGAACTTTTTCCAGTTGTATTGTTTTTGTAAAATTCTTTAAAAGTTTATATTATAGATTATTTCATTTATAAGATATCAAATTAATTTTTAATAAAAAAATATATATAATTATATTTGACGGACAGGGAAAAGTTCTTGGTATGGCCACATCCGTTATTTTTGTACTACATTCAAATAAAATACTTAATTAATCTTGCAATTTTCTATTCTTATAAATAAATTTCTTATTAATTAATTTTCTTAAATTATTTTATGAATTAATTATTTGCATTTTAGTAGTGCCTATTATCTCTTTTTTGAAAATTGAAATTATCTCCATTAATAAAAAAGTTATAAGCATTTAAAGAAAATGCAATTTTTCAGTTTTTCTTCAATATCTAGAGTGCTAATAAATTTTTTTTAAAAAGAAAAAAAATGCTGTGCAAGTTATACTGGACACACTGTATATTTCAATACATATTCAGCAACCGACTAAACTATCGGCCGATCAAAATTTTGTAGTCTGCGGCGTCTAATAGAAATAGAAAAGCGTATTAAAAATAATAGAGGTGTAAACATTAAAAAAATGATTTAAAGTACAAAACGGGCCATAAAGCGCAGAATGGACCCCATAATGTAATTAAATAATTTTATGCACAATAAGAACGTGCTTTTTAGGCGTTTTCAGCAAGACTTTCTTAACTTTCCTTAAAACGCGTTCACCTTGAGAGGGAAAAAATTTTTTGCCTGGGGCGCATTTGAGGGTACACTCCTCGCACCACATTACAAGGGCGGTAAAAACAATTATTGAACCAGGCGGCAAAAGTGCTAGAATAGAAAGTGCCGGCCCTGCGTCCAATAGAACGATTATTTATTGTACCGATTTTTACCCTTATAACTTGCTCGGTAACTAATTATTATTATAAAAACTTCAAAACGGCATTTTACAGTCAAAATATAGTGCTTTCGTCCTAAAAAAAGTCGGTTTTCAAAATTGCCTACCTTTAAGGGTCAAAATTTTGAAATGGATTTTCTCAAAATTTCCTCTGCCATATTTTTTTTGGATATGTTACAGACAACTTAATTCTCTATCGAAATATAAATTTTTCTCTAAATCTCTTGAGCCGTTTTGGAGTAGTGATTTTTTTAATGTCAAAATTTCAAAAATCTCTAATTAAAACCTGAAAACAGATTTACATACCAATCTCATGAATATCTATTGTTTGACACTATTTTCGGTTAACAAAACGTTTCCAGTTGAACCGGAAATTACAAAAATATCAAATTTTTTAGGTACGTATATATTTAAATATTTTGAAAGCTCGTAAAATTAACTATTACACGATACCAAACACTTTATATTTTGACTTCCGGTTTAACCGGAAATGGAATCATACTTCTTAATTTAATTGTAACACCCAATATATTTTTAATATTTTGAAAGCTCATAAAATTAGCTTTCTGAACATATAAAATAATGTATATTTTGAACTTCAAATTATGCCAAATTTAAATTGTTTATGTCTAATAATTCTGCTTACACGCGGGAATTCTTAAATTCGATCCCGGCAGGTAGCAATTATTGTCAATTATTGCAATTTAATATCATGTAATTTATATTAACATAAAAATAAATATAATAATAAAAATAACAGATGTGGCCATACGAGGAACTTTAAATAAAATATATTAAAAAAACTTTTATAAGTGCACTAAAAAATACGACAGGAAAAAGTTCCTCGTATGGCCACATCCGTTGTTTTTACTTGAAATAAGCACCTATTCTAAGTGGTAGAGTAGGTACCTATAAATAATTTAAAATTGTCCATCTAAGTAAGTATTTTATAATTTATAATTTATTATGTAATATTTCCTATTAGGAAATTATTACTAATTAGGTAAATTAAAAGAAAACAATTTTATAAAAAGTGTATTTTATGTAATAGATTTATTAAAGAGTTTTTGAAAATTGTGGAGGAAACCAACCACCAAACTCTTTTTCAATTTCTTCTGCGATAGATAAACAAAGCTTATCATTATTTAACGATGCGATGATCTGAAAATAATTAAATAATATTTTCAAACAGAAAAATAATTTTAAATTTTACTTGTAATCCTATCGGTAAGCCATTGGAACTCATTCCGAGTGGGCAGTTAGTGACTGGAAAACCGAAAGTGTTAAAAAGTCCCGTATAAGCAAAATCAAATATTCTTCCAGCAAATTGATTGTGAAAATGTGCCGGACTTGGATGACAAGGAAATACTATAATTCCTTCTGTACCCATAATTTTGGCAAGTTTATCTTTCACCCTATTGAAAGCTTGGTTACAACTTGGTATTGTCGATTTTGGTAGCTGTTTAATTATATTTTGTGCAACACCTGGAACCAATGCTGCAAATGTCGACTCTGATTGACAAATAAAAAACTTTAAAAGTTCCTTGTAGGCTCTCTCATCCGAATGGATGTCCTCGAAATCCAAATTAAGCATAAATATTATTCCAAATTCATATAAATACTTCAATTCTTTAACTTGGAGCTAAAAGTAATTAATTAAGGGTTAAAATATAATTTTATTATTTACAACCTTCACAACTTGGCATCCATATTTCTGGGACATGTGAGAAGTAAACTTTTTTATAGCAAGTTTTGTATCTTTATCCACAGGATGAGTGAGAATAGATCTATCGTCGTGGTTTACACAATATATTCTTAAGCTATTATTCAACGGCACCTACAACATTTGATAGAAAAGTACAAATAAATTATTTATTAACTTACTTCTTTCTCCAATTCAAGTCGCTTTGCATAGTCGTCTTTCACCATTACTTGATACAGTAAACGTAAGTCATTTCCATATCGAGTCATAGGTCCAAGAGTTAACGAATCTTCTATTTTAATTTTATCAATAGCTTCAGGATAATTTTTATCAACAGAGACACAGCGTGCGCTCGGTTTGTGTGCGTAAACTCCACAATAATGTGCTGGTACTCTTATAGAACCATATAAATCCGAACCAATTCCAATTACTGAAGCTCCAGCTCCCAAAAGTGCTCCCTAAAAGTTCAATTTGTATTTATGTTTGTACAAGTAGTTTATACCAGGCGTACTTCACCTCCAGAAGAACCAGAAGGCGTTCGTCTCGTATCATAAGGATTAAGAGTTCTTCCAGTAACATTATTAACACATTCGAAAGATAGGCATAATTCTGGCGTATTTGTCACAACTAATATTACTGCACCTGCTTTTTTAGCTTTCTTTATAACATCGGCGTCTTTTTTTGCAATTCTACCACCTGGAAATACTTTACCAGCAGCCCAGCTTAATCCTTCAACTGATATGCTCTCTTTAATAGTTAGTGGAATTCCTAATAAAGGAAACTGATGAGCTAATTCTTCGTCAGTTAATTCTGATGTAGATAGCAGGGTGTCAATATTTTGAGCGTCTTTGATGGCGTCTTCGAATCTATCATCGACACATGCGTTGATTATTGGATTCACTGCTTTAATACGTTCTATGTATGCTTTTATAACAGTTTCGCTGCTTAGCTAAATAAATAATGTGAATTAAATTTGAAAAAATTTTATGTTTATATTTACCTCTTTTTTACGTATTTTTTTTGTAAGTTCTGATGCTGATAGTAACAAAATGTGATTTTTTATAGGTGGGCAATACTTTTGTTTTTGTAGCTGATATGGTAATGATAAAAAGAAGCTTGCGAATTGTACTATTTTGATTATTACGAAGGCGACATAACGAACGAGGTTCAGAAACATATTCATCCTGAAACTAATAATTTTTTTTAGCATGAACTAATATATCAAGTTTAAATTTGGAAGAGCTGCTATATGGCAACAATTGTCTCTTATAAGACTAACAAAGGTTTCAGCATTCAGCAGTTAATCATTGGTTAATAAATTTTACCAAAATTTCTGTACATCAATCATGAATTTCATAGTTCAAATTACAAAGTAATGAAGAACGAATTGCGAAAGAACTACGAGTTCCATGGATTTTGAACTATATGTTTCTTGTCCAATCACAAACCAATTTTAAATAATTTTGATAAGTAGGGGAGAGTGGGGTATAATGATCCCTCTAAGAAAGAATGCCTCATAGAGGAACTAAAGTAAGTGTTAAAACAGCGGATCTTTTTATAAAAGAAAGAGTATAGTTTACTTAAACTTTTGGCAAGGTCATCTGGGTTAAATTATTAAAGATCTTTTGTAGCAAAGGACATAATGCACACCCAGCAAAAGGATCATTTTACCTCAAAGGTGAGAGTAAAATGAATCCTTCAATCGGGTAAAACGATACCACACTGAATAAAAGTATATATCTACCTATTTGTGATTGAGTTTCATAATTAGGTAAGGCTTATTAGTAAAGTTATGTTTTTAAGCATTTAATAAATGTTGTAAAACAATTCCCTAGGAGTGGGATAAAATGATCCTGGGATCATTATGGACTACCAACAGGGGATCGTTTTGCCTCAAATGCACTTAACGGATCTAACCTAACCTACAAATATATTCGAGAAAATCACGAAGGGTGCGGCACCTATCGGTTAAATATGTAATACTCCCCGTGGGGGGTGTGACGTATAATGTTTTGCAAAAATTTTTATAATTTCGTTGCGACATCTATTGGTTAAATATTAAAAACTCGCCGAGGGGGTGTCACGTGTTATTTATTTACCAAATTTTGTAGCAACATAACCTCAATAATACAAATTTATTTTAGCGTACAGCTACAAAAAGTACTCAAAACATTAAAATTGAAAGAAAAATCTGTTATCAATATCAAATATAATTGCATATAAACATTAAATCAATGTAAATAAACAGGGTGTGTAAACGTCAAAATCATATGTTCAATGTTATCTCCACGGTTTCCGACATCTTGGAATTTAGTAGCTCTCCCTTCTGGTTGAGATTTTCTCGAATTGGTTTTGTGCAGCTGTCACATTGTAGGATTGCCAAAATCAATCAAAATAAATAATTACATAAAATGATAAAATTGTGCTGTTTATGTAATTATGTATTTAAATATTATAGAAAATAAAGATCAAATTTATAATGCCTCAATAAGTATTTGCGAAAATTGCAAAGGGTGCGACACCTATTGGTTAAATATGAAACACTTCCCGTGGGGGCTGTCACGTGTTATTTGTTTACAATTTTTATCTAAATTTTATGCTACCGCTGTGACATAACCTCAATAATACAAATTTATTTTAGCAATACAGCTACAAAAAGTACTTAAGACATTAAAATTTAAATAAAAATATGTTATAAATACCAAATACAATCGCCTATAAACATCAGACCAATGTATATAAACAGGGTGTGTAAACGTCAAAATCATATATGTTCAATGTTATCCCCACGGTTTCCGACATCTTGGTTAATGTAAGTGGCGCCTCTAGTGGTTGTGGTTTTCTCGAATACCATAACACGTTGTACGCACATCCGATTCAGTAAATAACAACACATAGGTTTAATGCAGAATTTAAAAAGCTCTTACCTTATATCAATGAGTGAAAAAAAAAACGAAAATAACTGTAATACGAACGTCTAAGAACTTACTTTATGAACTGCCCGTAAGTGTAAACAACTTGAACTATGACATTCTGTCACGGTAACCTAGATGACACCTTTGGTTTCTTTAATAATTGGGGGGATCATTTTACCTGAAGGGATCATTATACCCCACTCTCCCCTATGTCAAAAATAATAAGTAGGTAAGTTATAATCTTATCTCTTCATAATTTTGCACTTGCAGTTAATCGACCTTTCAATATAATCAGTGGACTAAAGTACATGGTTAACTTTTAAAAGCATCAACGTCAAGAATCAATTATTAACCCTCCATTCAACGGGTGAAGCCTGTGAGTGCAAGCAAAAGTGAAAATTGTCTGTAACTTAAAAAAAGAAATACTTTTTACTGTAATATTCTATCTACCTTCTTAACTTGTAATAACTCATATCATCAGCATTTGCTTTTCAAATTTTTTCAAAAAATGAATCCTCTAGGACACAGTTTGTTGTGACAGGCTTCACCCGTAGGTTCGTGTAACTTTGTGATAACCGATTATTTTTGTTATAAAGCATTATTTAAGCGCAAAATTTATCTGCAGACCATAAAAAATAATTGGTTTTAAGTTTCAATGCTTGTTTGTAAATTTATTGTTTAGGTGACAAGTGCAACATAAGCAAAAATTCTTATTATTTTTCCAGTTTTGTAAGGCTTGGTTATGTATTTAGTACATTGAAGCCTGCTATTTCAGTGAAGTTTAGGCCCTTGCAGTTTGTGTTGAGAATTTTATAATTTAATTTTTTTGTAATTTTCTGCTTATTTGATCAATATACTAAATATGTATTATGATAATTAACTTTATTTTCCTTCAATGTCCATAAAAAACAGTTTTCAATAAAAAATGTCAAAAAAGGATAAAAAATTTAAAATTAAAAAATAATAACTAACAAAAGGACCTACGCTTTAATTCTTCTGTAAAATAATGAAGAATAAGGTAGATTTTCAATTAAAAAAATTTCAGTGCAATTCTTGCACCCTTACTATTTTTTAGCTATAGATATAAAGTGAGCCTGACAGGCTTCACCCGCTGGCTCGTGTGATTCTAGACCCACCCGTTGGATGGAGGGTTAATGTATAAACAAAATAATCAACAAAATTTTTATTTCATTGTGTTTACCTCAAGTGATCAAAACTAGGGTCTCTCCAGTGTGCTTTGTTTACCAGTAAAGTTATGTGCGAATCTGTGAATCGCTAAATAGTCCAGTCAAAAAGAGTTTAACCTCGGAATGAAAGTCAAAAAGCTAAATATTTGCATAAATCTATATTTAAAAGTCTCATACAATCTCGTGTCCGCGTGTCAAGATATTCAAGGTCAAAAGTCACAAAAATCGCTTTTTGCAAATATTTCGTTTCCTGTCCATAATACATCATCAGAAAGTCTAATAAAACTTGTAGATCATAAAATTCTCTACAAATTTGATCTAATAAAAGTACGTACACTCGATTTGGAGGGCTCATTTTATCACCACAGGATGCGTAGCGTAGAACTATGATCTCTACACTTCAGATAATTTGAGAAAGTCATAGGAAATGAGATAGAAACCATTTCCATCAAGCTGTACCTCATTTTAAAAATCTTTTTAGAACCACTATTTAAAAATAATCTAATGCAGCTACAATCTCATCCGTCTCAGAAATGACCTTTGGTCAAATCTCAGTTATACAAAATATCCCCGGCTAGAGTTGACAATAAGAGGGAAAAATATTTAACTTCACGAAAAAATGACTGTCTAATAATAAAATTCTGTAACTTTAAATTTCAATATTATTACAGTGTACGTGTACAGGGTGATACAGAATGTTCTTAAAATCCCAAATCTTGATATCGCTAACTCCCCTAATAACATCATCTAACGACTGTTGATGTTTTCAACAATTTCTTCCTTCTCGTAAACTCAACCCGGGGATACACTGTAGAATATTTTATTAAAATTTAATAACGATATCTCAAAAAATGTGACTTGCATATTCTGAAGGGGCTCATACTCAGTGGCGTAAATAATGGGGGTGTAGGGTAAAGCAGTTGATTGGCTGGCAATTTCTGTTAAGTGGAATGAAGAAATTGCCTACTAAGAGTAGGCAACTTTGATTTAAATAGTATTTTTGCTTGCAGAAAAAATTTTGCTTATCTTAAGGCACTGTACTACAATTAATTTTTTTTGTTTCGGAGCAACTAAAAGTAACAGACCTTTGCTAGCGCCTCAAACTAAAAACTCCGCATCACAGCTCAGGTGAAAAATGTAGACACTTTCTGCCTTTGTTACTCTATATTTACATTACTTTATATTACAATATTTACTTATTACCCGTTCACTGTTTATTTGCGCTATGGTTGGCCACGTTAGGGCAACAGATTCCACCCGGTATAAATTAGAAAAAAATCAATTAGGTTAGGTATTGTAGAGTAGTGGCTTTTATTCAATTGTGTTAATAGTTGGTCTGTCAATGGCCTGTCATTTTTTTGGTACTGTCAAGAGCTGTCAGTGAACTTAGTAGGGACTTTTTATTTTGGCAAACCAAAAAACAAAAGTTCATGGTCAACCATAGCGCAAATAAATAGTGAATGGGTTATACTGTAAATATAGTTCTGAAAAGATTAATATTTCAGAGAACAAAATTAACAATTTAACAAAGTAAATAATTAATATTTTTAAACAAATAAAGTTACGGTTAAGGTTATATCTTCACCAGGCTTGTAAAGCCAGGTTTGAATAAAATTGGTATATTCGATTTATGTGATGCTCAGTTAATAATAATCAATGAAATAATAAATATTGTTAATCACCTGAAAAGTTCACTTTCTTTATACAATAATTTTCATTTAGTAAAAATCCTTCGTGTAAGTTGGTTATTTATAAGACTTCCTTATCACTATCACCAAAATAGTATAACCGATAAAATTGATAATTTTTATTCAATTAATGCAATTCACGGTTACCACTTGATGGAACACTGTGCCAATAAATTAGGGGAACACTTAGAAAAGTAACTGTAATTGTTTTGTAGGTGAAAAATAGACATTGTAATGTAGTAAGTTGGTTACCTTATAGTTTATTTAAATAAATTTGGACTTTTTAACTTTAGCATCACATCAAATAACCAAGCATGGCAGAATCGTGCGGTTATAGACTTAAATTAGCTTACAGTGTTAGGCTTAATAAACAAAAAAATTAAACAATGAATGAAATTTAATAACGCGTATGACCTCCACGCAATTGAATAACGGCCTGACACTTCGCGGCATACTTTAAATTAACCTCTGAATGTCCTCATGGAGTATATTGACACATTTTTCTTGAAAAGTTATCAAACGCTCTTGAAGAGTTTCTGAGGCCACAGATGTGTTTATGATCTTTCGATCAACTTCATTCCATAACTGCTCAACTGGATTGAGATCTGGGCTAAGAGCTAGTCAGTTCATAACTGGAATTTGATGTTGTTATAGGAACTGTCTTGTTTAATCTGGTACATATAGTCTTGTTTTATCATGCTGGAGCAGAAATCCAGGACCTATGAGGGCTCCAGCAGCTAGCACATGATTTGTTAGTAAGTCATCAATGTATCGAGCAGCACTCATTTGCCTAGGTAGAACGACGTAGTCTGTACGAGTATTAAATGACATACCTACCCACACCATGTGATATCCATCTCCAAACTTGCCTATCTCCTGAACCAATCTTTCACGATGGAGTTCGCCTATGCATGCCCAAACTCGAAGCCGACTATACCAGTTAACCAGTTAACCAAAATCTGGACTCATCGCTGAAGAGCACCAACCTTCAATTTCCATTTTTCACTTTCCAACAATCATTTTTCTATTGGTAATAAATATTTCCCAAATGTAGATGATAAAAAAGTAACTTTTATACGCTTAAAGACACGTCCACACACACAGGCTTGCCTTCGGGTTTGCTGTGCAGGAGCACAAGGCACGGAAGGCACGCCTGTGTATGTGGACCGGCCATAACATTAGAAATTTTGTACCAATTTTGAAGCTAATCGTCGTTTTACTGTATTCCCAAAATCCAACGTACCTATTGAAAGAATTGCTACAGTTTGATCGATTCCAGTGAGAGCTTCTAGTGAAAGAGCTGGAGCATAAAGCACTACACCCATGTATATATTTGAATAATGTAAGCTGCCGATGCAAACAATCTCATTACTTTGCCAAATCTCAGTTCCAAGTACTAAAGAGCATATTAAATTTTTAACAGTTTATTAGAAAATGGTTCAACTTACACCATAAGCGCTCATTTTTTGTAACCGAAAGAAACAGGGACATATAAATATGCTGTAATTGGTGTGCATAAGGCATTAAGCTACGTTGATAACAACGTACTGTGTTCCACGAGAATACACTTCACTCGAGTCTCCCATAATTGTTATTGCAGACATAAAAGAAGCCATGAGGGAAAAAGCCACTGGAACTATGGGCATATTTTTGTCACCCAACAAAAATTCCTAAAAAAATACAAAAATATTTAATTAAAAGACGAAATAAAATTTTGTAAGCCTCGAGCTAAGCCAATTGATAATTTTACGCTCTTATCGTAGTTTTAACAAAATTGTTGCTATTTGGAATTAAATTTTAAGTTTATCTGACCACCTGCAATCAAAAATTTTTATAGCGACGTGCATATCAGTCGAAATTTGCAACTTCAGGAAGACGTGTCTGTGCGTGTTAACGTAATTGTTGCGAAATTAATTAATTAATTAGTGTAAAATCAAAGTTTTAATTGAAATGAAAATTTGGTTCGATTGTTTTACATTTCAAACGTTTTAAACTAAGTATTTAACGAACTTTTGTAGTTTTAACCAAATGTTAATTTTTTTCGTTTTGTTGCAGATGTGTGGAGCGCCATTTTGCTATCGAGTCGGGATCTTCATCAAAGGTAAGTCCTCAACAGTGAGGTTCTTTCATAAACCCTTTTTCTAATTTTAAATCTTTTACTGATAAAAGCCAACGAAACAAAGAATGAAATTAAACTTTTCTATTTTGCTGCATAATCGAAAAATTAATTTAAAAATCAATCTCACCTCAACGGTTTTTTGTTTTCCACCAGTACATCTATAGAATAATCCGATGCCAACGCAAATTTATAAAACTATCGCGATAACCATATAATCCCATATTTCTAAAACGAGCAGCAGTTTGGAGCTCATTTTTCACGTTTATTTCAACAGGAAAATTCTGGAAATGTTAGTTTTGTGAAAAAAATTGGTGACTACACGCAAATATTTGTAACAATACGTACGAGCAAAAATAACACCTTTTGTGGTTTCGCATACCTAGAGCTTGAACAATAAAAATTATGGAGGTATAGTTAAATATTTCGTAATCAGTGATTAAGTCGAACGTTATTTGTTTTGTTTCATATTATAATTTTTAAGGAACAAAATGGGGGTTTAACTTGGTTAATTATCAACCTAAACTTAAATTTTTTTTCTTTATTGACAAATGACTTTTAGACTACTCAAAAAATAATTAATTTAATTAAATATTTTCTAAATAAATATTTAATAATAATTAACAATAAATGTATTATGTATTAACTAAATAAAATAATTAGACTCAATAAATGCGTCGTTTTCATACATATTGGTGTAGTCACGTGACTGTAAAGAAACCTTCATCTTCGTCACCGAGAGGTTTGGGGTAAATTTTTTTGAAAATTTGGTGCAAAATGGTGATATGTGATATTTAGGGCTATTTTGCCACATACAAGAAGTAATTTTAGAAGTTAGCTCCTTTTCTACTAAAGGCGTCTTAGGTTTTAGCTTTGTCAGCCTAGTGGATAATATGGCCCTGCCCCCAGGGCCGTTAACGAACGTTGGGGCTTGAGGCGCTAATTATTTTCGGGCCGCTACAAAAATACACTGCAGTGCACAAAACAAATGTTTATTTGGTGTTATACCATACCTAGAGAATATAGAAGAGGGTGAAATTTTTTAGAAATGTATTTGGATTAGTTAGGAGGTAAAAAATAAAAAAGGGTAAAAAGTCCACAGTTCTATCTACATGGCTAAAGAAGGGGGGGGGGTGAAAAGGTCCCGTTTTGAGGGTTTTTTGCTTATATCTCGAAAACAGTTATTATTGGATAACTATTCTTAGCAAAATTATTCTTAGCAAAACGAAAGCTTATCAAATTTACTAAAAGATTATTTCTATTTATTTTTTCTGTATTCCTTATAGTTTTTGAGATATCCACTCGCAGAAATTGTTAATGTATGAAAAAAATTTAGCCTCACATTTTTTGTCAAACTTTTGCCGCTAACACCTCAGCCCTTCGTTTTAGAGTAGAGTAGAGAGTAGAGTAGAGTAGAGTAGAGAGTAAAAGTCTTCAGAAAAAAAGTTGTAGAGCATTGAATTTCCTTTACTATTTTACGCAAAAATTTTTTTCCAAACATTAACAATTTTGGTGGGCGGATATCTAGAAAACTATAAGGAACAGATAAAAAATGAATAGAAACAATCTGGTAGAAAATTTAGAAGGAAATTTCATGAGCTTCCATTTTAGTAAAAGTAATTTTTTCCATAGGACCCACTGTTTGCCAGTTAAATTCTATGTTTTTTGAGTTTTTTCCTTTCCTTCGGGTCCTGATGGCCCTGATGGCTCCCAACTGCATTTTTAAGTTTTTTGCCTTTTTAACAAATGTTATAAAGTTGGATATTTTTTAGTCCTTCTTCATAATTTCATCACTATCCTGTACCAAAATTCAGCTTGTAAAGGACGGGTTTTAGGTCAATTAAAAACCTCAAAAAATAAACATTTTTAGTCAATAATTATAATTTTTACAAGAATAACTCTACTCTACATAATATGGAAGACCGAGTTCAATAACAACCATGTTATATGTTTCAATAACACAAATGTTTATAATTATGTAATAACAAACTATGGCAAAATTTTAAAAAACTACCACAGTATATTTTTTCTAGAAAAAATAATTACTCTACAACTCAAACTCATCATCACTAATTAGATTGTTTCCCCTATTTCTTGGGATAACTAAAACAGAAATTTATTCTAGAAAACTAATTTTAACGAAAAATTTACATTTGACTACCCCCTACCCCCAAAATCACAAATGCTTGATTTAAAATAGTGCGTATGAGAGAAATATAAACATAAAGAGAGCCGAAATAATCTGTATTTTTTTAATAACAATTGAGAGGGTGGGGATTACAGCCAAAATTTTAAAATCAAGCAATACTGATCGATTCTTAGGGCTATTTGACATGAACTAAGTGTCTTACGTATCTTACTAACTGTTAGTAACTGAATCAAGTCAACTCAAGGAGCAAAAGCACAAGCTTTAACGTCGTCATTAGAAATTTTGACGCATGACCGTGGACGACGTTAAAGCTTAGATTCCCGTGCTTTTGCTCCTTGAGTTGATTCAGTTACTAACAGTTAGGAAGATACTTAGTGTATGTCAAACAGCCCTTATACTTACACTACTCACTTAAAATAAATAAAAAATTTGCTACCTAGAATTACAAAAAACATTCTAAATATAATTTTTGTTGTCTTAATTTGAGCAAACAAAATAAAAATGTATCAAAAAGGCTTGATAATGATATGGTAACATTTTTACACCTTCTTTTGGTAATATAATGATGTTTTTATTTTCACGACTTTCTACTTTTTGCTTTAGTAAGTAACCAAACATTAGTTTTTTGCAAAGGCAGTTGGAATTTTGGGAATTTTTTCCCTTTCCCAAATTAAATATCCCGTACAGATAGATTTCGAAATGACGGCACCGACATGGCCTACAAAAATACTGTTGGTTTTATATGTATAATTTTTGGAGTTAATCATGTATGATTGATGGTATACAGGGTGTCTCCCTTAGCGTGCTCATCATGGGGATCTCATAAACCGTAAGAGATACGAGGTCGGTTAAATTACATCAAATGTGGACCCGTACCATGCCTACCTCGATGCTGCTTTTGTATTGGAGATTATGGTACAAACGTATGCTATTTTAAAAGTAGTCTAAATAAGGCCCTTCCAAACACACAGGTCTCGCCTTCCGGTATGGCCTGTGCAGGCCGCCCGAACTCTGCCCAGACGCTGCGGTTTGGTTTGTGCAGGACCCCTGAATGGTGTCCACACGTTCCGGTTTGGCCTGTGCAGGCCGCCTGTACAGACCAAACCGGAAGGCAAACCTGTGTGTGTGTGTGTGTGTGTGGACGGACCATTATAGTGTTTTCGATTGGTTGCACCGGTGCGGTTCCAGTGCACTTTTATTTTCACTATGCCAGTTTCACGTGTTTTATTGGTACTGGCCGTGTCCAACGATATAACAGGCCGCAGCACTACTAATAAAACTCGACGTGACGTCACGACAGAAGTCGTAAGTTCGCTATCCTTACCATACTATTTCAGTGCATTTTAACACTTTTTTGATTGTAGATGCTATTATAAATTTTTTTGATTAGTAAATTTTTGCTAGAAAAGTAATTTATAGTATTAGTAATGGTTATAAACACTTATTTGAAAAATAAATTTAATTTTGAGAGAATTAGTGATTAAAAACTTTTTTGAGATGCGACTTTTACATGATTTTATCAAAATTTTTTTCAAGCAAAAGTATACTTGTGTCATATCATTGAAAAGAGAAAAAAAATCTCTATTAGATACGACTAAAAAATAAGTAGGGTTCTATTTAAAAAAGTACACGATTGCGCCCTAGCGCTTCCAGCATTGGTAGAAAAAAAAAATTAATTTAGCGGGAAGGTAGCTAATAATTTGTTAAAGAACTTTTATTCCAAGGTTTTTTTGTTAAAATCAATAATAACGCCTCTATAACCATTATTCTATAATTCTAGTATTGCGTATATGCAATTTTATGACTTCTACTGACAGGACCTGAATCGAGTGCTGCGGCCTGTTATATCGTTGGCCACGTACTGGCCCGTTGCAGTGCACTCAACTATATCTGTGTAATTGCACTCAACAGGTGCAAAAGCGCACTGCCTCCGTGTCGTGCGATCCCAACCGAAAACACTATTCGTTTTATATCATAAAAAAGCAATTTTTTTTCTCTTTTCAAAAATATAGAAGTTAATAAGAATAACTTTTTAAATACACGGTTTACGAGATCCCCATGATGATCACGCTTAGTGGGACACTCTGTATAAAGCAGTAATGATATGGCAACATTACTACATTATAGTAACCCATCCCATAAACAAATGAAATACAATGCAATTGCATGCAATTATTTTTTTTTAATAATCAATTATTTTTACGTAATGTATTACTAAATGCGTAAGTGTACTTTTTGGCCCAGGAGCAAAGAGGTAGATTAAGGGCCGAATTGGAACTAAACAGAGCTTATAGGCATCTTGTAATGTTTTACATTTTTTCTACTACCGATGTTTTTACAATTCAAACAAAATTAAACGTTAATTAGCAAAATTATTGCGCTTATGTTATGATGAATAGTAGCGTAATTAAGAGTTTCTCGCAAAATTCAGGACGGAACCATCAACTTTAGTTCCAGAGATTTTGCGGGCCGCAGACGAAAGTTATGTTACACCGGATAAAAATTTAGTTCTTGGAACATAGGGATATAACACTTTAACCTATGACCTATGAAGGTGAAAATGACATCAATCGAAAGAGAACTTTTTTCTGAATTAACTGCAAACATTTTGTAATTCAATTAATTTATTTTTTATAATATAATCATAGAAAAGATACTCTTTGAATTGTATAAGGAACAAGAAACGACACGCAGACGAAAGAGTTGATCTTCGCCTAATGCGCATGTCTGCTGGATAAGTCAGTGTCACAACACAACCTTATTAATTAGATTATAGACATACTAAACAAAAATATTTTTTTTCTACTCTCATATGTGAAACTAAGCATTTCGTCAGCATTTTCGTTTCTAGTGAGAGAAAATTTTAGTACAAGCGGATGTTGATAGATGACGTAAAATAAATGACCTTAATAAATATTTTATAATTTAAATTTAAATAAATTCCAATTTTATTTGAAAAGTGACATTGCTGTCACTTGGTGTCATCTAGCGGCTTTTTAAAAAATCTCTATTGAAATGTCAGTTCAAATTTTAGTAAAAAGAATTATTTTAAAATGTACTAATTATCGTCGTAGAAAAAATAGCATTTACGACTCGAGATGAAATCCGTTTTTTTCGTTCGAAAGATTACTTCACTCGCCCCTTACGGGGCTCTTGAATTAAATTCTATCTCACGAAAAAAACTGATGTTTCATCTCATGTTGTAAAAAATACTATTTTTGTAAATACATAATACACTCGATTTTGATAAAAACCTTTAATAAAGTGATGTTTGATCGAAAATATGCACAATTATGTCACACTGATTCTAAAAAGACCTTGGAAAGCGATATCAAAAGCACTAGAAATTGATGCTCATTTGCAAACCGCACGGATTTCAGGAAAATTTTTGACTTCTTTAAATGCGATAAAAAAATTTTTCCGCATCTTTAAACAAATTTAATTGACCTGTATTTCAGGATTTTGCCGAAAAAAAATTTTTTTCGTAAATATTCATAATTCACATATGAATTTTCGATAATTTGCTGGCTTTTCTCAAATCTTCTCAATAATTCATTTGTTCACAATAAAGAAAATTTTTTAATACACTTCGAAAGCTAACGTAATAAAGTGTAAAATAAAAATTTTTTCAGCAAAATCCTGAAATACGGATCAGTAATTTTAAGAATATAGGCTGTAAAAAAATTTTTGGACGATTCAAAGTTTAAATTGGTGTGCGGTTTGTAAAAAAATCGATTTCAATTCTGTGGTACAACATTAAACCGACATCTTGAGAAAACAAGTTTTTGAAGTTTAAAGAGAAACTTCATTTTATTTAAACATTTAAAATACTAGATGATATGATTGGTTGTGAGCAATTAATGACATATCCAGCAGATATGCGCAATAAGAAAATATTAAAAAAATTAATATGGTATTTTAAGCTCGTGTTGTTTCTTATTCGTTAGGGTATATTTTCTTTGATATAATATTAACTTATTTCTCTTGCCATGGAAAACAATATGAAACTTGAAACGTCAAACTTAAAAGTTTATGTCAAAAATCAGAAGATTTTATACTGTTTTCCATGGCAAGAGCGATTAAGTAAAAAATATTGTCAATAACAGATGCAGAATGAAATTCTCTGTCGAGTGGTACAATTTTCGTCCTCATAGAAGGTTTCTCTGTTTATTGTAATAAACGTCATTGACCGTATCAGTAGTAGAAAAAAATATATAAATATTAGGTAACAGAAAAGCGCATCATGCTTTTACAGTAAGGAACTTGCAAAATTGTATATTTCTCTTACCCAATGATCTTAAACCTTTTGGCCTATACTTCACTATTAGAACTACGTTATCTCCAGGAGCGCACCTAAAGAGCGCACCTAGAATGTTATATTATCTGTCTAATGATTAATAATCATAATATCTTTTCTTAAGTCACTAAATTCGATACAATTTTATTGTCTAAATGTTACGGTTATGACATGCATTTTTGTATCACATTGATAAGACGTACACAGAGTTGAAAAAAATTCCAATTCACGATCAATAAGATTTAAAAATTTTATTTAGTTTGAAGAAAACTTCAAACTTCTCTTCAAGGGTGTAAAATAGTGTTTTAAGTTCGCCATTGCTTACAAACAATTTTTACAAATGTATCTTTGGTTTGGTCTACAAACATAAAAATATTCCCTATAATCCACTGTAGTTTGGTAATTAATAATTATAGAAGTTTTAAATCATTTATAGTTGTACCCAACTGTTAATATTTTTATAAAAATCACGTCTTGATTTTGACGTAATCTCACATAAATGCAACTGTTTCTATTTTTTGGATGCAAGAACGAGTTCTATTGGAGTTTGATGCGAGCATGCGCTTTGCTTTGTTTTGTGATGGCACATGTTTGATATTTACTTGCATTTCTTGGCCCTTAGAGGTTTTGCAGCCTGTGCAACATGTTCTACAATCCGTAAAACAGGGTGACAGTGTCATGATATAATTTTTATAAAATATTTTATAAAAATATTTATGAAAATATTGATAGTGAGATACCCGCTTTAGTTAAGGGTGGTTTTATTTTGCCTTGTGACTTGGAATATTTATCCAACTCTGATGAACATATAAGTACATACTAACAAACATTGACCTGCAATGATTACAATAACAAACTGAATTTAAAATAAATAAATTATTTAACAATTTCCACAATAATAATAAGCAATTAAAAGCATAAACGCCACATTATACCTTTTCAAATCACATTAAACAGTCCAAGCAATTATTGTTAATTTCAATGCTGCCTAGATGAATTTTCCTCAATACATTTCCATCAGTTTACTTTCCTGAATTACCAAAAAAAATGTTAGTAATTAAACATTCGATTAAAAATTATTTTCTGTACTACATTAACCGATGTTAGAGCGTATTAATGAATATTTAAAATCTTACCTCGGCATTTTTTAATTTTTGATTCGATTTTTTTACTTGTTCACCAACAAACGGAATAAATAAGTGGGGATCTTGATATTTAACTTCTTCGTATCCCAATTTCAGTGTTATAAAACTAACAACATAACCGGTGATAAAGGTACTCAATAAACCAAATACTCCATTATAAAGGTACGATACACGATACAACCAAAAATAATCACTACAAAAACGCCAAATTAGTTGATTTTTAAAACATGACTTTATGTACCTACCTTTCTTTCACGAGTGGAATTGGAGATAATATGGTTAAATTAGATATTGATTTAAAATTTGCATTATAGGGCGCATCTGTACAACCTTCCGTACTTACAGGCAAAACAGGTAGTGGAGGTTTTGGGCCACCAAACGCCATCCACATGGCTAATGTTAAGCCAACTATTAGTCCAGTTAACGCACCCTTAAAATAATGCAAAAAAATATTAGTCAAATTATTAGTTAACATTGCAATCATTTTATGAAGAGATTTTACAAACAAGAAATTTGATAATTATTTAATTCTGACCAACTTTGCTACATTAAGCAACTCTCTCGGCGCCTCCACCATATGTCAGGAGGGGTGTTCGTGACCACCTGGTTTCTCCTTGTTTAGGGAAGTTCTTTTTAAATAATTGCGCACTGAGTTAAAATAATAAATTTGTTTACTTTTTGATTAGCAGTAGTTGTAAACATTCCTAATGAAAATAATGCCAAAAGTGGTCCACCGACAACTCCAAATATCGTTAAAGCTGCTTGTAACACACCACCCAAAAATTGTGATAAAAATGCAATTGCAATACAGACGAAACCATAAATAAATGCTATTAGTTTGGTGCGCAATGATAATCCTTCTTCAGGCAAAGGACGCCCTTTAATCGCTAAGTACAACGGCTGTAAAAATACAATCGTTAAATTAAACTTAAATTTATGTAATTGTAAGTACCTACCTTAAAGTAATCTTCTAAAGTAACAGCAGCTAAGCTGTTTAAAGTTGCCGATATTGTCGATAACGAAGCGCTAAAAATTCCAGCAACAAACAACCCACTTAATCCAGGAATGTGTCCCATTGAATCGACAACAAAATATGGCATCAACTAAAAATTTATTTAAGTAAACTCAAATTAATCAACACCTTTCGACCTACTTGATCTGTCGATGATATAATCTTAGAAGCTACTGGATCACAATCGTAATACTTGGAATAAATGGCCAAACCCGAAAAGGACGTACTCAAACTGAGACAAGTCAATATGGGCCAATTTAACCATAAAGCCTTTTGTGCTTGTTTTAAATCTTTCACAGTTAAATATCTTTGAACTTGAGTTTGATTAACAGCGTAAAGTGATAAAAATGTTATTCCTCCACCGATAATTAAAGAAAACCAAGAGTGGCGTACTGTCGGATCGGGATTAAAGCTACAAAAGGAATTTGAAATTATTTAAAAATTTATTTCGAAAAGTTTACTTTAATAGTTCGGTTCTTCCTCCTCTTTCAGCTATACTCCAAATTTCTGCAAAACTGCCCGTTTGTATCAAAGCACATATTATAACACTAAAAACGGCTGCAAACATGAGCAAAGATTGAAACAAGTCAGTCATCAAGACGGCTTTCATTCCTCCTATTGTCGAATAAAACGTACAAGCCAACCCTAAAAGTTTCATTTTTAATTTGAGCAAATTTTAAAATTATAATCGTACCAACGCTTAATATAGCAGCAATTCGATTAATACCGGTGAGGGCTTCTAATGTAAGTGCTGGTGCGTAAAGTACGATGCCCATGTATAAAATCATTTGTAAACTGTACGCTAATGATGCGCATAATCGTGCAATTTTACCAAATCTCCTTTCCAAATACTAAAGAAAATTTTTTAATTATTTAAAAAAATGTTTTGTTTGAATTACCTCGTATGTGCTTGTAGCTTGTAGTCTGAAGAAGACAGGTAAATATAAGTAGGCAGCTACAGGTGTAAAGAGCCCGTATGATATATTAATTACGATAAATTGTATACCATAAGTGTAATTTTCACTAGAGACACCCATTAATGTGATAGCTGACATAAACGATGCCATCAGAGAAAACGCTACAGGTATAATGGGCATATTTTTATCGGCTAACAAATATTCCTGAAAATAATTTTAATTAAGCTCTTGAAAGGACTAATAAGACAAACCATATACCTACAGAGTGATCTTTTTAAGTGGTATACCTAGTTGAGTTAAACAATCAGTGGTGTGTTGTAAGCAACCAGTTATAATATAACCGTTGAGTCTTTTTTCTTTATTTAACAGAATGCAACAGACATATATCCAGCTTCGTTCAACGACTCAACGTTGACGTTATAAATAACCGGTTGCTTACAACACACCACTGATTATTTGGTTAAAACGCAAAAATAACGTTTTTAAGATTTATGGTTGATTATGATGTTTAGGGATTGTCAAGTAATTATTTGCTTTGAAAGTTTGACAAGACAAATGGTTGGCTTGGAGGGGCGCATTGAAAATGCGGCATACTATCAAAGGAGGTAAATACTTGACAACCCCTAAGTATCACAATCAACCATAAATCTTAAAAAGGTTATTTTTGCGTTTTAACAAAAAAATGTATAACTCGACTATACCAACATTGGGATCTCGGATACCAAACGAGAACCATCCCTTAAAAAATTAAAATTAACTTACCTTAACAGTTTTCTGTTTACCACCAGTAAACCTGTAATAAATTCCAATAGCCATTGATATCATCAAAACTATGACCAAAACAACGTAATCCCATACTCCAAACAAATTCAGTCCGTTTGCCATCTTCTTATTAGTTTAAAATTTATACTAAAATTACGAGATCATTACACCCTAGAAATAAAGTTTTTTTTTATAGAAATTTGAATACAATAAAAATACTGTTAGAAGCAATTAAAATAAATTGACCATTTTTTATACATAATTAAAGCAATTGTTTATTATTTAGATCATACAAAGAGCAATTGAACAGTTTGCATTTATGATTTATTAATTATTAAGTTAAGGTTCATGTTTTGTACATAGAAATGCAATCAGTAATTATTATTGAAGACAAACTAGGAAAATCCTTTGGAAAATCATATTTGTAACCCAAGTCAGACATCAAATGAAAGAGAATTAATTTTTTATTTCTTTAGATAGTGACTAGATTCTGTATGTCAGAATTTTCAAAATTTTTGTACTTTTTATTAAGAAAGTATGAAATTTGCTTATTTTTAAATCCCTTTTTCGACAAATAATTGGTAAAATTAACGCTTGGGAATAGTCTGGTGCTATAAGTTGAACCTGTATCTTCAAAATACTTTTTGAATTTCTAGAGTAGGTGCTTTACTCTTTAACATTCGTTGGAATAAAAATGTGTCTTTTTATGTTTATTGTAACATGACAAGTGCCCCAACCTTATTTTTGCCTTTTTAGTAACAGTAATAGTAAGAATCTTTAACACCGAACTCGTTGCTGTTAGAAATTACAATATCTAAAGGCGTATTACCATGTATTACTACTATTTCATTTCATCATGTGAGCTGTGAAATAGATATTTATCTATCTAAGGCCGAATTCTACATTACACATTCATCCCCAGGATTTAATATTAGTCTTAGTATAAAGAGGTTTTAACAATAGCATGAACCGGTTTATACTGAGACTAAAATTAAACCCTGGAGATAAATAAATAATATAGAATTTAGCCAAACTGACTTAACTCATCTTAGAGAAAATACCAGATCTCCTAGAATAGTCGGAAGAACACCTAAGCTTATATCGTTGTAACTAGAAGATTGTCCACTCTTCAAATCCGCATAAAAACATGTAATGTGTGTCAGGCACAAAAATTTTAGGGTGACGCCCTCAAGTTCAGCAGTCGATTCAGACATAAATATAAACAGTAGACAAGAGAGTAGTAAATAAAAATTAATATTTGTTGTAGTAAACGCACTCTTTGATGCATGGGTACACCACATGTTTAGAGAGTAATTTCTGGGCCATATAGATGGATTAGAAGCCTTTCTAATCGGGTTTCCCCAAACTGTGCTCCACGGAGCACTAGTGCTCCGCAGGAAGGTAGCAAACTTATTTAAATTTATTGATTATGTGTGCTCCGAGAGGCGCTCCGTCAAAATTCAAAGACCGTCAAAGTGATTAGATAATGCTTCTTCTTCTTCTTCTTCTTCTTCTTCTTCTTCTTCTTCATTACCTACTTGCTCGTATAGGGGTTAGGCATTACATAATTGCATAAATATGCACTTGAGCGCCCTATAGTGCTATAATACTAACGTATGGGACGTATAGGACTTTAATAATGTGGAATTCGAACCACTAACCTGGAAAGCTGTAGGTACTTGACAATTTCAATTTCGAAAGATTTTGATTTTATGTTTTTTTAATATCTCATACACTTAATCTGAGGATTCTAGGTTAAAAGGGGGAGGTAAGAAAATGCAGTTTTTTCCAAATATCACGTAAACCATAGATTTTTTGATAAAAGTAGCCATTATTAAATTTGTAGCTCGCAATATTTTCTACAAAAAAGTTTCATAATTTTGACTACTATTTATAAATTGCAAGAGCTGCTTAAAGAAATAGCAGGGTGGTTGTTTTTTCTGAGGTCAAAATTGACTGTACTATTAATAGGGCATATTTATAGGATTCCTAATTAAATATTAGCTAAGATAGTTAACTTTCAATGTATCGTAGGTAATGACCACTTTCATTGGTTTAGGTTAAAATTAAGTAATTTCATATCGGTTATCAATATTCCCATTCAATTGAACATTAGGTAATTGAAATTATCTCCACTCAGCTACCAGAGCGAGTGGTGTGATTTTATTTATAAAAAAAACGGAAATAATTATATATTTACAAGCCCCACTTGACTACACACACCCATTGTTCTACAAAATTATAGGTATTTTATATTTCACAATGAAAAGAATGTTTGTATTTTACTTCAATACCATTCAGTTTTAATTAAATTTCAATTAAAATTTCTTTAGCACTATTCTAAATAAAAACACACTTTTATCGAAACATCAAGTCAAGTTGTGGTCATAAATGCGGAAGTATGTCTTATCATGGTCATATCTTAATTAATGAATGAGATTGAAAAATACTTCAGTAGGTACCTTTGCGGTTTGGGTGTCCTGTGAAAAGAAAACCCATTTTTTAGTAAAAAAAATTTCTTAACGTTTCATCCTGGTCCTGGCCTGCCTATAATAATGTTTGTATTTGACCACTGTTTGACTCTTTGACTGTATTAAACAAACTGCTTCATTTTTATACAGTTTGTAATCAATAATTTGATTCATTATATTATTAGTAGTACCCATCTATAGTACCAAAATCCATAATGATAAAGTAAATTGAACTGTAGTGTCCAAGTCACATTTTTATACAATTTCATTGGTTAATATAAAAAAGCAATCTCAAAAGAAGGAGAAAAATTCATTGGTTAATTAATATTCATCCTCATTTTCAAAGATTTTGAATTTTGATGTGAAGTCGAACACAAAATTTTGTATGTTACTCGTACAATAATTAGACTTTCTTCGACGCTCCTAATACCCTACCTGTAACAAATAACTATTATTTGGTGACGTCATTTAAAATCGTCACATTTTCATTCGATAGTGCGTATTTGTTCTAATTATTAATAACGTGATGAAAATTGACCTTAAAAGTTAAAAATTATACAATGTTTATATCTCAAGATTGAACCCGATTGAATATGACGTCGCAGTCGCGACAAAATCAAATCATTCACTTCTAACATACTCAAATCTCTCAATTAAATCGTAAATGAATGATAGGTACCTAATACATATTATGAGTGACTTTGATAAATCGTTAATCATTAATCTATATTCTGATATAACTTTCTCGTTTGTCTATCTTAAAATAATTTCAAAAGATGTCACTTCAGTAATAAAATTGGCAAAACTACAAAAAAAAACAGTTACTTAAATACGATTAATTGTTGTTATTGAATTTGTTAATTTATTTATTTACTAATTTGATATTTAAATAGGTCAAGAAGAGTATTCAAACACTGTATTTAAACAATTATATTATACACTCATCTTATCAAAAGACAAACTACTTTATTTATAATTAATAAATAGTACTGGGCAGGATTATACGCTTATAACATAAAAGTTGTGCTTTATTACTTAATTCAGCGATTAGTGTTATAAGAAACATACAATAATAAATAAACAGAACTGAAGTAAAATAATTAGACATTATTTAAACGTTCAGTATTGGTATTAACAATCCTCGGTGTTAGCGTATTAGATATATCAGTATTATCTAATTATGTTTATATATAGTAAACGATGATAAGTCTTCTGCAGATACCTACATGACCTCTCACACAAGGTTTCTCAATCGCTGGACCTCAGAGGATTTTGGAAATTCATTGGGAAAATACAATTCTTTAAATTATCTCTTTGTCACCTCCTTAGAAGTGACGTAAATTGAAATTTTCCCTTGTGTTATAGCAATAAAAAAATACCACTCTAACCGTGGGGTTATCCCATTGGTTATCCACTCTCTGCAGTCAATGTACAAAAATTCAGCTGTCAACGGTAGTTATCTGAAGTCAGTGGCAGCCATAGCATATGCAGTCATAGGCAGTTAACTGCAGTTAGTGTACAAATTCAGAACAGTGGTTGACCTCTCGACTATAACAAATTTTACTAGGATTTTCTCAACCTCCTTCGAGAAGTGTAATAGTTGTGAATTAAAACTGTTTCTAAATCTTTAATTCGAAATAATCCCGCTTTAAAGTTTTCAATCCCAATTTCACCTCCTTGTGGAGTGGAGCGATAAAAATGATAATGTGTAGACCACAGACAGGCAGGAAATTCTTTACGCACACTTACGTAGCAAGAAATTTTCCCACGTGGTTTTAATCGCATTATATCAGAGCCGGACATCGCCCGGACTGTCCAGATCCGCAGATCGTCTAAAGGGGCCTATAGTTTACGTTCAAGTTTATTATTTATTAATAAACCTAACACAATCTCACTTACCCTAACCTAAACTAACCTTTCATAGTCTAACCTAAGCTTGTAAAAAGTTATTGATCTAAGGCGCTAGAAACACAAAATAAAGCCTGTCAGACCGGGGGTCTATAAAACGTTAATATTCTGCTCGGCAAATAAAAGTGCAGCAGTTGCCATGAAAAGAGGTTGAACTCGTGACGTCACATCTAGGACCTTTTTTGAATTTAATTTAATTACTGCCTTACGGTAGAATTTAAAAAAAATAAGAGACACACATTTGTTCTAAACTACAGGGGCATGTTATAGTGAAGAAATAAAATTA
The DNA here is from genome assembly GCA_963924605.1 of Malthinus seriepunctatus. NCBI lineage: Eukaryota > Metazoa > Arthropoda > Insecta > Coleoptera > Cantharidae > Malthinus > Malthinus seriepunctatus. Next base: position 11,975,525 of record OZ004600.1, read on the forward strand.
TTTTTTTCTATAGCAAACGTTAAAGTGTGCTTTGATCAACTAAAATTAGTCGATAAAATAGAATTTTAACAGCAAGGATAGATAAAGTAATACAATACAACCCCAATAACAACCATGAAGTTATAGCAACCCCACTACTCACATAGCAACCACACACTACTCAAATATTTTTTTGCAGAATCGTGTTCTATTCTGTACTTACCAACAATGTTTATACTAATAGGAAGTTGATTTTACCAAACCATTGTATGTGTCCATAGAAACAATAAAATAATGATTTCGAAATATTTAACCAAAAGCACAAGGGTGGTAAGTGAAACAGATGTTTGAGCTATTTGTTACTTTTATTCTTGTTACTGGGACAACATTGTTCTCCAGCGGTTACTATTTTGAATAAACTTTAAAATTATAAAAATTATTTACAACTGTCAACTAGTGTCAGTTTCAAAAATGAATTTATTATTAGTTATTTTTCACGATTGTGCAAAAAATAGTATGCAATACTTGGATCGTTAAGTGCATTTCTTAACAAATCTCGAAAATTAGAAAAACTCGACCCTACGGGTCTCGTTTTGCTAACATTTTCTGGATTTGTTAACTATGCACTTACCGACCATGTATTGCAATGTACTATTAATAAATTTTATAAATGATAATTTAATTTGTTATTGGTTTTTCTTTAACATTTGCTATAGAAAAAAATAGCATATTATACACGACGATAAAGGTTCTTTAACTACCTCGTAAAAGTTAATTCACTCGTGGCTAACGCCACTCGTGGATTAGGTAACAATCTTCCACTCAGTAGTTAAATTATCCCTTTATCGTCTTGTATAATAAATAACTATTATTGAGCGGTTTTGGAGATATATCGTAAATTTCCGTTTTCTTTAATAAAACGTTTTGGAACTTTTGACCTATTAGACTAGGACTGTTATCGGAAAAAACGTATCCTTTACCATACAAGCGGCATTTCATATAACATTTTGGTAACCGATGTTTTCCCAATATTTCAACCCTGCTGAATACGAAAATTGCGGTTATCAAAGCGAAATCTTAACCGGAAGCGTGATATTCAAGATGACACCCAAGATGTCAGCTTTGTTATTTTTGATGGAATCATTATGGACAATTAAGACAAATATTTTTATTGGTTCGGATAGATAATTTTATACTCTACAATTTTTATTAGAGGTATAACTATCTTCAGATCCCTCCTTAAGGAGCTACAGTCGGAAGAAGCACCGTGAAATTGGAACAAAATCCCAGTATCGAAATGCTAGAGGAATTTCATATAACATTTTGGTAACCGATGTTTTCCCAATATTTCGACCCCCCTGAATCCAAAAATTGCGATTACCCACAGTGAAATTTAAACCGGAAGCGCGATATTCAAGATGGCGACTAGGTTGTCTGCTTTATTAATTAAGATTTATTTGGATGGAAGAATTATTATTGAAACTTGGACAACTGTTTTGATTGAATTAGATATACAAGGTTCTCTACAATTATTATTAAATGTAAAAGTACCGTAAGATTGCTTATTAAGGAGCGAAAGCCAGCTAAAGACATCGTGTGCTTAAAAATCGTCGTAATATACATGTTTGCTCTTTTTATTTATTTTGATGGATTAATTATTATGGCAATTAAGACAAATATTTTTGTTAGCTCGGATAGATAATTTTATGGTCTACAAAAAATTACAGTAAAATCACTCTTTAAGGGTCTAGAGAGTCGGGAGAAGCACCGTGTGTTGTCAAAACAGAAGACGCAATATCCTCTTTATGATCGACTTTTATGGACTTGATTTGCTCTGATCATGTTTTAACAGATACATCCTAGCTGGATACTGGGAAAGCTACCTCGCTGAACTCACCAAGATGCTTCCATATACTGCTTTATGTATTAAGACGGTTTATACAACACTGGTGCTTTTATCGACTCTAGCTCTTTTAGGAGTGATCTGAAGATAATTTTACTTCTAATAAAAATTGTAGGGTATAACATTATCTATCCGAACCAATAAAAATATTTGTCTTAATTGTCCATAATGATTCCATCAAAAATAACAAAGCTGACATCTTGGGTGTCATCTTGAATATCACGCTTCCGGTTAAGATTTCGCTTTGATAACCGCAATTTTCGTATTCAGCAGGGTTGAAATACTGGGAAAACATCGGTTACCAAAATGTTATATGAAATGCCGCTTGCATAAAATACTTTAACTTTTGCGCCTAGTCTATATTCAAATTATAATAAAAAAAAATTATGTAGACCTGTTGCTGTTGTAATATACAGTGTGATTGGAAAAACGTGATAATGCAGATTTCTTGGTTATTATTAAAGATGGAAAAAAAACTTATTTAGGTAACTTATAGTACTCAAGAAGCTTGTTATTTTGGTCAATTCAAAAGTACCAGTGGAATTAAAACAAAAGAGTAACGTTAGTCAGATTCCTTTTTTTAAATGGAACGTGTAGATTTTTTCTAGATATTCTTCAAGAGTATCAAATTCTCTTTAGAGTGATACTAAAAAACAATACAATATTTGAAAAAATAAAGTCGTAATAAGGTTTTAAAAAATGAATCTAGCAACCCTTATAACCATAGCACAACAATCGATAACAATCAAAAATACAAAAACATCTACTATCAAGTTGCATAAGTATTAAAACAAATAAATAACGACTGTTTAGATTGTTATCGATTGTTGTGCTATGGTTATAACGTTATAAGGGTTGCTAGATTCATTTTTTAAAACCTTATTACGACCTTATTTTTTCAAATATTGTATTGTTATTTAGTATCATTGTAAAGAGAATTTGATACTCTTGAAGAATATCTAGAAAAAATCTACACGTTCCATTTAAAAAAATGAACCTGACTAACGTTCCTCTTTTGTTTTAATTCCACTGGTACTTTTGAATTGACCAAAATAACAAGCTTCTTGAGTACTATAAGTTACCTGAACGAGTTTTTTTTGTATCTTTAATAATAACCAAGAAATCTGCATTATCACGTTTTTTTAATCACACTGTATAATTAACGAAAAATAATTTGAAAATTAAGAATTTTAAATGTTGATGGCCAGGGACGGATCTACATATATGGACTAATAGGGCTTAAGCCCTGGGCCTGCAAGTGTCAAAGGGAGGGCCCGCAAAAATTGAATTATTATAAAGCAAAAATTAATTTTAAACCTAAATTTAAAGATTTTATTTCTAAAAAAAAAGATACTATTGAACTTCAATAGTCTTAAACCCCAAAGATCCGAGATCCGCCCCTGATGATGGCTGTCAAATATAAACAAATATTGATGATAAACAAATAAAAGTTTAAATATTGGTATAGTTTATTGATTTGTTGTTTAATTCATGAAAAGTAGGAGTTGATTAGTGGAAAAAAACCATTTGGAATTTAAATATTGGGTTTATAACGGAAGTTTACAATATTTCTGGCAAAACGCCCAATAAAATATTTTTATTTTTTCGCTATAATATACCCCTGTAGTTTAGAACAAATTTTTGTCTTTTAAAATTCTACCGTAAGGCAGTAATTTTATATTACTTAATTAAATTTAAAAAAATAAGTCCCAGATGTGACGTCACGAGATCAACCGCTTGTCATGGCAACTGCCGTGCTTTTATTCACTGAGCTAACCTGTTAATATAATATTAATGTTTTATGGGCCTCGGGTCAGACCCTGGCCATGGGCTTCCCAAGGTTTGAAACCACTGGTCAAAAGCATACATTATGTATTAGTTTCTACACGTATTTATATCTTAGGGGTCGCATAATTTTAAAAAGAAAAACGTATCTAGACATCTAGAGAAAGTAAAATTTCAAACACGTTCTGCTGACCACATTACCTACATTAAAATCGGGTTTGTGAATTTGTACTAGGTCAAAAGTGTTTCTTCTGGATGCTCTTTACACCAACGACTGTTAATTTAAATGGAACTCAGAATATTGTTCAGTTATGGGAGTTATTAAACATACTACATTTAAGGAAGTTTAAAAGAACCGCCAATTTTTTTTTAAATATCGTAACATCAAATTGTTACGCTACTGCTTTTGAGGTTAAAATTTTCGAACATACCTTACGCAAAAATATAATTTTTTTAAAATCGTTTTAAAAACTATTAATAAATTGGCATACCTTGTATCAAATTAAAAAATAGAAATATTGAATCAAAATATCACATCACACTGACGAAATTATGTGAACTTTACGCGCTGATAAATCGACGACGACTGATGAGTTCGTACATTTTGAATAATTGATTTTTTCGTACACCCTTTTTGTATTACAAATAATTATAATAATAGACAATTTTTTTGCTAACCGAACTTAATTTATCATTTGCGCTTATGTAGGTTGTTAAATTGGTACTCTTTGCTTTATAATAATCAATACTTTTTTGTGTAATAATATTACGTAATCTTCTACGGAATTACTAAATACCTACATAGTATTTATCTTTATATTTAATTACCATCCAAAATTTAGTAATTTACAGTTAAAATATCAGTTATTTGGTTATATCAATTTTTTGACCTTGACATTCAAAAATAAATCGATTGTTTAAAAACGCTAAAAATGTAAATAATTGCTAAAAGTAGGAAAAAACAATTGAATGATAACGTAACAAAGTAATAAAATTGTGTAATCCTTTTTTCCCGCCAAAATTATAGTTAAGAGAAGTATTTTTGAAAGCATAGGCGTGCGTGGAGGTTTCACACAATATAATGTACTTTTGTTGCTATGAAGATTTATGTTGCTATATGGTAAAAGTGATCAAGTGATCAAAAAAATTTTATTTCAAATTCTGTTTGCTAGTAAAATCTAAAATCCTGGTACCACTCAAAAAAGGGAGGGGACCCACCCTCTATAATGATAGACAAAGATCTTTTTGCAAAAACTTTGTTTTACTTTATTTACATTATAAAATATACACAAACAAAAAATTCTAAGACATCACTGTAAAATTGTTTTTAGTAGTAATAAATTAAGTTTTATAAATCTAAATAAATTTACTGTAACCCTGCAGTAATTCAAAAAAACTTAAAAGTAACCTGATATTTCAACTTATCTCTTATTTTCACAGCAGCTTAAAATTAAAAACAAAAGAGAGATCTAAGGTGGTTTAAATTTAATATCGACAGTCTAGTTTAAAAAAATTAATATTCTAATATTAAATTACAGTTTATCTTTTTGTTGCTTTTCTTCTTATTGTTGATTTTCTATTACTTGTTTTCTTTAATAAAGCATGAGGGTTATTTAACCAAGGTAATGTAAACTCACTACAAAAAATATTTTAGAACAAATTTATACATCGAAACACAACCTGTTACCTAGGTGTAAATCGGGGAATAGGAGCTCCAAACGCCGATACAGGTAATTGCTCATTAACCTCTAAGTACTTGACGTCTTCGAGCGTAGGCCACAGAGATTGTACAGGTTCACTTCTATAGTCGACTTTACCACCAGATCTAACTTTTTCTTGTCTTTGTTTTAATTTTTCGACCATTCTTTGTTCTCGTATCCTTTGGACATCCCACCTAAAATATCTTGCTTAAACTAGTTACTTTTTAAAAACGAACAAATATTACCGTTTTCTTCTTCTTTCATCGTTTTCTAATCTCATATGGCGTTTATTATACACTTCGTCATCTAGATTTTCCGTTCCTTCCATCGCATAACAACTTGTATAAACTTTAACTCTCCAACGAGGTACTTCTAAATTATTTGAACTTAATTCTACAACTGGATCGGCCTCTAATGGGACCGGAGACGCTATTTCTCCACTTTGCGTTACGTATTGGTCGGTAGAAGTTAATATTTTATCGTCTTTAATTGAACCTAATAAAAGAAACGTTATTTATTTAAAATTAAATCAAATTACTAATTAAATACCTTTTCGTTTTTTCTTTTTTCTTGAGCTTAACGATTCGTCGTTGCCACTTTCATTGTTTGATAACAAGGACGAACCGCTACACAATCTCTTTCTTCTTATACTCATACGTAAATTTTTTAACGTTTCTTCTACAGAAGTATTTACGAGGTAATTACTATTTATTTTACAAAACGTATTTTCGTCTGTTTCGTTAGACATATTTGTATTATTTGGTGATAGATTTGAGGTTTCTTGTGGAACGATTAAATCTTTTTTTATTTTTATTTGTAAATCTGAAATTTAATTTTGAATTGGAGTTAAAAATAAAAGTACGTTAACTTACCCGTTTTATCACAATTAACGGATGTACTTTCAGGTACACTGCAAAGCTGTGTATTAGAATGTAATAAATCTGCCGAGGAATTTATGATATATTTAGGTTCTTCGGTACAATTATTGATCATCGCACTTTGGTTTAAAAATAACAAACTCGATTTATCGTCTTCTTCAATGTGAGATGCATCTTGTGTCATTTCTTGTTTGTTTTCTTTAATAGAAATATGATTATTTAAATTATTCACTTGAAAATTAGCATCTCTATCTAAACACTTCAAACGCTCTTTAAGCTAAAAAAACAAAAAAACTTTTTAAAAAAACGAACTTTCAGTTTTTAACCCAACAATACCATTTCATTCTCTTGTTTTAAAACAAAAATTGTTCTATCTTTATTGGCTATTTCTTCGTTTTGTTGTTGTATCAAGTCTAAATGCATCAAAAGCCATTCTTTTAAAAACTTAACCTCACTTTCGGTACTTTGACAGCTCGTTCCGGTCGAGTTTAAGTCAACATCTTCTGTGTTAGAAGCGTATAAATGATCGTAGGATAAACTTAAATCGTCTTGATTATCTTCACAGTTATCTATGTTATTTAAAAATTTTAAATTATTAGCACAACTAGGTAAATTTGCGTTATTATTTTGACTTGAACATTCTTCGGACATCTTCGTGTAAACTCGATCTATGTTTTGATCATTGTTTGGATCAGTTATTAACATTATACAAAATAAATATTGTTAATTTTGAATTTAGTCTCATTTTATTTAAAACTAGTAAAATTTAAGTCGGCGATATAAATATTCGAAATTTTTAACAACTCTTTTCAACGTTATATTAAAATAGATTTTTGCTCAAATCCTAAACATCTGATTTTTGAGGTTTTTAAATACCTTTATAATTATTATCGATCGAAAAAGGCAACGACTTATTTTTTAAATAAATCAATTATCTTCATTCACTTCAATTTAAAGAGCATTTAAAAGAAAAATTTTACGCCAAGTACAACTTTGTTATTAAATCACATCAACTTTTGAGGTTATGTTAAATTTGTTACTTATTAAAAACACTCTTTATTTTAATTTAACAACATCTTTAACTTTTAAACAATATGCATTTAAATGTTTATAAACAAAATTAAAGTCTTTTTTTCGAGTGAATCGCTAAGAACGCACAACTGTATTTACTAAACGCACGTCATACGCAAACGCACGATTGTAAATTACGTTCGTGTTAACTTCCGGAGTTAAGGCGCTAAATTTGAATATTGCAAAAAAAAAAATTTTTTTATTGTAAAAATTTATCCATAAAATTAAAAATATTATTTATTATTTAAATATAGTATTTGAATAATTTTTGTTTTTATTTAAATTTCACTAGTAGAAATTATTAGAGCAGTGAGGTGAAAACTAAATTATTCAAATAATTAACTGCATATTGAAATTAACGACTCGTTAATGTTTTGGTAGTTATTTTCTAGATAAGAAAGGAAATTTCAGATTTAGCACAATTTAGAATTAATGTACGTTATTAAAATAAGCTAGTTAACGTACACTTTATTTGTAATGAGAAACATAAAATTTAAGGGTCGTTTTACATGGACTAAATGTCGTACTAACTTGATAGTACTGAATTAACTAAAGGACCAAAAGCACGGGAATCTAAGCTTTAACGTCGGTCGTCGAATTTTCTACGCACGACGTTAAAGCTTAGATTCGCGTGTTTGTGCTCCTTGATTTGATTCAGTACTCTATGGTACTAACAAGTTAGTACGATATTTAGTCCACGTAAAACGGCCCTAAGTAAAGAAGTCTGTGTTACGTTAAAATTTCTAATTTACGAGCCTATAGAGTAGAAAAGTAATAATAGTTTGCATACGAAAAAGTAATCTTTAATCAATTTATGATATAAATACATAACAAAATAATTTTAAAAGCACTTTCTGTGTACAATAACGGGCCCACATTCATCATATTCTTGCTTCGAGATCCACATTTGTTGAAAAGTAGTCAAACTAGCCAAAATACTGCCACCGATCCAAACAGAATATTTGCGTTCTGGTGGTGCAATTATCTTAATTTTCATAGTCGATGGCGCTAAAGAGCCAATTTCTCTTTGAAGTCGATCTGCAATACATGGAAACATCGTACTTCCTCCAGAAAGAACGGTATTTGCGTACAAATCTTTACGAATATCGAGGTCACATTTCATTATCGAATTATAAGTAGTTTCGGCTAAACCACAAGTTTCCATGCCCAAAAATGATGGTTGAAAAATTGCTTCGGGACAACGAAAACGTTCATTTCCTATGGTAATAATTTGACCATCCGGTAACTCGTAAGATTTTTCGATCGAGTTTGTGCTTGCAGCTATTGCCATATCGTGTTCAAAATCAACTGCTACATAACAAATTTTTTCTTTCATATCTCTTATAATTTCCCTTTCTGCTGTGGTTGTAAAACTGTATCCTCTTTCAGTCAAAATTTTCATTAAATAGTCTGTTAAATCACGCCCAGCTAAATCCATACGGAGAATTGCGTGTGGAAGTGCGTATCCTAAATGAGAGATGTAATAATCATGTATAAATGGGTTACTAATTTTGGTTTACCTTCGTAAATTGGAACGGTGTGAGAAACGCCATCACCAGAATCCATTACAATACCGGTGGTTCTTCCACTAGCGTACAAAGATAAAACTGCTTGAATTGCAACATACATGGCGGGAGTGCCGAAAGTTTCAAACATAATTTGTGTCATTTTTTCTCTATTAATTTTTGGATTTAAAGGAGCTTCTGTTAATAAAACTGGGTGTTCTTCGGGTGCAACGCGGAGCTCGTTATAAAACGTATGATGCCAAATTTTTTCCATGTCGTCCCAATTGTTTATTATTCCGTGCTCGATTGGATATTTTACTGTTAAGACTCCTCTTTTTGTTTGAGCTTCATCACCAACGTATGAATCTTTTTGACCCATACCTACCATTATACCCTGAAAGCAATAAGTGACGAAGTTAGGGATTTGGGAGCTCGACTTCAAAAATGAATGTGCGAATTGTTACATTATTTTTAAGGGAGTAGTTTTTCCTGAATTATTGATCTTTAGTAAATGTTTTTGGTAGTGGCATAAAATAAATTTTCCCACCTGGTAACGTGGACGTCCAACGATGCTAGGAAAAACTGCACGTGGTGCATCATCTCCAGCAAATCCAGCTTTACACATCCCCGAACCATTATCAACCACCAAAGCAGCCAAATCGTCGTCACACATAATTTATATTTAAACCACACTGGTTTTTGGATGTAAATAATTGTTAACTCGCGCTCGCAATTTTATTCACTTGTAATTAAAAAAAGTTTAACACTTGAAAATTGCAATAAATGTTCTCGTCTTTTTCATAACTAGCTTATAACTGGTCCCGTAATACTTAATTACTTCTTTTATATATTATGAATCCCACCTGTAATTGCAACTAACCGTTAAGTACAAAATATTAAAAAAAATAATATTAAGACGTTTAAAGAACTTAAATAAATTTAAATATAATTTTTCACTTGGTTAATCAAATTTCTATACTCTACATTTTTTCTTTTTAAGTAAGTTGTTTTTAAGTCAATTTCACTGTCGATATTGTAAAGAGAGAGTAAATATTACATCCGTTTTTTTGATATAATTTTTCATTTAAGTAAGTACTTACTTAGCAATTAATTTATTTAAATTTTTTTACATACGAAGGTGGAAACTTTACGATAAGATTTTTATATATTTTTTGTATTTAAATAAGTTTTCATTTATTTCATTTACATACTAAAAGTTTTGATTGTTGTTGATAGAAAAATTGCTAACAAATACTTCATTTCTACTTTTTATGGCTTTTTAATGAACTGAGTTGTGCCTTGTGCTTAATGGAACCTTATGTTCTTTTGCGGTATTTGCCATTTTATTATGTTATGGGCAATTATTTATTAACAGGTACTCACTCATAATAGAAGTATACGATGAAATGTGAATTCTTTGCAAAATCTGTACTGACTTAAAAAGTAACTGGGCTTTCAGTTGATTCGTTATTCCAAAAACACAAGAAATGCTTACTTTCCTTATGTTGGATTTTATGTTTTAACCTCTCTAGTACATTTTAGAGATGAGCAAGTGATTTATTAGATTAGGTACATGAGTGATTAAAGATTTTAAGATTTAAGTTTAATTAAAAACTAAGTATACAATATGTATTTTGAACTCTGCGTGGTAATGAGTGATGGGTGATGGGTAACGGGTAAGAACACTTTCGGATCATCGTATCGTCGATTTCGGATGCATGAAAATCAAGCTTTAGATTCACAATTATACATTTATGTATAGGAACTTCTTTTCTTCTTCTTATTCGGCTTTTCCTATCAATCCACTTTTGGAAGTAATTTCTCTATATTAGGTACATCTAGAGTTCGCTCTAGGTATTTTTAGCCAAAAGTTTTCGATTAATGATTAATCGAAGACGATGAATTGATTAATCGAACCCTGGAAAAGGAAAGTCGGAGACCGTCTTCTATTTTCCAACACATTTCTAAATGTGCATCTACCAGTGGATGAGATTCTACGTCAGCCATTTTCAGAGAGGGAAAAATAAAATTTGCCAGGCTTCTTGATAAAGATGCAGAGGATCAAAATGCTGTCGAAGTAGTCAAAAACTGTGACGCTGCTGTAGATGAAGTAGATGCTGCTGGTGAAAAAATCATTACTGCTTTGTATGCTGGATCATCCCTTCAATCCTGCCTATTAAATGAGACCCGCTTTAAAAATTTACCAAATCCCTAGTAGGGAGTAATTTCAAGTTGGATGCTCTTCCTCCTACTGAAAAAGTTGTTCGACTACATTCATGTAGAGCGTTTCTTCGGGTTAATTTGTGGAATGGTCATGTTCTAGAGCCGACTCAATGAGGTTGGAAGGTTACAAAGCATGGGCTGCTCCCTGTCATATCTACGCCGAACCAGCTGAACTAAATTACTACTTTGTTCGTATGTATTGTTTAAAATATGCTATTTTTGCAAAAAATGGAAAAACATTTTTTGAACTCTCACATTATCTCTACCAGGGGTGGCCATAGCCAACTTTACTAAATATATGATGGATTATTTTTCTTAAAAATGTGTCGCGATCTACCTACTAAAATCTTGACGTCAACTATATGATCATATGATACTAAAGGAGAGCCACGACTGTTTGTTTCTGAGTTCTATGAGTGTTGAAATTATCTCCGGTCGCCTGAGATCTACCAAAAATCGCTCAGCGATCGACTTCTTGGCCATTCCTGATATATACCACTTTACGTAGTTTCAGAAATAAAACACCACTAGAATTTTACGTACTTCAATTTATGTATGATGGAAATCTTCCTAGAATGCGCTGTTTGTAAATTATTCGCAAAAAAATGCAAAAATTGCGAGATTTTTGTGCTACCCCCCTTCGAGCACAAGCAGAACATTGGTGCAAACTTCAAATAACTCTTTTTACATGCAAAACACATTAACACATTAAAAAGTTTCCAGCATTCCATAAATTAATTGACGGCAAAATCCCATGTTTTCATTCTTCGATTAATCGATTATTTTTAAATTCGATTAATCAATTTTCGATTATCCAAATTTTTAACAGCCTTAGTTTGAATCTAGTAGTCTTGGCCAATCACCACTCGTATAATCACAATGTCTTTTCGGTCGCGAACGAGTGAAATGCTGAAATTAAAAGGACAGGCTCTGGAAAATACTCTGAACTTTCGTCTAGGCCACTACTCGTCGAAGTTATGTCGTGTGTTCTTTGGAAATTACAGGCAAAGAAATACCAATTTTCACCGCTTTCCAAAATTTAGCGAGGGACTGTTAATGGACGAATTTATTGTAACTCTAAAAAATCTCTATTGTAACTCTAATAAAATCTAAAGAGTTTATAAATAATAATTGCCTTGAGCTGCAGATCTACATTATTCGGGGGTAGCTTCTCTTCTTTAACTAAATTGTCCAGACGAATTCGTCTGTTAGAGATCATCACGACTTTAGATTTCAGATCAATCTCTAAAACGTCGTAGTAGATCTGCCGTATTTTTAGAGCAAAGGGGGAAACATCGTTTGGTTTCAGTATAAGCATTAAGGATAACTGCAGTCATTCATGGAAACGAAATGTGATGGGTGGTCGCTAAAACTCTTAAAAAATAAAATCTGAGGAAGGAGGCTTTAGTAACCATTGCATATAGGAAACAATGCGACAAAAATGCCATTTTGGACTTCCATCGTATAAGCAACCATTTCTATTGAAGAAAATTGCCAGAAATCGCTATTATCAGATATCTGCTGCAACATCCACTGTCAGTTTACACATTTAGGCCACTGCAATTAGCTCAAAAAAAGGGATGGCGATCGGAATTATTCGGGTTGTTCCAAATTTTTAATATGATTTATAAAGTGGTCTCCTAATGTTAAATCCAAGTTTTCGACCTTGGCGCGCCTGTGCGTTTGCCGCCATCTTGTAAAAACCAGCCGAAATCACGGAAAAATTTAGTTTTTTCAATATCTTTTCTTCCCAAAGCAAATTTGGTTATAGTAGTATTAATAAATTTTGTAAAGCATAAAATTTCCTACAACTTTTGTATTTACAATTTTTTTCTATCTGTAATAGTTACAGAGATATGAAGTCGTAAAAATAAGTATAGTTTTACAAAAACAAGTAAAATGCACTATTAGGTTTGGTGTTTCATGAGTATGTCGTTTCCAGTGCAATTTGAAGAAAATTTTATAAACACCTGTTTAGTAGAGCAGAAAATCCGCCAATACAATACTCACGTTTTGTGCGGGCGTCCGTGCTTGATTGGTATGGAATGTTTTCTGGGAGATATTTGAAGTACTCGCGGGGTTGCCAGGACCTTCCTAATGTGTACAAGACATGGTAACGTTTCAGAATTATACATTTCATCTTTTCTCTACGACATGGAAATTAAAAAATCCAAAGTCTCTAGCGGAAAACGCTTTTTTGAAGGTTTTCCGACGGGGCCATTTTTTTTATATTACACTAATTCTTCTGTTTTATAACTTTTCCGTTTCATAACTTTTCCAATGGATTTGCGAAAATTTGGAAATTTATTTTTAATTTTTTGAAATCTTTCAACTTTTTAAAATAATTTTCAGAATTTCTTTTAAATACTGGCAAACATCATACTATTCCCTACAATTTTCAAGTACTGAAAGTCTCAAGTAATGTCGGAAAATGCCCGGGACAATTATTAGGGAAAATTTTAAATAAAAAATTGAAAGAGCGCCAGCGGTTGAGCGTTTTTGAACTTGGCGTTAATTTAGATAAGTAGTTATTTCATCATTCTCTTGACTAAAGTTTATGTCTCTTACTTGTGCCCTGAACAGCTTCAATACAGTCTTCCTCTGTCTCATCAGCCGAATCTGTGGCGACTTGGTCACTTTCCTCGTCATCATCAACACAGGCTTCTGAAGCATTCTCGCACGAGTTGCCATTGCAGTGAATGCAGAGTAAAGAGCATTTTAAACCAGATTTTCTGCAGGTGCACTTCCCAGCGCAACCTTTTTTTGCATTGACAGGATATAAAGTTTAATAAGGCCTGAGGTGCAGCTCCTTTCAACATTGGTATTGATGCTCTTTCTACCCTCTTAGTGCTTTTTTTTATATTTATTTCAAAGAAATGCAATGATCAAAATATCTAATATGACACGATAAATCAAACACCCGGTATATATGTGCTCGTTTACACAATTAACTCTTTTGGAGGCATTATACATCTCCAAAAGACATAATAAGTCGTTTTTGAGAATACTTTCATGATACTGTTTAAATATCTCCACAGCATTGCATAATTGCGAATTTTTTAACAAAATTCAACACCTGCTCCTTTAGTCCCACTAAGTTTGAAGATGTTCTAATTTTCGTATATTAATGTATAAGCTATTATGTGTCATTTGCGTAAACGATTGTTAAAAATGTAGAGTAGGTACTTTAAATTTAGGAGGAATTTTAAGAAAAAATTGTCCATTTTTCTACTTCTTCAATGTAATTAATAGAAAAAGGAAACTTGAGATGATAAGTAAAATCTAACGACTGCATCAAAAAGTAGACATATTTTTATTTATAATGAGTTTTTAGTTTCTTCAATCCAATCAATGGGAAGAAAAGATATTGAAAAAACTAAATTTTTCCGTGATTTCGGCTGGTTTTTACAAGATGGCGGCAAACGCACAGGCGTGCCAAGGTCGAAAACTCGGATTTAACATTAGGAGACCGTTTTATAAAACATATTAAAAAATTGGAACTACCCGAATAATTCCGATCGCGTAATAGGTAATTGCATTGGCCTAATTGCCGAAATCTGAATTTTATAATCTATCCAAAGCTGAAAAAAAATATAGAATTCTAATTTAAAAAATCATCGATAATGTGACTGCTCGAAGAGGAGGGGGGGGGGCTAGAAAAGTGAAAAACATCGGAAAATGTTTGTTTTTGAAATAAATAAATTTGATGGATCCAACCGGATTGTGATATTCCTGTTGGGAAAAGAAGTATTTTTATTATTCCAGACTTTATAGGTTGGGTAATGGGTATAGCTTCGGGTATAGGTAAAGAAATTGGAGATGCATGCAGCAAGAAGATCTGGCATACAATAGATTAAAACAGCGCGGGACAGGGGAAATTGAAGCCAATCTAATAAGGGAACAGGGGAAGGTCTACCTATATAGGTAGATCCTAATGATTTAAATCATGATCCTGATTAAAAGTTTTTTGTATTTTGAGCGTTTGTAAAAGAGGGTAGGTTTTACGTCAGATCGGCCACGTTGACCCTTTAGATTTTGACGAAATTTGCGTGTCGGTTTGGAAATATGTATACAAACTTACGTGTGCATTGTACAGTTAACCTCACAATTATTGGTCACCTTGACTATACGTCAGGGTGGTTATTAGCCAACAACTACAAAAGGACAGAAGGGGAAGTTGTTGATTTGTTACTTGTTGACAAAACAAAGTTCCCCTCAAGTTAAGTATGGGGTGTTTTTTTATTTAAAATTAGTTTTGTAGTCAAGAAAAATCACAATTTGCTAAGAAAAAAAGTATCAAAAACTAATTTTTTCAAATTTCTTTTTGCATTTTCAAAAAAATCTGAACAATTTGACCACTGTCTCAGAAGCATTTCAAAATCGGTGTAGAAACGGCGGAGTTATTCAAAAATATTTACATAAGTAAATCCTGCCCACAAGTAGAAAAAAATTACGTGCCCATGCGAAGGTTAAGATCTTTTTAGATTAAATCTATTCGATCTCCAGATTGCTGAGTGAGTGGGCTGACAAACGGCTTGATCCTATGAGTTCAAGTTTGAGCTGTTTCCAACCACTTTCTACAACTAAATTTGGATTATTTATTTAGTTTTTATCATTTTTTATAATTGGTACTTTTCTATTTCTTAACAGATCTATAATACATATAATAAATGTGATTTTATTTCACTTTCTTACTCTTATTTTAGTTAATGAATTTAATTTGAAGCCATTAGTTAGCACAGATTTTTATCATAATTTTTATCGTGATATTACATTCTCACCTTCTCATCACTATTATTAAATTGTTATTAATAATGGCTTTTGGAAACAAACTCGAATAAAAATAGCTTATTACCTTACTTATTTTCACCAATTATTTGTGGTCATCAAACCAAAAAAACATTAAAAATTGCATTTCCTAATTAAATTTAATCGTTCTTTTATTCAACATTATACCTACATTACATTTATACAGTAGAGCTACTGTGTTCCAAAAAGCTTGGTTTTTAAACCAATTATCTGTAAACGGATCGTACTTTAAAATTCATATAAAAAAGTACTTAGTGAAGAGAGTTTTAGAGCACTGAATTGGAAAGCAAGACAAGTGGGCCTTACGTTAACGAACAAAAGACAAAATTAATAAAACAAAAAACATCTAAATATACGAAGATAAGGAGGGGACAGAAAAGAAGAGTTTGTCTATTTGGGTGATCTGATCCGATTCCAGACGTATTGGAAGATCTCCAGAAGAATGTGTCAAGGCAACAATAGTTATTTTTCCCTGTTCTTTCTTTTACCTGTGTTCTTATAGGTGGAAGATTTTGAGCATCCAAAATAAGATCAAAATGTATAAAATTGTCATAAGCTCGTGAGAGGTCAGTTTTAATTTTAACGGAGCGGAGATGTCGGTTTTGAGAATAGGTGGAGTAGAAGAGAGGTTAGTTTAGATAGAAAGGAAAATCAACGAACCATATAAATTAAAGAATTATATCGTGACATGTAGGAGGAGTAAAAAGGTTAATAATTGGATGAATCGAACAAGTTGGAATAATGAGTAGAGATGGATGGTAGAGATAGTAAAATCCAAAACGATGGAGAAATTGAATAAACCAGAAAACGGAAAAATCTGCATAAAGGTAGAACTAAATGGAGGTCGGAAGGCGATCATAAACGAAGCCAAAGGCTTCAACGGGCCAAATAACGAAGTCTGACAAATCCATCATGTGTTAATTTGATGATTGAAGATTACTACTTCATTTGAATACACACCTTTTATGTGTTTGTTACTTGATTTTTGGACTAGAAAAGGATCCTCCTTTGAATATTCTAATGCACGTAATAGTTTATCATCAGAGCATGATATTAAAGATGCACTTCAACACTATTTACAACGAAGCAGCCCTACATATCGTTTTGATTAATAATTATTTCAAACACCTGTACGTATAGTAATGAGCAATGGTTATAAATTACGCAACTGTTAGCTTAGTAATATAAAATGAAATGCAAAAAAATACACCGTTTATTGTATTATATCGAACGTAACTTTTAATTGCACCATTGTAATTATAAAATCAGTAATTAAGTTTATTTTTATCAGTATCCGTATGTTTTAATTGTTAAGTTCGAGTAAATGCTCCAATTGTTATACTAACTTTGTAATATCGATGATCTTTTTGAGCAATTCTTACATTAATAATTATCAGAGCGAAAAGATTTTTCTCTAAAGTAATACACTTCTTAATTTTTTTTAATTTAAACTAATTGGGATTAATTGAAATTTTATAATTGTGTTAAACTGGAGGTAATTAATTAATAATGCTCATTTAAAAGTGATAAATTGTTAAATTTCGAGCTTGGTGATTTTTAATAACACAAATAAATACTGAATAATTTCCTTGTTTAATGCATTGTTGTAGAGGTCATTTTAGAGTGAAAGCGTCTAGTCGACAGCAGCTGTCGAGCGTCGCGTGGCGTCGAGCATCGCTTTTACTAAACTCTGTCCAGCGAACAGATGTAGGTAAGCCACTCCCACAAATTTCTGTCAAATAAAGTTGGCGCATGTCAATTCAAGTGTGAGCATTTTTTTGGCAGTGGTTTAGTTGCATCTGTTCGCTGGACATACGCAGTTTAAATACTCAATCATAAACGTCCCAATCTCCCAATCTAAATCCATTTTGCTCTTCATACTCTAATATTTGTCCCTTAATCGGTGCCTTAGAACTCGGTCATATAATCCAGATATCGATGACTCGGGTTAATACCTCTCAGCACTTTTTGCACTCCTTCGATCTCCCAATAATTGCTTTCTTCTACGTTTTTTGCTTCAACGTTTTGAACATTTTTGAGTTTTTTGATTATCTGGCAAGTTTTTCTTTTAAATTTAAAATTTTACTAAGCTCTCTTCTTTAAATTAAGAAAAGAAATAAAAGTCGTAAAAACAATAACTAAATAAAATTTCTATTTTCAGATGATGTCGTTGGACGAGAAAACAATAGAAGAACTTCTAACTCCCACAGTTTCTGATACATAACAGCTCGCTCATTTTATGATGAAACCGATACCTTGTTGAAACTGGATATTTAACTAGAAGATAGGTATCTGTAGCTGAAGTAGTAGATAATCGTTCTAGAAACTTGGCCGTAAAACATGTCAGAAACTTCAGCAACTAACAGGTGAAGGTGAGTCTTCTACAGCTATCGCCGTTTCTCATTTCCAAATTTCAATCTTTTTCTGTCTATTCAGTCGGCTTTTTGAAAACATCTAGAGAACAGTGCTTCGTTTGTATCATATTTTTCTTTGCTTCTTCTCTCTGAAGGAATCCATAACACATCTGAACGGCGGCCATCTTGAGTTAGAACCCGCACTGTATCACTACTTTCGGCCATCTCAGTTCAACCATCTTTTGCTCTATCATAATAAATAAAATGAAGACGTAAAACTAAAATATTCATGCAAATTTATTTTTTCAGTCCTTTTCCATCAGATGAACAAGAAATCGTATTGCACTTGTGTTTAATGCTAAATTTTCCAATTTCAGCCGCGACATTATGTAACGTGTTTTTTCGGAATCGAGTTTAAAGTCCCGCGTGCGCGTTACTGAAATCGAGTCCGATATTGGAAGCTTGATGGAAGCTTTAATAATTCGTTATTCAGTTTTTACTCTAAAAATAAGTGCAAGTGGTTCGTAAGTGTAGCGTTCAATAATTATTCGTTCGATTCGTTATATTTAAACTAAGTGCGTGAGTGATGGAGCGAAGAATGGATTTTGCCATGGAGAAAGATGCATTCGGCAAGAGGACATCAGAAAAAAGGTAAATAATTTGTTTTTATGTTAAAAACGATAAATGCATCATTAAATTTGAGATTTTCTTTTGGAATATCTGGCACAATTATTGGCCTATTATAATGCCAGGTTTAGACGGGACTAATTTTAATACTGAATTTAATGCTAAATCGGCGCAAAAGTTCTACAATGATTTTGTAAACAGAGCTCTGATCATGAAACTTTTATAAACATTTAGTGGGAATTTTGGAAGAAATTGGGCAATCTACTTCAAGTGTAAGAACGAGCGTAAGAAACTATTTTTGTATTTATTCAGGTTAGATAAAAGAGATCCTATCCTGCTATAGAGCTTGAAACAGAAATTTAAGCAGTTTAGGACATTGTTAACTTTAAGAGGGATCTTGAATAATTTAAGACGTTTTGAACGAGATTACAAGTTTCTTCAAGATTCAAGGTTCTTTGTGAGACTTTTATAAACTCTTAGGAGTCTTTTTGAAGAACTTGGGACAATTCAAATTACTTTAAGTGTATGAAATTGTCTTTGAACCTCCTCAGGTTGGATAAAAGAGGTCCCAGGACTTCATACAGAAATTGAAGCAGTTTAAGAGACTGTTAGAGGAATGCTGATATGCTAACTAACTTTAAACTGTTTCAAGAAAGTTACAAGCTATTTTGAGACTTTGATAAACTTTTACGAAGCTTTTTTTAGAAGAACTGGGAGTTATTCAAATCACACGAATTGATTAATCGATGATTAATCCAGATTAGTACTTCATCTTAACAATCGACAGTTTTGAAACAATCGCCCAGCTCTACTAGCTAAGTACTTTCTCCACCAGTTTTCGCTGTTCACTTTAGAGGGATCTTATATAACTTGAGAGTTTTTGAATGAGATTATGGTTTTTTTTGTAAGACTTTTATAAGCTCTTAGGGGTCTTTGACGAACTTGGGACAATTTAAATTACTTCAAGTGTAAAACTGTATTTGATTCTCCCCTGGTTGGATAAAAGATATATATCAGGACTTCAAACAGAAGCTGAAGCAGTTTAAGACGCTGTTAGCTTTAAAGAGGGCTGCTAAAGCTTTTATTGAGATTAAACAGGAACTGAAGCAGTTCAAGAGACTGTTAGAGGGATGCTGATATGCTGACTAACTTCAAACTGTTTCGAGAAGGTTACAAGCTATTGTGAGACATTGATAAACTTTTACGAAGCTTTTTTTAGAAGACCTAGGAGTTATTCAAATCACACGAATTGATTAATCGATGATTAATCCAGATTATTGCTTATCTTAACAATCGACAGTTTTGAAACAATCGCCCACCTCTAATAGCTAAGTACTTTCTCCACCAGTTTTCGCGGTTCACTTTAGAGGGATCCTGAATAACTTGAGATTTTTTGAATGAGATTACGGTTTTTTTGTAAGACTTAGCTCTTAGGGGCTTTGAAGAACTTGGGAGAATTTAAATTACTTCAAGTGTAAAACTCTTTAAGAGGCTGTATAGCTTTAAAGAGGACTGCTAAAGCTTTTATTGAGATTTAAACAGGAACTGAAGCAGTTCAAGAGACTGTTAGAGGGATGCTGATATGCTGACGAACTTCAAACTGTTTCAAGAAGGTTACAAGCTATTGTGAGACATTGATAAACTTTTACGAAGCTTTTTTTAGAAGAACTAGGACTACTAGGAGTTATTCAAAATACACGAATTGATTAATCGATGATTAATCTAGATTATTACTTCATATTAACCATTGACAGTTTTCAAACAATCGCCCAGCTCTAGTAGCTAAGTACTTTCTCCACCAGTTTTCGCTGTTCACTTTAGAGGGATCCTGAATAACTTGAGACTTTTTGAATGACATTACGGGTTTTTTTGTAAGACTTTTACAGCCTTTAGGGGTTTTTGAAGAACTTGGGACAATTTAAATTACTTCAAGTGTAAAACTGTTTAAGAGGCTGTTAGCTTTAAAGAGGACTGCTAAAGCTTTTATTGAGATTTAAGCAGGAACTGAAGCAGTTCAAGAGACTGTTCACTGTTAGAAGAGGATGCTGATATGCTGACTAACTTCAAACTGTTTTAAGAATGTTACAAGCTATTTTGAGACTTTTATAAACTTTTGCGAAGCTTTTAGAAGAACTGTTCAAAATACTCGAATTGATGAATCGATGTTGTTGTAATAGACCGTGGGCCCTTAACAGAAAAAAGGGGGTGATCGTATTCAGGCTGAGCTCTTGGGGATAAGTTATTTGATACTCACCGAATACGAAAATCCGGTTGGCTTCCGTGGACACTGGCTTAAGCCCTCACAGTCCTTCAATGAAATTGTTAAAAATATTCGGTAAAAAAGTTTATAGTATTCAGGTTGCCACTTTGCCATTCTTTCATTTATATGAAATTAATCGATCAAAAAATTTGGCTTCCCTCCACAGTGGCTTAATCAGCGTTGAAGCTGGGCCGAAGTCAACATTTTCAGACCATACAACTTCCAAACAGTATTCGGGCTGCCTTTTGGCAAATCAACTATTTTCGACCTAACAAGTCAGTATTTTCATTTGGCATCCTTCTCTGGTGGCTTACCCTCTCTCCTCACTAATTAAAAGTTGTGTGTGAAGAGTTGATAAAATACCTGACAGTATTTAGGCTCAAATTTTTATAGTAAGTTATTTGCACTGTACAAGATCAAAATATGTCATTGGCATCCGAATTCAGTGGATGCTTCCGAATGCTTCCCAAGAAAGAAATAAATTTAAAAATTAGCTTTCTACAATAGGTAAATGACATTATTTGGGTTCCAATTTTTATAGTAACTCACTGGCAGTGTAAAAGAACAAAAAATGTCATTGGCATCCAAATTCAGTGGATGCTTCCGAATGCTTCCCAAGAAAGAAATTACCTTAAAATTTAGCTTTTTTCGATAGGTACTTAACATTATTTAAGCTCAAATTTTTATAGTAACTCACTGGTAGTGTACAAGATCAAAAAATATAATTGGCATCCAAATTCAGTGGATGCTTCCGAATGCTTCCCAAGAAAGAAAGAAATTTAAAATTTAGCTTTTTGCGATAGGTACATGACAGTATTTGGGTTCCAATTTTAATGTAAGCTCATTGGCAGTGTAAAACAACAAATAATGTAATTGGCCTCCAAATTCAGTGGATGCTTCCGAATGCTTCCCAAGAAAGATATGAACTTAAAATTTAGCTTTTTGCGATAGGTACATGACAGTATTTGGGTTCCAATTTTTATAGTAACTCACTGGCAGTGTACAAGATCAAAAAATGTAATTGGCATCCGAATTCAGTGGATGCTTCCGAATGCTTCCCAAGAAAGAAAGAAATTTAAAATTTTTCTTTTTGCGATAGGTACATGAGAGTATTTGGGTTCCAATTTTTATAGTAACTCACTGGTAGTGTACAAGATCAAAAAATATAATTGGCATCCAAATTCAGTGGATGCTTCCGAATGCTTCCCAAGAAAGAAATAAATTTAAAATTTAGCTTTTTGCGATAGGTACATGACAGTATTTGGGTTCCAATTTTAATGTAAGCTCATTGGCAGTGTAAAAGAACAAATAATGTAATTGGCCTCCAAATTCAGTGGATGCTTCCGAATGCTTCCCAAGAAAGATATGAACTTAAAATTTAGCTTTTTGCGATAGGTACATGACAGTATTTGGGTTCCAATTTTAATGTAAGCTCATTGGCAGTGTAAAAGAACAAAAAATGTCATTGGCATCCAAATTCAGTGGATGCTTCCGAATGCTTCCCAAGAAAGAAATTACCTTAAAATTTAGCTTTTTGCAATAGGTAAATGATAGTATTTGAGTTCAAATTTTTATAATAACTCACTGGCAGTGTAAAGGAACAAATAATGTAATTGGCATCCAAATTCAGTGGATGCTTCCGAATGTTTCCCAAGAAAGAATTTAAATTTAAAATTTAGCTTTTTGCGATAGGTAAATGACAGTATTTGGGTTCCAATTTTAATGTAAGCTCATTGGCAGTGTAAAAGAACAAAAAATGTCATTGGCATCCAAATTCAGTGGATGCTTCTGAATGCTTCCTAAGAAAGAAGGAAATTTAAAATTTAGCTTTTTGCGATAGGTACATGACAGTATTTGGGTTCCAATTTTTATAGTAACTCACTGGCAATGTACAAGATCAAAAAATGTAATTGGCATCCGAATTCAGTGGATGCTTCCGAATGCTTCCCAAGAAAGAATTTAAATTTAAAATTTAGCTTTTTGCGATAGGTAAATGATAGTATTTGGGTTCAAATTTTTATAGTAACTCACTGGCAGTGTACAAGATCAAAAAATTACTTTGATGGAGGAGGAAGTCATAATGACTAGGTGAGAGATCTGGATTGTATAGGGAAGAACTACAACTTTTCCCTCTCATCAACTCACTGAGTTGTTTAGTTAGTGCAGCAATCTGTGAAATTTCCAACACCATTGTTTAAAATTTCCTTCACTCTGGATGACTGTACCATAAACTTCCCATTAATCTTATTACAATTCATTTTAATTTTCACCGCTTCAATGCACAACTTATAGAAAACGAATGTTTTCAAAAAACACGTCTTCTTAACCATGCAAGCGGCATTTTATATAACATTTTTGTAACCGATCTTTCCCCAATATTTCCACCCCACTGAATACGAAAATTGCGGTTACCAAAGCGAAATCTTAACCGGAAGCGTGATATTCAAGATGACACTCAAGATGTCCGATTTGTTTATTTTTTATAGAATAATTATGGACAATTAGTACAAATATTTTCATTAGTTCAGATAGATAATTTTATACTCTACTATTTTTATTAGAGGTAAAACTAGCTTCAGATCATTCCTTGTAAGGAGCTAGAGTCGGAAGAAGCTTCGTGAAATTGGAACAAAATTCCAATATCGAAATGCTAGAGGAATTTTATAAAACATTTTTCTAACCTATGGTCTCCTAATATTTCGACCCTGCTAAATCCAAAAATTGCGGTTATCAATACGAAATTTAAACCGGAAGCGAAATATTCAAGATGACGACAAAGATGTCTGCTTAATTATTTAAGATTTATTTATTTGGATGGAATAATTATTATTGAAAGTAGGACAACTATTTTCATTTAATTAGATATACAAAGTGCTCTACAATGTTTATTAGACTTAAAATTACTGTTAGATTGCTTCTTATGGAGCTAAAGACACCGTGCGCGTAAAAAGTATTGTTCTTAGCGTAAGTTTCATATAAACATAAATTACTAAGAATTTCATGTTCTATCAAATGGAGTAAACACAATTTCGATATTTTTATTTCTTATCGAGTTAGTTTCTTCAAATGTTAAAGGCACATTTACCCCATGATGCACACCACTGGGGGTGGTGCCCTTTTCACAAGCTCTATCTACACCCTTAATCCTACCTAATTCCAAATTTGTATCTGCATATGTGGATTTTCACGAATAAAACTTAAAGTGCCTGTTATTAACCTCTTTGAGCACTGCTAAAGCCACTGGAAACGACTTAACTTTTCTATACAAACTAAAATATGTATGACCAACAATTACACGAAGTGGCTTCCTGAATACTATCACCTTATATTTCCCATCTGCACGTACAACATAAAATCCTCCTACCTCCCCTTAAAGCCACGCAATTTGGATGCCAATGACATATTTTGATCTTGTACAGTGCAAATAACTTACTATAAAAATTTGAGCCCAAATACTGTCAGGTATTTTATCAACTCTTCACACGCAACTTTTAGTTAGTGAAGAGAGAGGGTAAGCCACCAGAGAAGGATGCCAAATGAAAATACTGACTTGTTAGGTCGAAAATAGTTGATTTGCCAAAAGGCAGCCCGAATACTGTTTGGAAGTTGTATGGTCTGAAAATGTTGACTTCGGTCCAGCTTCAACGCTGATTAAGCCACTGTGGAGGGAAGCCAAATTTTTTGGTCGATTAATTTCATATAAATGAAAGAATGGCAAAGTGGCAACCTGAATACTATAAACTTTTTTACCGAATATTTTTAACAATTTCATTGAAGGACTGTGAGGGCTTAAGCCAGTGTCCACGGAAGCCAACCGGATTTTCGTATTCGGTGAGTATCAAATAACTTATCCCCAAGAGCTCAGCCTGAATACGATCACCCCCTTTTTTCTGTTACAGGCCCCAAGACTATAATCAATGAATAGATTATTGCTTGATTGATAGTTTTGAGCTATCAAAAGCTCAGCTCTAGTAGTTAAGTACTTTCTCCACCATTAAATGGTTTTCTAAAATATCTTTATTCTTTAACTTTTTGCAAATCATTTTATTAATTTTTAATTTGCATCTTTTATATAAAAAAAACTTTGATAATTATCATATTAAGTATCATGTTAAATTTGATTTATGCACTTTATGTTCATGTACACTACATGTACCTACGATTTAGTTGCATTTCAATTTACACTTTCTTGTTACTTACAAACGGACCTTGACTAACCTGCTTATAATTTATTATAGGAAAAAAAACCTCCTACTATGGGTACATTTGATCAAAAGGATGATTTCTGTGGTGTGTTATTTGATGTGTTTCAACAATTGCAATTTAAATTAGCTCAAGTACTTATAAGGTAATTAATAATTGCTGTAGTAAGTCAACACAGTAATAATTTCTCTTAATTAACTTTGTTGATTTATGATTATTTTATATTATGTGAATGCGTTTACGATTATATCTAAAATTTAAAATAGCGTTACAATTTTGTTTATTCTATTTAAATATAAATGTAAATATAAATTATTCCTATGAAAAATGACATTTTTAAAGTAATTAGTACTTAATTAATTAATTAGTCAAAATTTGAGTAATTCAAAATTTTTAATGACGCGCGACTTTGCAAACATCGTGTATGATATAACCTTGAGCAACTAACCGTTCAAAAAAGTGAGGTTACGATACCGCATTTTGCTCGTTTGATGTAATTCGATGATAGTGCAAGTGGTTTAAGCTAGTTTTGTGTGGCTTATGTGGATTATATACGTATACATCTAAAATAATAGAAATTATTACAAGTTTTACGTTATATTGAAGAGTTACAATGGCTTCTAAAGTCGATTGGAGTAAATACGTTGAAAACCAGGAAAAGCTTCTAAATGAACGGGTAAGAAATTCCATAATAACACTTTTCTATGCATTCTATTCTGGTAATTTTCCAAGGTTAACAATTTGGAAGTCTCAAACAGTGAAACCGACGCCGCAACTTCTCAACCTATCGGAAATGGTGTAGGAGATGACGAAGCAGACAATGTTAATGCTGCTGAAATGAGTTTAATTCATAAAATGATTCGTAAAGGTTTAGTCGAAAACACCAACAATATTGAAGTTCAAAGACAAGATCCAAGTTCGCCGTTGTATTCAGTTAAAACTTTCGAAGCTCTACATTTGTAAGTTTTTAAAGCTTTCGGAACTTTTTTTACTTTGTTCTTATAGGAAGCCAAATTTGTTAAAAGGAGTTTACGAAATGGGGTTCAATGCCCCATCAAAAATACAAGAGACTGCTTTACCAACTTTACTGGCAGATCCGCCACAAAATTTAATTGCACAATCACAGTCGGGCACAGGAAAAACGGCCGCATTCGTATTAGCTATGTTAAGTCGAGTCGACGCAACTAAACATTATCCTCAGGTAAAATTAAAAGTAAAAAGTTTAAATTCTATTTTATAATTTTTAACAGATTTTATGTTTATCACCAACATACGAACTGGCAATACAAACTGGAGAGGTTGCTGCACATATGGCCAAATTTTGTCCCGAAATTGAACTGAAATATGCAGTTCGTGGCGAAGAATGTAAGCATTTTGATTTTAAAACGGCGATTTATAAATAAAACAAATTTTTATAGTTCCAAGAGGAAAAAAATTGACTGAGCACATTATAATTGGTACACCGGGCAAAGTATTAGATTGGGGTGTTAAATATCGTTCTTTTGACTTGAGCAAAATAACTGTCTTTGTACTAGATGAAGCTGATGTGATGATTGCAACACAGGGACATCAAGATCAGTGTATTCGAATTCATAAGTAAGATCATTATTAATTCGTGGATTTTTAAATTAAATATAATTATTTTAGATGTTTATCAAAGTCTTGCCAAATGATGTTTTTTTCGGCAACTTACGATCAAGAAATAATCGAATTTGCAGAAATAATTGTTTCAAATCCTCTTGTAATTCGATTAAAGCGCGAAGAAGAAAGTCTCGATAATATTCAACAGTACTATGTTAAGTGCGGTAGTAAGGAAAAAAAATATGACGCAGTTACTAACATTTATGGAACCGTCGGTGTAGGGCAAGCCATTATATTTTGTCACGTAAGGAATAAGTTTATTGGATGAGTTGGTTGTTTACAGTTTATTTTAGACTCGACGTGCTGCTAATTGGTTAGCAGAAAAAATGACTAAAGATGGGCATGCAGTTGCTGTTTTAACTGGTGAATTATCGGTTGAACAACGTATTGCTGTGTTAGATCGATTTAGGACTGGCCACGAAAAGGTTTTGATTACAACTAATGTTTTATCTCGAGGTAAATTATGTCAACGTCTTTAAAAATGTGTTAAAATATAATTTTAATAGGAATTGACGTGGAACAAGTAACAATTGTTGTTAATTATGATCTTCCTGTTGATTTAAATGGAAGACCGGATTGTGAAACTTACTTACATAGAATTGGAAGAACAGGAAGATTTGGCAAAAGAGGCATAGCGATTAATTTGGTTGATTCTGATGAATCTATGGTAATTTGTTTGGCCATCGAAAAGCATTTTAATAGAAAGATTAAGTATTTGAACGCCGAAGATTCAGATGAAATTGAAAAAATTGGAGCTTGATTATCTGTACTTATGTTTGTTATTTTTGTCATTAATTTTTCTTATTTCATTGTTTATTTTAAGTATAATAGATAATTTTGTATGTTTTTCTCTATAGTACTGTTTTTATACTAATTAATATAAAATATTACATACAAAATTTCTTGCTATTTAAACCTTCCAAAATTTAAATTTGAATTCAGTAACTACAGTAGATCTCGATTAAAAGTAAAACAATAATTTAATTTCCCAAAGTTTTTAATTGAATATTATTATCATTATGAGGTGTTGACAACCCATCTTGTTTATCTTCAGTTGAATCACGGTTATCTTTCTTCAAAAACACATGAATTACGGGTGATAGTAATTCTTTACGTATTATTCTTCCTTTATTACACCCAGTTAATAAACTTATAATCATACCAATTATAATAGCGGTGATTGCTCCTACGCCAGTATAATACATGTAGGATAAACGGTACAAAATAAATGGCGATTCTGTCGGTCTAGTAGGCGCATTACTAGTTAAAGTCGAACTTAAATATTCTTGCACCCATTGAGCATCACAGTGGTCGAGCGATATTGGTTTTGGAGGAAACGTTATCACACCTTGAGCCATTTTTATTTGAGTACCGATAGATATCCACGCAATTAATGAGCCGCTAATTAATCCACCGAGCAAAGCTCCCTGTAACAATTAAAATTCCTTTTTTTAAAAAAAATTGTAAGTTCACACAAATTACTTACTGTGGAATTGGCAAATGGAACAAACATTCCTAAAGTAAATATTCCTAATAAAGGACCTGCTGTTATGGCGCTCATACTACCAGACGCTTGAATGAGAGCTCCCATTTTTTCAACTACAAATACTAAAGCCACGCAAATACTTCCAATAATTACAACTATTACTTTCATAAGAAAACTTGCTTGAGCTTCAGTTAAAGGTTTCTTAACTCTAGGTTTTATCAAATCTTCAAAAATTACTCCAGTCATCGAGTTTAAGCCTGTAGACATGGAACTGAAAATAAATTAGCATTTTTAGTTCAAGTTTATTGGATTACTACTTTTTTTAACATCATCTTTTCAATTAATTTACCTTAGTGCGGCACTGAAAACTCCACTTACAAAAAGTCCAGGAAGTCCTGGCATTGACGTTGCAATTTGCATAACAAAATACGGAAGCAGTTGATCTGATTTGGCTATTGTCCCTCTGGTAATTGGATCGCATTTATAATAAGATGCAAAAATCACTAAACCCATATAACAACACATCGAGACTAGTATCATTATACCAATTACTAGTATAAACACAGTTCTGAAAGGATGATAATTTTGAAATTGTTTTTGTGGAAGAAGAATTGGAACTTACACTTTTGCTGATGGTAAAGTAGGCATTGCTAAACATCTTTGGACCATAGCTTGATTTATAGAACATGAAGCCAACCAAGAAAAATAATTACCAATAGTAACGGTCCAAAACGAATGTCTAATCGTTGGATCCCAGTCAAAACTAATATATTAGACTTAATTTAAGTTTGCGATATTGGAATCATTTTAAGGTATACTTGCTTGAAGAAATCTAAACGTCCTCCATGCTCACTACGATTTATTACTTCCGTAAAACCACCTACACTATTTGTTCCCATTATGATCACAGCTACTAACGCTCCAAACATAACAATTGTCTGAACTGTATCTGTCCAAACTACTGCCTTTAAACCACCCTAGAAAAATATAAAATGAAAATAATTGATTAAGGGTCCAGCGCGCACAAGAAACTTTTTAGTTGGGCGACTAAAAAGTTGCTAATAGTTTTGACCTCCACGCACGATCGGACAGATAGTTGGTTAAGCTTCATATTGCGTGTGTTGGTGCAATGGATGTTAAAAAAAAGAAATTAAATTGCCTTCAAATCAATAATCAAGATGTAACTTTTTAGTTGCCGCAACTAAATAGTTGTCTGTGGACATATTTTATTTCGGTGTTGATTAAATACGTTGGCTTTCTAATCCAGCAGTTTATGGATTGAGAGAAGTTTTTGTTTTTAAATAACGGTGGCTCGGGTGGCTACGACTTTATTCTCCAAATTTCAGGTTATTTTCGAATGACAATGACGTTATAAAGTCAAAATTGTGGAGTGTCAGCATCAAACTGATGTTGAAACTCTTAAAAATTCCAGTTTAATTCTACTAAGCATCATCATGTCGCATCTTCTCAATTTATTAAAAAATGAATTTGAAAAACCT
The DNA here is from genome assembly GCA_963924605.1 of Malthinus seriepunctatus. Taxonomy (NCBI): domain Eukaryota; kingdom Metazoa; phylum Arthropoda; class Insecta; order Coleoptera; family Cantharidae; genus Malthinus; species Malthinus seriepunctatus. Next base: position 12,005,448 of record OZ004600.1, read on the forward strand.
AACATTATTTTAGAAAAAATGAACGAAGAAGATGAATTGCACGAAGAAGAAAATGCCATGCTCGTAATTTTAGCGCTGTCTTTACTTTTGTCAGTGTTTGTGCCATTTTTAGTAATTTTATCGCCCCATCTTATTATGGAAGGACCTGTGCTATTTACAATTATTTTAGTGGCAATGATTGGTCCTGGATTAATTCTATCTGTTCAAGATTTGAGATTTTTATTGAGTGGTACTTTAGCTTGTACCGGATTTATTATTAATGTTTTTTAATGTAAATTTTCAAAAAATAAAAGGTGTGATAAAATGCAACCAAAAACACTTTTCTTGAGAGTTCAGCCATAATGTATCCGAAAGCTCACAAATACAATGAATGAGAATTTAATTTCCATTTTTTGAAGTTGATTACCTACTATAGGTAGGTATCTGCAGCGCCGATGCAAACGCTAAGACTATTACTTAGGCAGGCCAAAACTGCGTAGACCTCAATCTACAAGAGCTCAGGTTTGCCTATACAAACTGGGAGTTTGTAAGATATTGCAGTTTTGGGCAGCGTTTGAGCTCCATAAGAGTAAGTTCTGTACATCAGAGCAATTGGCATCTCGTCAATACAAGAAAATTTTCAGAACAGTTTATATAGAAGGTGTACCTATCCTATAGGTATCTGCAGCGCTGATAGAAACGCTGAGACTTTTACTACGGCAGGCCAAAACTGCGTTGGCCCCGACCTATTAGAGTTCAGGTTTGCGTATACAGACTGGGAGTCTGTGGAGATATTGCAGTTTTGGGCATCGTTTGAGCTCCATAAGAGTAAGTTCTGCCCATCAGATCAATTGACATCTCGTCAATACAAGAAAACTTTTTAGAGGAGTTTTTTACAAGTTAATTTACCTATACTAGGTATAGGTATCTGCAGCGCTGATACAAACGCTGAGACTTTTTCTATGGCAGGCCAAAACTGGGTAGGCCTCAATCTACTAGAGCTCAGGTTTGCCTATACAGACTAGGAGTCTGTAAAGATATTGCAGTTGTGGGCATAGTTTGAGTTCCATAAGAGTAAGTTCTGGACATCAGAGCAATTGGCATCTCGTCAATACAAGAAAATTTTCAGAAGAGTTTTTTAGAAGTTCATTTACCTATACTATAGGTATCTGCAGCGCTGATACAAATGCTGAGACTATTACTTACTTAAACTTAGGCAGGCCAAAACTGGGTAGGCCTCAATCTACTAGAGCTCAGGTTTGCCTATACAGACTGGGAGTCTGTGGAGATATTGCAGTTTTGGGCATCGTTTGAGCTCCATAAGAGCAAGTTTTGGACATCAGAGCAATTGACATCTCATCAATACAAGAAAATTTTCAGAGAACAAATAGGATATAGCTTCTACGCTCAGCTCACCTACTATACAATGTGTCTTCGTAGGCTCTAAAGCCTAGCCTATGTGTAAATTCGCTGCTGCGACGTTTTCTGTTTTTCTGCCTTTTTATTTCGTCCTACGCTGCTGTGTCTTTTCACCTTCATTATGGTTCGTCAGTTCTAGGGTTTTATTTAATTCTGTTTGAGTTTAGTGTCTTCTGATCGGTATAATAGCATTTCTGTTGAATGTCTTTTGAACTGTCTGCGTACCTACTGGCCAAAAGTTCTGTTCCAGTGTAGGTCCGCTGGTCCTTCACGTTCCTAATTCGGCTTTACATAGATGATTGCAGTCTATACCGAATATTCTTTTGCCCGTAATTTCTCAGTGTTAATTTGGAGTTTAAGATTAATATTTTAGTGTATCTATATAGATCTAAATTTTAACTTACCAAAGTTGTATAAAATATGCAAACAATACAGACTGCTGGTGTGACTAAATGAAGATTAATTCCGGTAACTGGAAAATGTGTGTTACAGAGTACAACATGAGTTTTTTTAGCAATCTAGTTGTGAGTATGACTTACCTTGACTAAATGCAAGAGCAGGTACATAAATAACAATAGGAATGTATAACAACATTTTTGTTAAAAATAAAATTGATCCTAAGAGACGCACAGTTTGATTAAATCTTAAATTTAAATACTGAAAAATTAAGCATCAAAAATTATTGTCATAAAGTCATAATAGATTGGAATATTTGGAATGAGCATCAAGCTAGGTTTACTATGGTAAAGCAGCTGGATTTAAAAATTTGGCTTCCAATTCAGTCTCTGATATACTCGATTATACACGTTGGGATGATGGCACTGTATTGGAATTGGAATGGAATCAATGATCGAATTCAGCGGGGATGGTCGCTCAATCACTGAGCGTTTCATTTTATGGCTAAGATAAGGAGAGCAATTAAAAAAAAATGCCATTCAGCTCATGATCACTTTTCTACGAATGAATTTGTCCACTGGATCACTAGTCTAGATCACTAGACTAGACCAGCAAACTGGAATGCTGCTGGACCAATGTAAAGCTGGCTTAAATGACTCAAATTTTTCGGGTTGGTACCTCATAACTAGACGTAATTTGTAATTTATAAAATACTGGTAAGTAAGCAACAGCTATAGTAAATGATACTATAGCTTCCGAACACATAATCATCCAAAACTGAGTTCCATATACGTAAATTTCAGCAGGAATGCCCAAAATTGATATTCCAGATATGTAACTGCAACAAATCATCGTTTAAAAAAATCTTAAAATTATTTTATTAATACGAAATTAAATACGTCCAGTCTCTCTAATTACGAAAACTGATAAATGGAGGCCCATTTGGTGTATTAATTTAAAATTAAAATGTTCCATCTCTATCTAGAAAGCGTTACGAACATACATTTTAGCTCCGCACTATGCAAACCGGTTAGCCAATCGCAAGTGGCCACGTCACAAATATGACGATGTATTCTAACCTCACTTTTTTGTAATCTGACATTTTGCAAGTTGGAATCAATTAATTACACAAAGTTTTATAAAATGTCATCAAAAAAGAGTTTAGAACGTAAATATAGAGAAGAGCAAGAAGCTACCGCTCACGCATTTCAAGAATTTATTCAAACCTTTCAAGATAATTCGGGTCCGCCAAAGAAAACGTTTATTAAATCTGGAATACTTAACACGAAAACCGGACAAGAAATTGGAGCAGACAAAAATCAACTGTACAACCCACAACCAATAATAAAAACGAGTTCAATTACGACCATTAAAAATGCAATCGAGTGTGCTAGAATTTTAAAAGATACCAAAGTCAACCCCAAAGGACAATCCAAACCAAAAAGCAATTTAGAGTTATTAAAAGAAGAACTGAAATTACGTCACCTGGAGCGTGGTGAACGTTCTCAGATGAAAGAATATTTAACGGTGTATTCTTCTCTCGATCCTTTAAGCAGCAACGATCCGACAACAACAAATTTGTTCATAGCCAACATAAATCCTAAAGTCACAGAACAAGATTTAATGCAACTTTTTGGTTCTTACGGACCATTGGGTAGTGTAAAAATTATGTGGCCAAGAAGCGACGATAAAAATCGTTGTACAAACTGCGGTTTTGTAGCTTTCATGAGCCGAAGCGATGCAGAATTAGCTATGCAAGAATTGAAAAATTGCGAAGATATGAGAATAGGATGGGGCAAACCCGTAGAACTTCCTGCATCGCCAATATATATTCCTCCACAACTTTTAAAATTGTTACTACCCCCACCCGTTTCGGGTCTGCCATTCAATGCTCAACCCATTAACCAACCGTTCAAATTTCCAAATACGGAAGAAGAAATGCAAGAACTTTTATTCAATTCAATAGTTAGAGTAACTATTCCTTTAGATAAAAAGGTCCTTATGGTTGTGAATCGCGTAATCGAATTTGTCGTTAGGGAAGGTCCGTTATTTGAAGCGATGATTATGAATCGCGAAATTAACAACCCCTCTTATCAATTTTTGTTTGATAATAGAAATTTTGCGCATGTTTATTATCGTTGGAAATTATATTCTTTGCTACAAGGAGAAAGTCAAAAAAGTTGGTCTACCAAACAATTTAGAATGTTTAAAGATGGTTCCATTTGGAAACCACCCATTGTTCCAAATTATACTAAAGGAATGCCTGCAAATTTAGTAACTTCGTCTCTGAAAGTTAAGAAAAGCTTGTTATCAGATGCCCAACAGACGAGATTTATTGACTTGTTACAAGGATTAAATGTGAATAAGAAGAAAATTGGAGAAGCTATGGTATTTTGTTTAAATCATGTGGATGCTGTTAAAGATATTGTGGATATAGTTGTGGATTCGTTTAAAAGTAAAAGTACAAAACCAACAAAAAAAATCGCTCGTCTTTACATGCTTTCTGATGTTTTGTATAATGCGAGTATGAAGAAGTGTTACGCTCCTATTTATCGTACGGAATTTGAGAAGTACCTGTTGGAAATTTTTCAACAGCTCCACTTGACTTCAACAGAGTTGAATCTACAGTTTGATAAAGATACTTTTAAATGTAAAACGTTAAACGTTTTAAGGTCGTGGGATATATGGAAAATTTACACCAATAACTTTTTGAACTCGTTGTTAAATGCTTTTTTGGGACTTAATAAAGAAGAAGACGTGGAAGAAGATTCTGAAGTTGACGAACCATTAGATGGTGCTAGTTTAATTAAATTATCGGTTAAAAATGGTAGCGATTTTATAGTAAAAGAAGAAGATAAAAAAAAATTACCAGCTGTTGTACAATTGCCTAATTTTATACCATCAAAATGGGAAACTGTCGATCCTGAACAAGTGGAAGCACAAGCAATGTCCACAAAACGGTTTTACGATTTAGAAATTGAACGCCAAACGAAAGAAGAAATTAAAAAGCGAACTCCTTGTAGCGAAATTTCTGAACACGATCGTAAAGTATTGCGAAAAATTGAAGTTATGGTACTGCAATATCAAGAGGAATTTGAAATTGGAAAACGTAAATTAAAACGAGGAAGGTGTCTCGAAAATGAAACTAATAATTATAGGAAATATTTATTAGAAAAATTATCTAAAGAGAAGCCTAAAAAGAAAGTTAAGAAATGTGCTTCTAGTTCTGATGATATGTCTGGAGATGAATGGGAAAAAAAGGAGAAATCCATGAAGCACAAGAATAGAAAAGGCTCTTACAAAAGTAGAGATAATAAGAAGTGGTTTAAATGATTATAATTATTTTGTGAATTCAAAATATTTAAGTATTTGTTATAAATAAGTTATTAATTTTTTTTGGAATCAAATGGATTCAGCCTTGTAGTCAAAACTGATCGAAATAAAAAATTATTATAGTTTACATCATTTTTGTTAAATATAATGAAATTGTATAACGCCAAAATGATTAATTTCATCTCTAATTTGTAATGTTTTGTTTCAGGAAGCGTTTCCAATCATTCAGCTCAGTTTATGGCTGGTAAGTTTGATATTTTTTAAATTTTAACAGTGAAATAATTAAAAATGCAGTTATTAGTTGTACAAGAGTATTCATACCTCGCAATAAGAGACATCGAAATTGGAAAAATTCCCATAGTTTTTCCACCCATAAGATATTCCGATGTGGTATTTTGTTTAACTTTTGCAAAAAATGCAAAATACACGCCGATTAAAGCAGAAATTAATAACATCGCCGCAAACATAATATAATCCAAAACATCAAAATACTCTTTTGATTTATCCATCGTTTTAAAATTTTGTTTTACTTATCAAATTTTCATTTTCTCGTTACACACCGTGTTGGAATATTTTTAACTCGCGCAGTTTTAAGATTATTTTGAGGGTAACTACTAAAATTATATTCTAAATGCAAAGCCTTAACAGAAAGTGGCCAATTATCTACACAAATATAGCATTAAATGAAGTACAATTGGAAAATTATACTACTAGACGTTATTAACAAATTGTAAAAAGCATTAAATGTGTATAACGTAAAGTACGTGTTTGTACTATTAATTCAATATAATTAACTTAATACTATGCATATTTTCTTAACTAGTCGCAAGGAGGAAGTTTAAAATAATTCTACGAAATTATAAAATTGTTTGTTTCTGGAAATGTCCTACTTCCTTATCGTGACTTTTAAAAGAAATTACTAAGCTTATAATTTCCATCGTTTCATTAAATTTTACAACCATTTCTCATTTAAATGCAATTTAACTTGATCAATATAGTAAAAATTAATACTATCGTATTTTATAACTTTATATATTTCTTTAAATGACCTACACTAGACTATACACTTAATTAATCTTTAGCAAATTTATATTTTCCTCTCATATGATTAGGTAAAGGAACAATTTGTGGGCAAGGTAGTTGTCCGCCAATTTCACAAATACAATGTCTATCACACCCGACACCAAAATTAGCCGGATTATCCTTTTTTTCTTTAGCTATAGCTTCAGCCTCGAGTACCTCTCTAAAAATAAATCGGACGTGATTACGTGCATTAATTTTAAGCAGAACTTACTTAGATTTTCCAACAACTTTTAACAAATGATCGTGAATATCCTCTTTTGATTTACCGTCACATTCAATTAGCATCTGATGTCCGTTATCTAAAACAGTTACTTTAAAATCAAAACAAATAGAATTGTGCAGTTGCCACATACCGTAAAAGCATCGAATAAAAGGCGATGGTGTTAAATGTTTGAATGTCGATATTTGTACATTTGGATTTTTGTATTGAATTAAAGGTAAATACCAAAACACGAAATCCCTTAAAAAATTAAAATTAAACACTCGAAGCTTATTAATATGCTATAATATTTACTTAACACCTTCATGTTGTGCTCCGTGCATGTTATAATTAATAGTAAAAATTTTAATTTCATCTTTTAAAACCAATTTTCCGGCTTCCAAATAACGCAGTGTTCTTCTAATAGGAGCTTTCCCTTTCATAAAAGGCATTTTGATGTTGTTTAATTCTTTTTTAGTACGTTTAATTCAAAATAACATAACCAAACAAATATTAAATCCAAGACTTGACATATGACAGTCGCGTGTAGGTGGCGCTAGATTGAAAATTGTATGAAAGGTTGCATAATCTGTCGGCGTAATAAGAATGGGCTAAACGGTTTTAAGGGCGGAAGATACTCGCAGAAATTGTAGAACTTAATCAATTTTTTCTGGCTTATAAAAATTTATTTTCATAAATTGATGATGTGAGGAATGTTAACTAGGGCTGTACTTAATATTTGTAAAATATAAAAGTCATAATCATTATAGTTTAAGAGATAGATTTTTAGACATTTACGGCCTTAATATTAGTTCAATTAAATCCGCGTTTAAATCATGTTATAGAGAATCTCTCATTCTAGGGTATGACATATTTTATAATTTTATTTATTATTATGGAACTTGTATAATGCAATTTTATTGGAATTTTATATGTCTCTATATACAAAAGTAGTCATTGTATCTTACCTAATTGTCCAATTTGTTTCAAATTTTGTTAATACATGGACGTCATCATTATGTCAGGATATAATTTTAAAATTTTGTATTTAGTGGCTAATTAAGGCTGTATTTATCCAAAATAGTTTAATAAAATATTGGGGTACTAAATAAAGTAGTGCGGCAGAGGTCAGTAAAGGATAGAAGAGTACACAAATTTCGGCACTTTACCTGCAAAATAAGGGACATAATCCTTTTGTCAGTGCTCATTTTCTAAACTTAAACGCCTACAATAAAAGCGTATTTTACTTTCAATTTCTTATTAAATGTAAATACTTGAAAAGGTACTAAGTAGATTTGGTAGATGATCAATTATAGAGCGCGGATTTCTAGCTTATATTAAAAACTTATATTTAAAAAAAAACACCAATATTTTCATTTAATTCAAGGCCAATTAAATAAATATTAGATAGAACTTATTGTGACTTAATTTTATATACAGATTTAGATATACAAGTGATTAGAATTTTAAAAGACGTGGATTTTTGGAATAACGTTATGTTGCCAAAATTAAATAAATTTTTTCTTAATTGCATGCTACCGGAGCTGGCTGATCCGCTAATTCCTCGAGGTTTAAAAGCTAGGGATTCAGAGCTAATAAAAAATGCTCAAAAGAAGAAGAAACAAAAAATTTTATAATTTCATTCAGTTAGATCTCCCTACTCTGGTAAACTCGCGAATCTGCAAAATTGCGAATTTACAGGAGACCAAAAACGAAAAACAAAAATTTATCGGTGTCTGTAAAATTCATTTTATTTCATTTCTATCTATGATATTTTTGAGAGATTTAGCGTATTCGTGAGTTTATTGTAGTCAAAAACCAAGATTTATGCAGTTTTTAGAGTTTAAAATAGCTGTATCTACAAGTAACGGAATAAGATACAAATTTGAAACTTCAGTATTATGTGCATTGGTCCTCTACCATTCAAATCCACTATCAAACTCAATTTCGCCAAATTTGCAGATCTGCGAGTTTGTCAGAGTGAGGACGATATGGTTCATTCTTTTACAAACCGCACGGATTCCAGGAAAAAAATTGACTTCTTCAAGTGTGATAAAAAAAAATTTTTCTGTATCTTTCAACAAATTTAATTTCAGGATTTCAGGATTTTGCTGAAAAAATTTATTTTCGAAAATATTCACATATGAATTTTCGATAATTTGCTGGATTTTTTCCATTCTTATCATACTTGAAATTTATTATCTCCAGTTGTACTGATCGGATCAATGCGCCCAGCGCTCCAAAATATTTAATAACTTCGATCTAATAGAGACTCCACTTTTTTATAAAATTATTTTTATAGATTAGAGAATAAGGAACAACATGATATTTTTTCCAATTAATTTAAGTTGGGGGCGATATTGTTAAATCTATTTAAACAATTAAATTGTTATTATTTTTCATTTGTTAACAAAAAAATTTTGTTTAATACACTTCTAAATTTAACATAATGAAGTGTAAAATAAAAAAAAAACGACATTGATCCGATCAGTACAACTGGAGATAATAAATTTCAAATATGATAAGATTGGAAAAAATCCAGCAAATTATTGAAAATTCATATGTGAATACTTTCGAAAATAAATTTTTTCAGCAAAATCCTGAAATAACGGATCAAGTAATTTTATGAATATAGGCTATAAAAAATTTTGGGCGATTCTAAAATGTCAAGTTTAAATTGGTGTGCGGTTTGTAAAAGAATGACCCATTCTTGTTTCTTGTTGTACTTTATTTTTATTTTATTCTAAATTTTAGGTGTGTATGTAAATCATAATAAAATTATCTATATCCAGCAATTTATTTATTATAATTCATTAATTTCATTAATCAACTTTATCCATTTCACTATTAAAGTGAAATTAAATTAATGTTACTTATTGATCCCTATTTTTATAATTTTTTTTTATAAATTTTTCAGGTACTAGGATCTTTAATAAAAAAAACTTTCTATGTAGTTGTCATATTTTTTCTTTTTAATTTACGTTTCGATCCCGTATCCGGGGTCATCATCAGAATTGATTTGAGTCAGATACATTTTTTTATGTTTCTTTTGACTTTCACAATTTACATATTAAAAAAATTTTTTCTTTACACATTAAAATTAGACAAATTTACATATTAAAAAAATTACACATTAAAATCAATCAAACATTCACATTCAATGTGTAATTTTTTTAATATGTAAATTTGTCTAATTTTAATGTGTAAAGAAAAAATTTTTTTAATATGTAAATTGTGAAAGTCAAAACAAACATAAAAAAAAATGTATCTGACTCAAATCAATTTTTACTTTACAAAAAGTAAAGTGAATGTTTGATTGATTTTAATGTGTAATTTTTTTAATATGTAAATTTGTCTAATTTTAATGTGTAAAGAAAATTTTTTTTAATATGTAAATTGTGAAAGTCAAAACAAACAAAAAAAATGTATCTGACTCAGATCAATTCTGATGACGATCCCGGATACGGGATCGAAACAATTAAAAAGAAAAAATATGACAACTACATAGAAAGTTTTTTTTATTAAAGATCCTAGTACCTGAAAAATTTATAAAAAAAAATATTAAAGTGAAATAAATATATCTGATTATTTCAATTTTCCATTTATAATAAAATTCCCACCCAAAAGCTAAAATCAAAAATGATTACGAGTACATTCTGTTTATTTTTACATCATTTTAATTCATTTTCAGAACTAAAATTAGTTGAGAAATTCAGAAATGTAAACATTGGCATAAAATTATAATAAAATTAATACCATGATTGATAATAAAACAGTTTTAATTTATGTTTGATAATGGCATAAACACGGGTAGTTACTTTCACTTTTCTTTAGACAATAATTATACAATGCAAAATCTATTGAGCCCCCTTTATAGTACACAAAAGATGTACTACCTGCTTGTTGTATTTGTGTTCTTTATTGTTATTAGTACAGTTATGTATTTCTTTATTATTTTATGCTACGTGACCTCCTACGATATTGACGAAGCACAAAAAAGCAAGTAAGTTGTGTTGCCTATTTTAAATTTTTAAGTTGTTACGATTTCAGGTAGAGTATCTTCCGTCCTTAAGTTCTTGAAGCTTGCTAATTACTATTATGCTAAAAATTAGGCACTTACTGATTAATTAAATTGTATTGTTTCTTATTTTGTCCCTTAAATTGAGTTTTTTAATTTGTTATCAGTCCTTATAATTCAGTGGTGAAAATAAGAGTTTGTTCACAAAATATTCACCAATTACACAATTACTGCTTATTACAGTCTCCAAAGCCTGTAATTAGTTTGCAGAGGGTTTAAATAAAGCACTTTAGTTCCTTATACGTTTTTTTACACTTCCTGATGATTTATTATCAAGTAAAATAAAAAATTGTCAAAATGATAGTGTTATGACAACAGATGACAGTCTAGCGTTTTTACTTTAATCCCTAGGGAGCAGCTTACTTAGTCCTTGAAATGGCCAGGGGGAGTAAAATATCAACTTTAGTCCTGAGAGTGCAAAAATTATCTTGTACCTACCTTTCTGAAAATACTAATCATTTAAATAAGTTGCTTATTTCAGCAGTTTACCTATTTGGTTTTAAACCAAAAGGCGTCTTTAATTATTATTAATTTAAATTACAATTTTTTTAGAATTATTTTTAAACATTTTTGTCATGAGTTTCAATATGCTTCTTTAGTTGTTTATGATATTTACTTTTAAAATCACACTTGTCACAACTGAATGGCTTTTCATCAGAATGGACACGCTGTATATGAAGTCTTAGATTTGGTTTAACAGTCGTTCTATAGCCACAAATATCACAAGAGTGTGGTTTATAACCAGTATGAGTTCGCATATGGAGTTGAAGGCGATTTTTATTTGTGAATTTGTAACCGCACACGTTACACTGAAACGGTTTCTCCCCAGTATGAATCCTAAGATGCTCAGTTAGTGAAGTTTTTCCAAAACATTTAAAATCGCAATGTTCACAACTGAAGTTCTTCTCTTGTAAATGAACAATTCGATTATGTTTTTTGAAGACACTTCTACTGACACTAGTAAAATCACAACTATCGCATTTAAACGGTTTGTCGCTGGTGTGATGAAACAGGATGTGGTTTTTCATGGTGCTTTTGTTTTTAAATACAAGTCCACATACTTCACATTGGGCTCCTGTTGTTTCGTGTTGATTGATTATATGGTATTTCAAAGACTGTGATTGAAAAGTTTTAAAATCGCAAATAGAACAATTTAATTCCACTACTCTAGTGTGATTTTCCTGGTGAAATTTTAAATTGTGTTTTGTGGAACATTTATAATCGCATAAATCACAAGAGAATCGTTTCAAACCACCGTGAATTTCCATATGAGTTACCATACGTCCTTTGGTTTTGGCTTTGTAACCACAAGTGTAACAGGTGAATGGTCTAGCTTCTGAATGAGTTACCCTTTTGTGTCTATACATGTACTTTCTTACATCTGTTTTGTAGCTACATGCTTCACACTGAAAGAGTTTTTTTAATGTTGTATCAGATGTTACTTTTTTATCATCTGCATTTTCTAATCGTCCTTTGTCAAAGAGAGCTTTATATTCATCAGAAGTGACAAATTTTTTGTCGTTTTCCTCACTTATTTCACTATATTCTATTTTAATAGTAGTGTGTAGTAGTTCCAAATCTTCTGCTGAAGGTAAATCTCTTAAATTTATGTCTTGCACCTAAAAATAATGTTGTTAAGTATATTTTGTATGCTGTCTTGAGTTATTATAACTTAAAATTAATTTTTAAAGTTTTTCTACCGCAATAAAGTTAGTTTTAAGTAATAATAGTTACACACAGAGTTCGAATGAAGTAAGGATCAATGGTATATGGAATTGACATTTTGATGAAATTTTGGATAATAGGGAAAGGCACTTTCGATTTAACCGGAAACGTCACTAACGTACATATTCCATTATTATTTTTTATGATTTCAATCAACAGGTTTTGTAGAGCTAGTTCCAATCATCGTGGTCTGTGACTTCTAAGGAAACTGCGCCAAGGCGGATTATTTACATATTTGTCAAAATTTTCTAGTACTGCAACGGTCGAGGTCACAAATCATGAAGTTTGAAACTACCTCTACCTTTACATTGTAAACAACCGCTTTCTATCATGGCGTAAGCTGTGGGTTATCTTATCAAAATTAGTACAATTTTTCATCTTCAGCAAGACTTAAACGCGACACGTAGCATATTTTATGCCTTTACAACCATTAAAATTAATATATAAAAACAGTAAACAGAATAAAAACTTTTTATTGGTAACATTATGGGTAATAATTCCTCCAGTAGGTATAAAATTGCAAATTAGGCACAATGATGATAGTTCTATTCCTCGAGTACGATATTTATGAACTTTAATTTGCATGACCATTTTTAGCGCAAGCTTCCATATGATTTTTTAAATGTTTATGAGATTTACTTTTAAAGTCACATTTTTTACATCTGAATGGCAATTCATCGGAATGGACGCGTTGTAAGTGAAGCTTTAAATTTGGTTTCCAAGAAACTCTGTATCCACAATATTCACATGCGTATGGTTTCTCGCCAGTATGAGTACGCATATGATTTCTAAGACGAAGTTTAGTTGAAGATTCGAAGTTGCACACGTTACATTTAAACGGCTTCTCGCCAGTATGAGTCCTACGATGTTGAATAACTGAAGTTTTTGTGTAAGCTTTATAATCACAAAATTCGCAGCTGAAATTTTTCTCTTTTAAGTGGACAGTACGGTTATGTCTAGCTAAATAACCTGTAGTAATGCACGTATAATCACATTTGTCACACTTGAATGGTTTTTCAGTGGTATGATATTGTAGAATATGTCTTTTTAATTTTGATTTGTCGTTAAATGTATTTCCGCATTGTTCACATTGGACTATTAGAGTTTCGTCGTGGAATTTCATGTGCCTTTTATAAGACAGTTCTTGAAAAGTTTTAAAATCACAAACAGAACAATGAAACTCAACATCGCGAGTATGACTTTGCATGTGACCTCTCAAGTTGTAGTTTGTGGAACATTTATAGTCACATAAATTACATGAGAATTGTTTGATACCACTATGAGTTTGAACATGAGCTTTCAATCTTCCTTTAGTTTTAGCTTTGTAATCACAAGAATCACAAGAGAAGGGTCTTACGTCAGAATGTGTCCTCTCGTGATTCTTTATGTGCTTTCTTTTAGGTGTTTTATAACCACATATTTCACATTGAAATATTTTTTCAAGCGGATTACACTGATCTAGTGATGCTTCAAATTTTCTGTCATTTTCTTCAGTTAATTCGTGATATTCTATTTTAATGCTTGTTTGTAGATCCGAATTTTCTTCTGTCGTTATATTTATGTCTTGCACCTAAAAAATATTTTTTAAGTATATTTTGGTATAGCATGTAGAGTTTAGAGAAATTTTAATAATAACCTAATAGTGTTAGCTTTAATTAATAATCCCTACATAAATTAAAAAGATTTTTTTTTGTAGTTTAATTATAATATTTATATGTATTTGTGTACATTTATCTTAATATGTAACACAATTGTTCATTTTTTAGCAAAAGTTATTAAACACAACACTTGGCATAATTTGTGCCTTTTTAACCAGTTAAATTAATAAATAAAAACAGTAAACTGAATAAATTCCTTTTATTAGTAACATTATGCGTATAATAACCACCAGTAGGTGGAGAACAAATTAGGCACAATATGTAGATAAAATATGTCAATGCTGACAGTTCTACTTCAATTCGTAGATCACGATATCCGTTAACTTTAATGTGTTTGAACATTTTCAGCGTGAGTTTCCGTATGCTTCTTTAGCTCTTTCTGATATTTACATTTAAAGTCACATTTCTTACATTTGAATAGCATTTCTTTGGAATGGACGCGCTGTAAATGAAGCTTTAAATTTGGTTTAAAAGATACTCTGTATCCACAATATTCACAAGCAAAAGGTTTTTCGCCAGTATGAGTCCGCATATGCTTTGTAACATGAGTTTTATTGACCGATTCGTAACTGCACACGTTACATTTAAACGGTTTCTCCCCAGTATGAGTCCTCCGATGTAGAGTAAATGCATTTTTTGTAAAACATTTATAATCGCAAAATTCACAACTGAACCTCTTCTCTTGTAAATGGACAATTCGATTATGTTTAGCTAAATAACCTGTAGTGATGCAAGTATAATCACACTTATCACACTTGAATGGTTTTTCAGTGGTATGATATTGTAGAATATGTCTTTTTAACTTTGCTTTGTCGTTAAATGTATTTCCGCATTGTTCACATTGGACTATTAGAGTTTCATCGTGAAGTTTCATATGCCTTTTATACGACATACTTTGAAAAGTTTTAAAATCACAAACAGAACAATTAAACTCAACTTCTTGAGTATGACTTTGCATGTGACTTTTCAAACTGTAGTTTGAGGAACATTTGTAATCACACATGTCACATAAGAATTGTTTGCTACCACTGTGGCTTTGAATATGATGTTCCAATGTTTGTTTGGTTTTAGCTTTGTAATCACATAAATTACAAGGGAATGGTCTTGCGTCAGAATGAATCCTCTTGTGATTCCTTAGGTACCTTCTATTATGTGTTTTATAATCGCATTTTTCACACTCAAATATTTTTTCAAGAGGATGACATTGATCACGTGTAACGTCAAATTTTCTTTCATTTTCTTCATCTAATTCGTCATATTCTATTTTAATACTTGTGTGTAGATACGAATTTTCTTCTGTACTTAAACTTATGTCCTGCACCTAAAAATAATGTTGTTAAGTATATTTTGGTATAGTATGTGGAGTCATTTTAATAATATAATATAATATAATATAATATAATAGCGTTAGCTTTAATTAACAAATTAATAATAATTTACTTAATAATAATCACTACTTTTGCAGAAAAGAAAAAAACTTGTAAAGTTACTTCTTATATAAGGCAAAATAGCCCTAAATATTACCATTTTGTACCAAATTTTCAAAAAAATGTCGCCCAAACCTCCCGGCGACGACAGTGGTACGCCAGGACCCAACCAAATTCTCAGGTGGTAGTTAAATAGGCTTCAAATTCGTCGTATTATAAGCCTAGGACGCCAAACAGACGTAATCCGACCCTGAGGGTATCTCTATAACTATGATAATAAGAAAAATCTGATAAAGTAATCCATTGCTACTTTTTTTATGGCCACTCTGATGCCGCAAACCAAAATTCAATCAAAGTTTTTGTTATTGAATTTTTGATAAATTAAGGTTTTTTCGTTTTGAGGGTGTTATCCATAACGCGTTTATTTGAAGAGATATCGGAAAAATAGTAAATGCTTTTTTATAGGTATTCTAGGGTAGATTAGGAATTTTTAATAAAAAGTATTATCACTCATTTATAACTGTAATTTATTTGGTTATTATTTAACTGCGAATAGTAGGTCCTTGGAATTTCCTTTCTTACTTCGGTCAGATGTCCGTACTGTAATCAACCAAAAGTGTACGAGGTGATTTATCCCATCAAAATTTGTAGCACAATTGTTCCTTCTTTAGCAAAGCCTAAAAATGTCTCGTGTCACACTTTGTACCTTTATTAATAAATAAAACCAGTAAGCAGAATAAAAATTTATTTGCAACATTACGCGCAATAACTCCACCACCAAGAACGAAATTACAAATTAGGCACAGAAGACAAAATCATAAAGAGTAAGTAACCTAATGATGATAGTTCTATCTCAATTCGTAGAGCACGATATTCTCGTTAACTTTAATTTGATTGAAGGTCTTTATCGTGAGTTTTAATATGCTTCCTTAAATTTGATTTCAAAGCAGCTCTGTATCCACAATAATCACATACATGAGGTTTTTCGCCAGTGTGAGTTCGCATATGGGTTTTAAGGTGACTTTTTGTTATCGATTCATAATTACACACGTTACATTTAAAAGGCTTCTCCCCAGTATGAATCATACGATGTACAATAAATGCTGCGTTTAAATAACATTTATAATCGCAAAATTCACAGCTAAACCTTTTCTCTTTTAAATGGACCATTCGAGTATGTTTGGCTAAATAAGATGGTTTGATGCAAGCATAATCACACTTATCACACTTGAATGGTTTTTCAGTAGTATGATGTTGTAGAATGTGTCTTTTTAACTTATCTTTGTCGCTAAACGTATTTCCGCATAGTTCACATTGGACTATTAGAGTTTCATCGTGACGTTTCATATGCCTTTTATAAGTTATTTCTTGAAAAGTTTTAAAATCACAAACAGAACAACGAAACTCAATTTCTCGAGTATGACTTTGTATGTGATTTTTTAAATTGTAGTTTGTGGAACATTTATAATCACAAATGTCACATAAGAATTGTTTGCTACCACTGTGAGTTTGAGTATGCCGTTTCAGTCGTCCTTTGGTTTTAGCTTTGTAATCACAAGAATTGCAAGAGAATGGTCTCGAGTCAGAATGAGTTGTTGTGATGTGAAGGTTTAGGTTTCTTCTATATTCTGTTCTATAATTACATATTTCGCACTGAAATTTTTTTGTAAGAGCATAATATTGCTCAAGTGATGTCTCAAATTTTGTTTCATATTCCTCATTTAATTCGTTATATTCTATTTTAATGCTTGTGTGTAGATCCGAATAATTGTCTTCTGTAGTTAAAACGTCTTGCACCTAAAAATAATTTTGTTAAGTATGTTTGGTATAGTATGTGGACATGTGGAGTTATTTTAATAGTATCTAAATAGTTTTTGCTTTAATTAATAATAGCTACTTAAATTACTAATTATTGTTTTCTGTACTGTTTTATAACTTGGTTTTTATATTTCGGTACTGTAATGGAGCTATTACGATATCGAAAGTAGTTTCGTAATATCTGAAAGCGTGTCTGAAAAGTGTAGTCAAATTTATATATATTTTATATTATATTATATTTTTATATACTTTCTCCAGGTCTCTTCTCTTTACTTCTTTTACCAATTTTAAGTTCGAAATGTCTTATTAATAGTGAAATTACGTCCACACAACAGGTAGATTGCATTTGCCTATTTTGTGGTACCATAAACTGCACTGTATGTGTGCTTTTGTAGATTTAAATTAAAAATTTTAATTTGAAAGAAATTGATTAACTTGTAAGAACTTGTGAAACGAGTAAACGACGCCAAACTTTTACTTGTTCAAAAATACGACATTAAAGGCTCGTCTTCACGCACAGGCTTGCCTGTGAAGGCAGCGGCCTGCACAGTCCAAACCGGAGCATTCAGGTGGTCTATGCAGGCCGACTGCACAGGCAAACTGGAAGGCAAGCCTGTGTGTGAAGAGGAGCCTTAACACGCGATAAATTTCAATAAGGAATTGAAATAATGTATAATATTTTGTACTAAACGTTATTTTTAATATTAAAATTTCAAAGAATATTTATGTAGGTTTTTATTAAAATTTTATTTCAATTCAATACAAGATGAAAAGAAAAATTAATTTTAAACTTAGAAAATTTTGAAATGTCACTAATGTCAGTAGGTATATTATAAACAGACGTACCATCCAACAAAAAATAACCTCAATTTTGAAAATTGCTACAATTTTTGATCTAAAAGGCGGAATTGTGTTAAAAATGATTTTTTTTGTTCGTGGAGTTATTCCACTCGCTTCGCTCGTTACGTAATCTTTTCCACTCACAAAATAAAACGTCCCTTTTAACGCATATATCATAAACTACTATTAAGGCACTCAAAAGCACTTAGATTCCTTAAGAAAATATCAAAAATTTATAAATGGGAAACTTTTGCATTAACATGTTAGAGTACTAATGTACAGAGTGCACCAAATTTGTTGGTTTAATAGGGTATTTATCTCTATAACTATGATTATGAGAAAAAATCTGAGGAAGCATTCCAGTGCTACTTTTTTACGGCCTGGATGCCGCAAACCAAATATCAATAAAAGTTTTTGATTTTTAATTATTGATAAATTTCGATTTTTTATCGTTTTTTAAGTTTATGCCATAACTCGTTTATTTGAAGAGATATCGGAAAAATAGTTATATGCTCTTTTATAGGTATTCTAGTGTAGATTACGAATTTTTAATAAAAAGTATTTTCATTCATTTTTAACTGTAATTTAATTGGTTATTATTAAACTACGAATACGTCCGATTATACGCTTGGAATTTCCATTCTTACTTCGGTAGTAATGTCAGATGTAATGCCGATCTGTAATCACCGAATCAACCATTCCCTACCAACTGTGTACGCGGTGATTTATCCTATCGAAATTTGTAGCACGGCTCGTTGCACACTTTGAACTTTATTGATAAATAAAACTAGTATAAGCAGAATAAAAATTTATTTGCAACATTACGCGTAATAACTCCACCACTAGGAACGAAATTACAAATTAAGCACAGTCCATAAAATTATAAAAAATAAGTAACCTAATGGTGATAGTTCTATTTCAATTCTTCGAGTACGATATCCGTTAACTTTCATTTGCTTAAACGTCTTTATCGTGAGTTTTCATATGCTTCTTTAAATTTGATTTGAAAGCAACTCTGTATCCACAATAATCACATACATGAGGTTTTTCGCCAGTATGAATTCGCATATGGTTTTTAAGGTGACCTTTTGTTATTGTTTCATAATTACACACATTACATTTAAAAGGCTTCTCCCCAGTGTGAATCATACTATGTATAATAAATGAAGAATTTAAATAAGATTTATAATCGCAAAATTCACAACTGAACCTTTTCTCTTGTAAATGGACCATTCGATTATGTTTGGTTAAATCAGATGCTTTGATGAAAGCATAATCACACTTATCACACTTGAATGGTTTTTCAGTAGTGTGATGTTGTAGAATATGTCTTTTTAACTTATCTTTGCCGCTAAATGTATTTCCGCATAGTTCACATTGAACTACTTGAGTTTCATGGTGACGTTTCATATGCCTTTTATAAGATACTTCTTGAAAAGTTTTAAAATCACAAACAGAGCAACGAAACTCAACTTCTCGAGTATGACTTTGTATGTGATTTTTCAAATTGTAGTTTGAGCAACATTTATAATCACATATGTCACATAAGAATTGTTTGCTACCACTATGAGTTTGAGTATGAAGTTTCAATCGTCCTTTGGTTTTAGCTTTGTAATCACAAGAATTGCAAGAGAATGGTCTCGAGTCAGAATGAGTTGTTGTGATGTGAACTTTTAGCTTTGTTCTATATTCTGTTTTATAATCACATATTTCACACTGAAATTTTTTTTTAAGAGGTTTACATTGATCAAGTGGTGCGTCAAATTTTGTTTCATATTCCTCACTTAATTCGTTATATTCTATTTTAATGCTTGTGTGTAAATCCGAATTGTCTTCTGTAGTTAAAACGTCTTGCACCTAAAAATAATGTTGTTAAGTATATTTCGTATAGTATGTAGACATGTGGAGTCATTTGAATAATATAAATAGTTTTAGCTTTAATTAATACAAGTAATAGCTACGTAAATTATTAATAGTTGTTTTCTTACAACTTTTCTTAGTTTTGTAACTTATTTTTTATATTTCGGTGCTGTAATGGAGCTATTACGATACCGAAATATCTGAAGGCGTGTCTGAAAAGTGTAGTCAAATTAAGTTTTTATTTCAATTCAATAACATTCAAGATGAAAAAAAAACTAATTTTAAACTTAGAAAATTTTGAAATGTCCGTACGACATACGGTATATTAGAAGCAGAAGTTCCAACTAACAAAAAATAACCTCAAATATTGTATATTTGTGTTAAAAATGATTTTTTTTGTTCGTGGAGTTATTCCACTCGCTTCGCTCGTTACGTAATCTTTTCCACTCACAAAATAAAACGTCCCTTTTAACGCATATATCATAAACTACTATTAAGGCACTCAAAAGCACTTAGATTCCTTAAGAAAATATAATAAATTTATAAATGGGAAATTGTGGCGTTAACATGTTAGAGTACTAATGTACAGAGTGGACCAAATTCGTTGGTTTTGTAGGGTCGATTTTAAATTATTGATAAATTTAGATTTTTTATCGTTTTGCAGGTGTATGGCATAACTCGTTTATTTGAAGAGATATCGGAAAAATAGTTCATGCTTTTTTATAGGTATTCTAGCGTAGATTAAGAATTTTTAATAAAAAGTATTTTCACTCATTTTTAATTGTAATTTAATTGGTTTATCATTTAACTGCGAAAACTTTGGATTATACGCTTGGAATTTCTTTTCTTACTTCGGTAGTGATGTCAGATGTCCGTACAACCATTCCCTACCAACGGTGTACGAGGTGATTTGTAATTTGTAGCACAATTGTTCATTCTTAGCAAAGCCCAAACACGACTCGTGACAGACTTTGACCTTTATTAATAAATAAAACCAGTAAACACAATAAAAATTTATTTGCCACATTACGCGTGCTCCACCACTAGGAACGAAATTACAAATTAAGCAGTCGATAAAATCATAAAGAATAAGTAACCTAACGAGTTCTATTTCAATTCTTCAAGTACAATATCCGCGAACTTTAGTTTGCTTGAACGTCTTTATCGTGAGTTTTCATATGCTTCTTTAAATTTGATTTGAAAGCAACCCTGTATCCACAATAATCACATCCGTAAGGTTTTTCACCAGTATGAATTCGCATATGGGTTTTAAGGTGACCTTGATTTACCGATTCATAATTACACACGTTACATTTAAACGGTTTCTCTCCAGTATGAATCCTACGATGTAGAATAAATGAAGAGTTTAAATAACATTTATAATCGCATAATTCACAACTGAATCTTTTCTCTCGTAAATGGACCATTCGATTATGTTTGGCTAGAAAGAATGCTCTGATGCAAGTATAATCACACTTATCACACTTGAATGGTTTTTCAGTAGTGTGATGTTGTAGAATATGTCTTTTTAACCTTTCTTTGTCCTTAAATGTATTTCCGCATTGTTCACATTGGACTATTAGAGTTTCATCGTGACGTTTCATATGCTTTTTATAAACCATTTCTTGAAAAGTTTTAAACTTACAAACTGAACACTGAAACTCAACTTCTCGAGTATGACTTTGCATGTGACTTTTCAAATTGTAGTTTGAGCAACATTTAAAATCACATATGTGACATAAGAATTGTTTGCTACCACTGTGAGTCTGAGTGTGAAGTTTCAATCGTCCTTTGGTTTTAGCTTTGTAATCACAAGAATTGCAAGAGAATGGTCTCGAGTCGGAATGAGTTGTTGTGACGTGAACTTTTAGGGATTTTCCGCGATGTGTTTTATAATCACATAAACTACACTCAAATTTTTTTTCAAGTGGATTACACCGAGGATTACTACACTGATCAAGTGACGCGTCAAATTTTGTTTCATTTTCTTCATTTAATTCGTTATATTCTATTTTAATGCTTGTGTGTAGATCTGAATAATTGTCTTCTGTAGTTAAAACGTCTTGCACCTAAAAATAATTTTGTTAAGTATATTTGGTATAGTATGTGGACATGTGGAGTCATTTTAATAATATCTAAACAGTGTTAACTTTAATTAATTAGCGCTACATAAATTACTAATAGTTGTTTTCTTTTAACTTATTTTAAGCAGTTAGATTCCTTAAGAAAATACCATACATTTATAAATGGGAAATCGTTGCGTTAAGATTTTAGAGTAAGGACCTATTAAGTCTGTCCAACGAACAGATGCAGCTAAGACACTCCCAAAAAATTCGCACGAAATTCGAATAGAATTTTACAATTGGTCGAATTTTGAAAATACGATTTGTAGCACTTACACAAGAATTGACATGCGTCAACCTTATTTGACAAAAATTTGTGAGGAGTGGCTTAGCTGCATCTGTTCGCTGGACAGACTGTAATGTATTACAGACTGGACCAAATTCGTTGGTTTTATAGGATCTCTTTAACTATTTTTAATTATTGATTTTAGATTTTTTTCGTCTTAGGGTGTCTGTCATAACAACACGTGTATGTGAAGAGATATCGGAAAAATAGTTATAAGCTTTTTGATAGGTATTCTAGCGTAGTTTACGAATTTTTAATAATAAATTTTTTCCCTGATTTTAAACTGTGTACTTTAATTAGTTATTTAACTGCGAATACGTCCAATTATACGTTTGGAAGTTCCTTTCTTACTTTGGTAGTTATGTCCGTATTTATAATCATCGGTTTTAAATTAATTTTGTATAATCAGTGCTGTAATCAACCAGAGGGTGGTTGATGGCGTAAGAGGTGATTTATCTTAGCAAAATTCGTAGCACAATTGATCATTCTTTAGCACAGCCTAAACACGACACGTGGCATACTTTGTGCCTTTATGAATAAATAAAAATAGTAAGCCGAATACATTCTTTTAATTTGATTAAGTGAAAACGATAAATTAGGCACAATAGATCAAATCATACAGAATAAGTAAACTAAAGTGATAGTTCTATTTCAATTCTTATAGCACGATAGCTGTTAACTTCAATTTGCTTCAACATCCTCAACGTGAGTTTCCATATGCTTCTTTAACTGAGTACGATATTTACATTTAAAGTCACACTTCTTACAACCGAATGGCATTTCATCGGAATGGACGCGCTGTAAGTGAAGCTTTAAATTTGCTTTCAAAGAAACTCTGTATCCACAATATTCACAAGCAAAAGGTTTTTCGCCAGTATGAATTCGCATATGGTTTTTAAGGTGAGTTTTATTGACCGATTCGTAACTGCACACGTTACATTTAAACGGTTTCTCGCCAGTATGAATCCTACGATGTACAATAAATGAAGTGTTCGCGTAACATTTATAACCGCAAAAGTCACAAGTGAACTTTTTCTCTTGTAAATGGACAATTCGATTATGTCTAGCTAAATATCCTGAAGTGATGCAAGTATAATCACACTTATCACACTTGAATGGTTTTTCAGTGGTATGACGTTGTAGCATATGTCTTTTTAGCTTTGGTTTGTCGTTAAATGTGCTTCCGCATAGTTCACATTGAACTACTAGATTTTTATCGTGAAGTTTCACATGCCTCTTATAAGACAGTTCTTGAAAAGTTTTGAAATCACAAACAGAACAGTGAAATTCAATTTCTCGAGTATGACTTTGCATGTGGCCTCTAAAATGGTAGTTCGAATTACATTTATAATCACATAAATCACATGAGAATTGTTTGATACCACTGTGAGTTTGAATATGAGTTTTTATTCGTCCTTTGGTTTTAGCTTTGTAACCACAAGTATAACAAGTGAATGGTCTTGATTTAGAATGAGTTGTTCTCATGTGAACGTTTAGGGATTTTTCTAGATGTATTTTATAATTACACATTTGACACTCAAATATTTTTTCAAGAGGATTATTTTTATCAAGTGATGCGTCAACTTTTCTTTCATTTTCCTCATTTATTTCAGGATATTCTAGTTTAATACTTGTGTGTAGATACGGATTTTCTTCTTTTGTTAAAATGTCTTGCACCTAAAAATAATTTTGTTAAGTATACTTTGGTATAGTATGTGCAGTCATTTTAATAATATCCAAAGAGTAATTAATAATCACTACATAATAGTAGTTATAGTTTTATTTAGAGTTTTACAACTTATTTTAAGGCACTTAAGTGTTCCCTTAAGGGAAGTTTAAGTTCGAACCACATTTTCTGAACCACAAGCTCAAAAATTTTAAAAAATAACATAGGTGTGTTAACAAACACACAGTTCAGTTCACGGATGCTGTCTGACACGTGACTAGCTTAATAGGAATTAATATGAAAACGATTTATTTATTGAGTTTATTTAGTTAAGTCATTGATTATTATTAATTATTAAATATTTATTATAAAAATATTTTAGCACTTATTGAGTGTTTTAAAAGTCACGTGTCAGAAAACTTTCGTGAATTGAACTATAAATATGTAAATTTCATCAAATCTATCTCGTAGTCACCTGGTAAGCTGATCAGAAATTAACAAATCCCAAGTCAGATTACTGTATCTCTGCGTCTGTATCATCATCAGATCATCACTATAAAATTTTATAAATGTGAAATTGAGTTAACATTTTCAATTTAGAGTACTAATATATGTACATAGCCAACCACCCCCTACCATGTCATAGCAAGTGGATTCTCTTATCAAAATTTGTAACACGTTTTTAGCAAAGTAGTCTAGTCAGCGAGCGCATAAAAAATAGGTGTATAAAAGGACATGGAATAGGGTGGAATTTTATTCTTCAGGGATGATTTAGAGTAGTTAGAAATACTAAAAGTCCCCGGTCCTAGCTACATAGCAACGGGAGGGAAGGGTAGAGAGGTCTCGTTTTTAGAGTGTATGCTTATATCTCAAAAACGGTGGACCGTGGTGGAAAAGTTGTTCTTAGCAAAATGAAAGCTTATTAAATTTCCTACAAACTGTTTCTATTAAATTTCCCATAATCAAAAATAGTTTTCGAGATACTCACTCACACAAATCGGTAATAAATGAAAAAAAAATTGTATACGTTTTTAATCAAACTAATGTCTCTAGCACCTCAGCCCTTCGTTTTACAGTAAAAGTCTTCAGATATAAAGATGTAGAGCATTAAATTTCCTTTACTATTTTGTCTTCAACTGGTAATTTTTTCCCATACATTAACGATTTGTGCGGGCGGGTATCTCGAAAACTATAAGGAACAGAGAAAAAAAGAATAGAAACGATCTTGTAGGAAATGTGATAAGCAATTTTTTCTTTAGGACCTACCGTTTTGGATATATAAGCGAGAAATCAAAAAACGGGACCTTTACACCCCCTCCCAGCCGTAGCCATGTAGCTAAGACCGGGTACTTTAATAAAAACATAAAACCAGTTAAGATAATAAAATTTTATTTTATTAGTGACATACATCCAATAAAGTAGAAACTAGAAACTAATAATATGAATAAACATAACTTCTGTAATTGGAGCAAATTATACATAGTTCTGATGAATTTTAGAGTTATGATTCTTAAGTGAAATACGATATTTACATTTAAAATCACACAACTTACAACAAAATGGCTTGTCATTGGTATGTATGCGCTGTATATGAAGCTTTAAATGTGACGAACAAGAAGCTCTGTACTCACAATCATTACATGCGTAAGGTTTTTCGCCAGTATGAGTTCGCATGTGGTTTGTAAGACGAAGTTGACTTGACGACTTGTGCTCGCACAAGTTACATTTATATGGTTTTTCCCCAGTATGAGTTCTACGATGGTGAGTAAACGAGGTGCTTGCATAACATGTATAATCGCAAAATTCACAACAAAACTTTTTCTCTCGTAAATGAACACCTCGTATATGGTTCCTTAAATAACCTTTAGTTGTACTACTGTAATCACAAAGATGGCATTTGAATTGTTTGTCAGTGGTGTGAATAAGAAGAGTATGCATTTTTAAGGAACTCTTATTTTTAAATGTCTTTCCACAAACTTCGCATTGAACAATAACAGTTTCATTGTGAATTTTCAGATGCTTTTTATAAGTCGTTTTTTTTAAAGTTTTAAAATCACAAAAAGAACAACGAAATTCACCTTCTTGAGTATGACTTTTCATGTGAAGTTTTAAATGCTTTTTTCTTGAACATATATAATAACATAAATCACATGGGAATTGTTTAGTACCAGTGCGAGTTTTAACGTTGAAATGAGTCCTCTTGTGTTTGTCTATGCAATCTTTTCTAATTGTTTTGTAACTACACTTTTCACACTGAAATAGTTCTTTATCTTTTAGATAGGACTGCCATGCATCAGAATGAGTTTTTTTTATGTGATTGTTCATGAGCTCTTTTCTATTTGCTATATATCTACACTTAATGCACTTAAACGTGTCTTTTACTTTTCGAAATAATGTTACTTTTTTATCATTTTTATTTTCTGACTGCTCTTTGTCAGTAAGAGGCGTACGTTCATCAAGCGATGTTTCAAAATTCTCTTCATTATCATCACTTATTTCGTGATCTTCTATTTTTATAGTTGTGTGTAGATCCGAATTTTCTTCTGCAGATAAATTTCTTAAATTTATGTCTTGCACCTAAAAATAATGTTGTTAAGTATATTTTGCATACTATGGAGATTTAAAAGTTAAATGGCGGGTGTATTCACCATTGGTGAGAACATGAAAATACATTTACTGTCCATTTCTGCTGCATATTTGCAACTTTAGACATATAAAACCTTATATTCAATTAAATTGGAGGATGTTTTCTACAGTTATAGAATTTCAGATTTTATTGCTTTCCAGGCACGTAAGACTGATAATGATTTTTTTAAATTGCACCATATATTTACATTTTTTAGTCTCATGTCAGAAATTATTTCTCTCTTCAATAAGGTTAAGCATTCTTAAGGTTAAATCAGACTTTTTGGGCCTAAAGTACCCTCCCTTATAGCCTATACCTGTCTTTACAACCAGTGAACTAAATAGATAAAACCAGCTAAAAGAATAAATAAATTTTATTTTATTAGTGACATTATTACATCAAATAAAGTACATACTAGTAGGTACTAATAATATGAACAAACGTAACTTCTGTAATTGGAGAAAATTATACATTATTCTGATGATTTTTAAGGTTATGATTCTTAAGTGAAATACGATATTTGCATTTAAAATCACACAACTTACAAACAAATGGCTTTTCATTGGTATGTATGCGCTGTACATGAAGCCTTAAATGTGAAGAACAAGAAGCCCTGTACTCACAATCATTACATTCATAAGGTTTTTCGCCAGTATGAGTTCGCATATGGTTGTCTAGACGAGCTTGATTCGACGATCTGTATTCGCACAAGTTACATTTATACGGTTTCTCTCCAGTATGAGTCCTGCGATGGTGAGTAAATGCGGTCGTTGCAAAAGACGAATAATCGTAAAATTCACACATGTACTTTTTCTCACGCAAATGAACACCTCGAACATGATGCCTTAAATAACCTTTAGTTCTACCAGAATAATCGCAAAATTCACACTTGAATTGTTTTTCGGCGGTGTGATGTAGAAGAATGTGAATTTTTAAATACTCCCTTGTTTTAAATGTTTTGCCGCATGTTTCACATTGAAGAAATATAGTTTCATCGTGAAGTTTCATATGCCTTTTAATAGAGGCTTCTTGGAAAGTTTTAAAATCACAGAAAGAACAAGGATATTCAACTTCTCGAGTGTGAGTTTGCATATGACTTCTTAAAGTGTATTTTGTGGTACATTTATAATCGCATTGATCACATAAGAATGATTGTTTCGTACCACTGTGACTTTTAATATGACCTTTCAATCGATCTTTGGTTTTAGCTTTATAACCACAAGTATAACAAATATATATTATAGTTTCAGAATGAGCTTTCTTGTGTGCAGCGAAATCATCCCTATTATGTGTTTTAAAATCGCACAAATCGCACGAGGAAAACCTCTTTTTGTGTTTGTTTAAGTTGTATTTACAATGTGACTTATAATTACACTCATCACAGTGAAATATTTCTTGATCTTTTGCAGCTGACTGCACTGCATCCGAATGTTTTTTTCTCAAGTGCTCGCTCATGAGCAATTGTCTTATTGAAGTATACCTACACATACTGCACTTAAACACGTCTCTAACTTTTCGAAATAATTTTACTTTTTTATAATTTGTATTTTCTGATTGCCCTTTGTCAGTAAGAGGCGTACGTTCATCAAACGATGTTTCAAAATTGTCTTCATTTTCATCACTTATTTCGTGATCTTCTATTTTTATAGTTGTGTGTAAATCCGTATTTTCTTCAGCAGATAAATTTCTTAAATTTTTTTCTTGCACCTAAAAATAATGTCGTTAAGTATATTTTGTATACTATCTGGATTTTATTATTATATCACGAGTGTATTCACTATTGGTGAAAAACACTAAATAAATCTATCATCTAATCTAAATCAAGTTATAATAGTATTAGCATTAATTAATAATTGCCAATCAGTACATAAATAGCTATATAATAGTATCATGTACAATTTGATTAGTATCTCGCAAACTATGTAGTTAGCGAATAATTATAAAGAGACAAAAATTTATCTCTACAGGGTGTAAGTTAAAATCACCGACAAACGAAAACTGGAGATTCTGTGATCCAAAATAAGATAAAATTTCTAATAAAATTTTTTCCGAAAACGCCCCCTTAAAAAAATACAGGGCATTTAAAATAATTATTTTTAACGGTTTTTTCAATATTTGTCCAAAACTAGAAAAGATATTCAGCTAAAATTTGGTGCAATCTAATATCTAATCCAATGCAATTATTCATGCGAGTTTGAGTTCACTGGCTCAATCCAGTGGCGTAGAATTATTTAATGCGATAAGGTACCTAAAGAATAAAGACGTACGCCGCTGGATTTTTTGAAAAATTCTTATTTTTCTAATTCCTCATTTGGTTTTGGAAAGAAAATTATAATTTGTTATTTTTGATTAGGCACTTCATTTTCGAGATAATTGCAATTTAATCTGAATAAAATATCAAAATTACGAATATTGAATTTATGTTAATACAAATATCTCAGAAATGGAGCGCCTAATCAAAAAATTTCAAAATATTATTTTGATTTCAAATTCAAATGGTAAATTATAAAAACATCATTTTTTTCATAAATCCAGGGGTGGATTTTTTTATTTTTCACTTCACATGCCATAAAATTATACCGTACGCTAATGGATTTTTTTGACAAAATAATCGGTTTTTTAATTTTCCATTTGGTTTTTAGAAGAAAATAATTCTTTGTAATTTTTCGATTAAGCAGTCCGTTTTTGAGATATTTGGACTTAATTTGCCAAACATGTCAAAATGATTAACGTAGAGATTCATGTTACTACAAATATCTCAGAAATGGAGTGCCTAATCGAAAAATTCCAAATTATTATTATCTTTTCAAAACAAAATGGGGAATAAGAAAAATAAGAATTTTTCAAAAATCCAGCGGCGTACGTCTTTATTCTTTAGGTACCTTATCGCATTAAATAATTCTACGCCACTGGATTGAGTCAGTGAACTCAAACTCGCATGAATAATTGCATTGGATTAGATATTAGATTGCACCAAATTTTAGCTGAATATCTTTTCTAGTTTTGGACAAATATTGAAAAAACCGTTAAAAATAATTATTTTAAATGCCCTGTATTTTTTTAAGGGGGCGTTTTCGGAAAAAATTTTATTAGAAATTTTATCTTATTTTGGATCACAGAATCTCCAGTTTTCGTTTGTCGGTGATTTTAACTTACACCCTGTATAAAAAAATACACAATTTTTGTATAAACTCAAAAATCATAACTGTATTTATTAAAAAGATACAGCCCTCCAAAGAGTCGTGACGTATGACGAAGTACGTTGCGCCAGTAACTTGCATTAATTTGATATATCGTGTATTTGTGTTTTCGTGAATTTTTGAATTCGCTTTTTAACACTTTTGCTGCCACCATAAGAACACATGAACCGATAAATGATGTATTATCCGTTCATTATTTAATTGCGCTATGGTTGGCCATGTTAGGGTGACAGATACAGATCCCACCCAGTATAAATTAAAAATAAATAAATAGTGAACGGATAATAGTATGCTTTATTTGCTCTCTTTACGCTTACGCTGTTCTATAGGGCACCGGTCGATATTCACCCATTTTCCCCTATCAAATGTAGTACCCACTGTTTACGATTTTATTCACAGAGAATTAAAAACATTTTAATTTCAAATACCATAATAGCTCTCATCATTTCCTCTAAGTCTCGATTCGCTGTCTACGCTTCCCTGACTCCAGGAGTGACTTTGTTTTCTATACATAATTTTTAATTAGAACCTGAATTCAACTTAAAAATCAATTCACCGCAAATACTTCGCGATTCCATGAGTTTTAGGACCTTCTACTATTTAATATACTTAACTATTAAAAATAATCTACATCGATGGTTTAAGTAAAACGTGCTCGCTGGTCGAGAATAGTAAGTTTGCGGTAAGATAAAAGGGAGTTTAATGTTAATAGGTATTATAGTTGAGGCCAAATAAAGTGGCGCATGATTCATTTCATTCAGTTCAATATTTCTACGTGTGGTAGACCTACGGAGCTTCAGCGCGAATTTTTACTGACAAATTTTTCTAAACTGCGCTAATAATCACGTTTTCTTAGCATACGTAGCGATGAATCATGCGCCAGTTTATTTGGCCTCAACTAAACCATTCGAGCTTTGTACAAAAGCCGCTGTACCAAGTTGTCTAAACTTTTAAAATTGACAACTTTGTACGTAAAATTTTAACAAAGTACCTACAAACTGTAGCCAACCACCCTTACATACGGCACTTAGGATCGGTACTTTGTTTGTCTATTATAAGCACTAGTAAGAGATAAAGGGGGCCACAAGGTCCCGTTTGTATTCTCAGCGTCATTGAGCTAAACGTGTACTAACCATGGTTAGTTTAAACAGATTTTAAAACGAGGCCCAAAGACCCATACCTTGTGCGTTTTAAAGCAGCAAAATAAATGAACAGACAAAACCAGCAAACAAAATAAATTCCATTTATATTTTTATTGACAATTATAGATACATAAAATAAAGTACTAGTACTAAGTATTATAATTGAGCCAAGTTTACAAATTTGACTGTTTCTTATGATTTTTATTATAATGGTTTTTAAGTTGATATCGATCTTTATATTTTAAATTACATATTTTACAAGTAAACGGCTTCTCGTTGGAATGCTTGCGCTGCATATGAAGCTTTAAATAAGATTTACTAGAACTTCTGTACTCACATGAATTACACGAGTAAGGTTTCTCACCAGTGTGAACTCGCATATGCTTTGCAACATGATATTTATTTAACGTTTCATAATCGCATACTTTACATTTAAACGGTTCCTCCCCACTATGATGATTCCTACGATGTTGAGCAAATGTAGTGCTTGAAAAACACGTATAATCACAAAGTTCACAACTGAACTTTTTCTCTCTTAAATGAACACCTCGAATGTGTCTACTTAAATAATTTTTTGTAACAGAAGAGTAATCACAACTATGACATTTAAATGGTTTGTCAGTGCTATGACGCACAAGAGTGTGGACGTTTAAGGATTTTTGGTTTTTACACGTATTTCCACAAATTTCACATCGTACATTTAAAGTTTCATCGTGGCGCTTCGTATGCCTTTTAAAAGATGGTTCTTGAAAAGTTTTATAATCACACAAAGAGCAACAAAATTCAACTTCTCGAGTGTGGCTTTGCATGTGACCTTTAAAATTGTAGCTTGAGGTACATTTATAATCGCATAATTCACATGAGAATTCTTTGATACCACTGTGAATTTTAAGATGAACTTTCAATCGATCTTTGGTTTTTGCTTTATAACCACAAGTGTAACAAGTGAATGGTCTAACGTCGAAATGAGTTCTCTTGTGAATGTTTACGCTATTTTTTCTAGATGTTTTATAATCACACATTTCACACTGAAATATTTTCTTAGTTTTTGTTTCAGATACTGCTTTAGTATCATTTGATTTTTCCGACTGTCCTTCGTCATTAAGACGATTCCAATCATCAAGTGATGAGTCAAATTTTGTATCAATTTCCTCTTTTATGTCATGATATTCTATTTTAATGCTAGATTCCATATTTTCATCTGTCATGAAATTTATTTCTTGCACCTAAAAATAGCGTTATTAAGTAAATTTGATATAATATACTATGGAATTGTGTAGTCAAACTTATTTAATTAATAATCGATACATAAATAGTAGTTATAGGCTTTAGAGTTTTACAACTTACTTTAAGACACGTTTTTAAGTCAAAAGCAGTTAAAGATACTTTAATAAAAAACATAAAAGGCACCGATAGAGTTTTTAGTTTAACTTTAAAATAAATAATGTTCTAGCTAGGCTTCAGTGGCGTAAATAACGGGCACACAGGGCCCGCGTTCCGAGAGACCCCCCGAAAATTCTGTAGTTTGTAGTACCATAAAGCGGCACAAAAATCTCTGTTTTTATAATATTTGAAAATTTAAAAAAGGAGTATTAAAAACTTTCCTTTCCTTGTAAAGTTATCGAAAACAGATGTTTCCACAATAAGCAGCTATAAACCGGGGGCATTATCGACAATTTGCAATTAAGTAAAAAGTTCTGTTGTAAAAGTTTTGGAAATAGTCAAAAATAAACCCTTACAGTTATAAATAAGACAGTGGCAGGAGAATCTTATGAATTTTGGACTTCTAACTCGTGCGGTTGCTTCCTTCCGAAAAATGGATTAGTGTAGAGATTTACGTTTTATTTAATTTCGCAAGTTCAAAAATTCAATCATAATAAAAAAATATGCAGTTATTCGAAATCGACAGAGATAAATTCAAGAAAAACCAACAAACTAAATAAATTCGTTCTATATTTTTAGTGCCATTAGCTACATCAAATTAAGTGCTAGTACTAAATATTCTAATTGGGCCAAATTTACAAATTTGACTTTTTCTTATGAGTTTTATTATAATGGTTTTTAAGTCGATACCGATCTTTGCATTTAAAATCACACATATTACAAGTAAATGGCTTCTCGATGGAATGCTTGCGCTGCATATGAAGCGTTACATTTAGTTTCCTAGTAGTTCTGTACTCGCATAAATTACACGAAAATGCTTTCTCACCAGTATGAACTAACATATGGTTTTTAAAGTGATATTTATTTAACGTTTCGTAATTGCACACTTTACACTTAAACGGTTTCTCCCCAGTATGAATCTTACGATGTTGAGCTAATGGACTGCTCGTAAAAGATGTATAATCACAAAGTTCACAACTGAACTTTTTCTCTTGTAAATGAACACTTCGAATGTGTCTACTTAAATAACCTTTAGTGACAGAAGCGTAATCACAAATATGACATTTAAACGGTTTCTCCCCAGTATGACTCTTACGATGTTGAGCTAATGCAGCGCTCGTAAAAGATGTATAATCACAAAGTTCACAACTGAACTTTTTCTCTTGTAAATGAACACATCGAATGTGTCTACTTAAATAACTTTTAGTGACAGAAGCGTAATCACAAATATGACATTTAAATGGTTTGTCAGTGCTGTGATGTACAAGAGTATGAACGTTTAAGGCTTTTTTGTTTTTACATGTATTTCCACATATTTCACATCGAACTATTAAAGTTTCATCGTGAAGTTTCGCGTGTCTTTTAAATGACGGTTCTTGGAAAGTTTTATAATCACAAAAAGAGCAACGAAATTCAACTTCTCGAGTATGGCTTTGCATGTGCCCTTTAAAATTGTATCTTGAGGAAGATTTGTAATCACATAAATCACATGAGAATTGTTTGGTACCACTGTGAGTTTGAAGATGGTCTTTCAATCGATGTTTGGTTTTAGCTTTATAACCACAAGTATAACAAGTGAATGGTCTAACGTCGAAATGAGTTCTCTTGTGATTGCTTAAGCAATCTTTTCTAGATGTTTTATAATCACACATTTCACACTCAAATATTTTCTTAGATTTTGTATTGGATATTGCTTTAGTATCATCTGATTTTTCTGACTGCCCTTCGTCATTAAGAGGATTCCAATCATCAAGCGATGAGTCAAATTTTATATCACTTTCCTCTTTAATTTCATGATATTCTATTTTAATGCTCGATCCCGAATTTTCATCTGTCATGAGATTTATTTCTTGCACCTAGAAATAGTAAATTTGATATAAAATGTGGAATTGTGGAGTCAAATTAATTTAATTAATAATCCCTACATAAATAATAGTTACAGTTAGTTGGCTTTACAGGCTTTACAGTTTTACAACTTACTTTAAGACACGTTTTTATGTCAAAAGCAGTTAAAGATACTTTAATAAAAAACATAAAAGGCACCGATCGAGTTTTTAGTTTAAATTTAAAGCAAATAATGTTTAAATGTTTAAAATTTCATCAGCAGTTGTCGTTTTGGCGTTATGCTGTTACCAAAGAATAGAGACCCTTGGATTTTTAAGTAAGGAACAAGAAGCGACACGAACGAATATCGTTCGTGTAGACGAATATCAATGTGTATGTCCGCTGGATATATCAAAGTCAGAAGCACAACGTAACCTTATAATTTGCGTATTTGTTTTCGAGTCTCTCAATCCGATCCGAGGGTAAACAAGCTATCGATACTCGTCAATTTTAGTGGACGGTTCTTGGGAGTTCACGTTGATCCTGGCTTGAGTTGGCACATTCGCGTACGGATCAAATCCTTTTTAAGATGTCTAATCATCGTTACGTGTTGTTGAGAATTTTCTGATCTATAATTTTCTCTAGATGTATAATTTCCATCAGACTACTCATTAACGAGCTAAAGCATCGACAGGCACAGCGAGTTCTAGAATTCGACTTTATATAATTTTTCAAATTTAATTAATTTATATTATAATACTTATGACAGCCAAGACAAATATTTTTAAGGGTTTCGAGAGAATTTTCTTTTCTAAAATTTTCATTAGATGTGTAATTACCGCCAGACTACTTCTTAACGAGCAACAGCCTCGAGTGGCACAGTGAGTTGTAGAATTCGACTTTTATATAATTTTTTTAATTTGATTAACTTTGTTAAAATAAATATGACAGCTAGAACAAATATTTTTAGGGGTTTTCATAGAGAATTTGCTGCTCTATAATTTTTATTAGAAGTAAAATCACCGCCATACTACTCCTTATGACTTTAGTTTAGTTTTATGTTTAGCCGCGAGAATTCAAAGACTGAGAATCACTGTTTTGTGCTCTTTAGAGCCTCGTTTAGTCACTATTTTCACAGCTTTCTATCTTGGATGTTGTCTATCATTATGGTATGTAATAGGCTAATAGGTCCAACCTAGGAGTTTTTAGGACAAAATCTGATATCTGTACTTACTATACTACATATGATTATTTTAAAAAAGGTCGTAATATGATGCATCTTAAAATATTCAGTCATTTCCCTCACGGCCTATGTTGTACCTTTACTCGTACAACCAACAAGATTAATAAAAAGTAAAACAAGCAAAAAAGAATTCATATACAAATAATTCTTTTTATTTTATAAGTAAGTCACCTTATAGGTACATCGAATAAAGTAATTACTAGTACTAATAACAACTAACTATATAAAGTACTTAATATAACTACACTAGTTTAATTATACATTTCCCTGATGAGTTTTAATGTTATGAGTTTTAAGCGAAACACGATATTTACATTTAAAATCACACAACTTACAACAGAATGGCATTTCATTGGAGTGGACGCGCTGTATATGGAGCTTTATGTTTGGTTTCCAAGAAGCTCTGTACCCACAATAATTACAACCGTAAGGCTTTTCGCCAGTATGAGTTCGCATGTGGTTTCTAATATGAGCGTCATTTCCAGTTTTGTAATCACACACATTACATTTAAACGGTTTCTCCCCAGTATGAATCATACGATGTCGTTTAATTGCAGTTCTTGCAGAACATTTATAATCGCAAAACTCGCAGCTGTACTTTTTCTCATGTAAATGGACAATTCGATTATGTACGGCTAAGTAACTTTTAGTGATGCTACCGTAGTCACAAAGAGCACACTTAAATGGTTTATCTTTGGTGTGCTTTTGTAGAGTGTGAGTTTTTAAAGATGTTTTATTTTTAAACGTCTTTCCACATATTTCACATTGGACTGTTAACGTTTCATCGTGTATTTTTACATGCTTTTTGTAAGATGCTTGTTTGAAAGATTTAAAATCACAAAAAGAACAACAAAATTCAACTTCTCGAGTGTGAATTTGCATGTGACCTTTAAAAGTGGATTTTGTGGTACATTTATAATCGCACAAATCACATGAGAGTTGTTTCAAACCACGGTGAATTAGAACATGAACTTTCAATCGTCCTTTTGTTTTAGCTTTGTAACCGCAAGTATAACAAGAGAATGGTTTAACATCAGAATGAGTTGTCAAGTGCTCGTTTAGGAGTTCTTTTCTATGCGTTTTATAATTACATATTTCACACTCAAATTTTTTTGTGATTTTTGTAACTTTTTTATTACTTGCATTTTTGGACTGTCCTTTATCAACAAGAGGTTGACAATCATCATTTATTTCATGATCTTCTATTTTAATAGTTGTGTGTAGATCTGAATTTTCTTCTGTAGATTTTCTTAAATCTATGTCTTGCACCTAAAAATAATGTAGGTACAGTACATGAAGTCATTGTAACTTAAAGTAATTTATAGATGTTTTCTGATCAATGATATTAAATCTTAATTAATTGTTAATTAAAATACATTACAACACAATTCTGTTGAGAAATCATAATATAGAAAGGACTTTCGAAAAATAAGTGTGCACCACTTCCTCTTAAATTTAACTCGTAGGTATCACTTGTACTTAATTGACGTGTACATCATTTTCTATCAACCAAAAAACAATACAAAAATTTAAGTTAAAGTTAAACCGGAGCGTGTGGATACAGCGCAGGTCAAACCGGAGCGTCTGGACAGCGTTCTGGCACAGCCGCCTGTGCAAGCCAAACCTGAAGGCAAGACCTGTGTGTGTGTAAGAATTTTATATTTTTAACGCACATTTTATTATCTAATGCACAAATAATTATTTTATTGTACAAATCATTATTTTTATGCAAAAAATAAATTGTTACAATGTAGTGGTTTTTTTAATATTTCTCAAATGTTTGTAGTTTGTACATAGTATTACTAGTCATAAATTATAAATCATAATAAAAAGAACAAAATCAGATAAACGAAAATTAGTGTATAGTGTATGGGTTCTCTGATATCCATGTATTATTAGACTCTGACACCTCTACCTAGGGCACTGATCCTTCAAATAAGTTAAAACACTAGTAAAACATTATATAATAGGGGTGGCTGAGCTCATGGTTTGTATGGGGGTTTAAACCCCATATTTCGGGTCATTCACTACATACTTGCCAGGAACATTCCCGAGGGTGTTTATTTTGATAAAACAGACTGTTTCTGAACAAAAAGAAAATATATTTTTTAACTACAATATTCATATACACCATAATCAAGTACTTAAAAATATATAACAATAATATAAATCAATATAACTACTCCACTTAGGTCAAATTTAACAGTTATCATTAGATAAAATCACAAGAAATAAGAACGCTACAGCTTCTAGTTATAACAAATAGAACAAAATAATACATACTCTTTTTATTTTTATCGTGAGCTTCAATGACTTTTTAAGTTACACTTTCTTACAACTGATGAGCATTTCATTAGAATGGATGCGCTGCATGTGAAGCTTTAAATTTGGTTTCCAAGAAACTCTATACCCGCAATAATCACAAGCATAAGGCTTTTCGCCAGTATGTGTTCGCATGTGGTTTGTAAGATGATTTGGATTTAACGATTCGTAATCGCACACATTACATTTAAACGGTTTCTCTCCAGTATGAATTCTACGATGGCGAACAAATGAAGTTTTATTAAAACATTTATAATCGCAAAATTCACAACTGAACTTTTTCTCTTGTAAATGAACAACACGAATATGTCTACTTAAGTAACTTTTAATAATGCAAGTGTAATCACAAACGTTACACTTAAATGGCTTGTCACTGGTGTGATGTTGTAGAGTGTGAGTTGCTAAAGATGTTTTATTTTTAAATGTATTTCCGCATATTTCACATTGGACTAGTAAAGTTTGATCGTGTATTTTCATATGCTTTTTAAATGAATGCGTTTGAAAGGTCTTATAATTGCAAAGAGAACAGTGAAGTTCAACTTCTCGAGTGTGACTTTCCATGTGACCTTTTAAAGTGTAGTTTGTGGAACATTTATAATCGCACAAGTCACATGAGAATCGTTTTAAACCACTGTGAGTTTCAATGTGAGTTTGCAATCGTCCTTTGGTTTTAGCTTTGTAATTACACGAATAACAAGAGAATGGTCTAGCTTCAGAGTGTGTCACCTTCTTGTGCTTATAGATGCACCTTCTATTTTCTGTTTTATAACCGCACATTTCACACTCATATGTTTTTTGAACTTTGGATGGTACTTTTTTATCTGTGTTTTTTTCTGATTGCTCTTTGTCGATAAGACGCTTACATTCGTCAAAAGATGGGTCTAATTTATTATCATTTTCTTCACTTATATCATGATATTCAATTTTAATGCTCGATGTGTGTAATTCCGAATTTTCATATGTAGTGAAATTTTTTTCTTGCACCTAAAAATAATGTTGTTAAGTATAGCTTGCATCTTAGTCATTATAAGTTTAAATAAGTTGGAAAAAAATTCTGATATCAGTTTAATGTTTCAACATAAACGAGTGGTCACCCCCGTCGAAATTCGACGAAGAATTTGAAGATATGAATGCGTTAGAGTAATGAAATTTTCAAAAATAATAATGCAGCTACAACCTATATCGATGATTGTTTGTAGTAAAATGCAATGCACCAT
The DNA here is from genome assembly GCA_963924605.1 of Malthinus seriepunctatus. Taxonomy (NCBI): domain Eukaryota; kingdom Metazoa; phylum Arthropoda; class Insecta; order Coleoptera; family Cantharidae; genus Malthinus; species Malthinus seriepunctatus. The sequence continues at coordinate 12,044,295 of OZ004600.1, forward strand.
ATGCGTCAGTCATTCAACGTGATCGAGCTACGGTTGAAATGGTGAGGCAGTAGTGCTGACATAATGTGGGTCAAAAGCTTGGATTTAAAAAAAATCGCTAGATCGGTCCAGTAGAAGCACGCTATAATTATCCGTAAAGAAAAGCCTCGTTGGGGTTATAGTTTACAACTTTGTGTTCTAATTAATAGAGGTTTAATACCATCACAAAAAAACAAATGAAAGGTAGTATAATATATTTATTAAGTATTAGAAAGATTGAAACACAACTATAGTCTAACTATTAGGGTAAGAACAACAATCAACAATAACATAAATTATGATACCTATTCGAGTCAATTCAATAATTACATTACATATTAAGCATGTCTAACTCAAGGCTATAACAAGTGAGCCGCAAAAAAGTCAAAGTTTTATAGAAACGTAGCAGGGTCGGACTGGCCTCATTTGGTCCCGTCAGCAACATCCGTAATTTGACCTCTTCTCAGTAATAATCCAAGAGAATTAGGATACAATAAGAATAGAATTCCCAAATAAGACACTGAGAACCCTCAGTCTAATTAACCTAGCAGAATCAAAAAACACGCGACTGGAATCTTCAGCATAACGCTGGTTATACGGTTCGGCCCCAACGGCAATGGCCGACTTGCTGCCAGTCCGATCCTGAAACGGAGGTTTATTTCAAAAAATACCACATAAAAAATTAATATTTTCTTCCTTAGCATCTCTTCTTTGATACCATCGGCTACTTTTGGATATTTTGTTGGTAGTAATTGAAATTGTTTTCACATACTGTTTGGCTAGGCAGCAAGATATTAGAAATTAGAAACTTATCAGACTATGTAGGTATTTAAATTCCGGGAGAATAATAATCGTTTACTTTTTTTCAACACTTTCATGACGACTTTTAACATGCTTTAGTAGATATTTACGATATTTGGTTTTAAAATCGCACATTTTACAACTAAATGGCATTTCATTGGAGTGCACGCGTTGTATATGATACTTTAAAAATGATTTATAAGTAGCTCTATACCCACAAATATCACAAGAGTGTGGCTTTTCATTAGTATGAGTTCGCATATGGCTTTTAAGAAGACATTTATTTGTTGCCTTGTAATCGCACACATTACATTTAAACGGTTTCTCTCCACTATGAGTCAAACGATGCTTATCAATTGAAGTTTTTCCGAAACATTTATAACCACAAAATTCACAGATGAACCTTTTCTCATGTAAATGAACACCTCGAGTATGTGTCTCTAATAGAGATTTATTAATACAAGAATAATCACAAATGTCACACTTAAAAGGTTTCTCAGTGGTGTGATATTGTAGCGTATGATTATGTAAATATTTTTTGTTTTTAAACGTATTTCCACATATTTCACATTGTACTACTGGAGATTCATGAATGTTGAGCATATGTATTTTAAAATGCCGTGCTTGAAAAGTTTTATAATCACAAAAAGAACAATGAAATTCGACTTCTCGAGTGTGACTTTTCATGTGACCGTTTAAAACTGTTTTTGATGAACATTTATAATCGCATAAATCACACGAAACATGTTTAGAGCCACTATGATTTTTCTTATGTTTTTCATGAGTTTTCATATGAGCTATCAAATATTCCTTGGTCTTAGCTTTATGATTACAATTGTAACAAGAGAAAGGCCTTTCTTGAGAATGAGTTCTCTTGTGTCTCCATAAGTACTTCTTTCTTTTAGTCTTAAAATTACACGTGTCACACTGAAATACTATTTCTTCTATTTTTTTATCTACATTTTTATCATCTGCAGTTTTTAACTGTTCTTTGCCAATCACAGAATTACACTGTTCAAGCGGCATGTGGAATTTTTTGACATCCTCCTCACTTATTTCGTTATATTCTATTGTAATACTCGAGTATAAAGCTATATTTTCTTCTGTAGTTATATTTATGTCTTCAACCTGAAAATAATGTCGTTAAGTATATTTTGCTATTTTGTATGGAAGTAAATGTTATCAATTAAATTAAAAAAGATTCAACTTTGTTATTATGCAACTTTAAACAACTTGAAGTTAAATGTATCACTAGAGTTACCTATGAATGTCTATCAATACAGTGCCTTTAACGAAAGAAGGGACAATCAATAGTTTTTCATATTTCTTTATATTTTCCACTTGAATTTAATTTTTAAAATTATACCATATACAGAGGCATCAATAGAAACAATTCTCACATAACATATCAACAAAAATCTTTAAAAACGTAATAGTGAAACAACAGTTTCACCAGAAGAGCATAATTATGTTTTCTGAGTCACCCTGTATACACATAGTAGTAAGCAATAGCGCAAGAAGCACTCGATGAATACAACTGCTGTTGACAGTTTGCTCTGCTATATAAGTTTTTATAAAAACCGTATTTATGGTAATTCACGTAAATATTTTGACGCTCCATACAGCCATGGAGGTGCCTAACCTCCTACCTATCAGTCCCCGATGAAGTACAAACAGAGGTAGCACCATCTCGAATAAGCCCAAACTATTTTCACATTAGATTAAAAAAACACTGAATATGGAGGATGGAGGTGCTAGGAAAGTGGACCTAACATAATGGGCCCGCTCAGGGAAGGTCAACGGTGGAGATGCTTAATAATTTACTTCGTTGTGATTGGTTGCTACATCTCAAACGCTGACCCTCTCGAAATGGGCTGAATATGTTATTGAGGGTAGCTGAAAGGACATTGTAATATATTTCAAATTAAGTTTTGAAAATTTTATAACTTGGGAGAAGTGAAATTAGGCCCTTTTTAGAAAGGGGCGTATGCTGCTAGGTGCGCCCCTGGTAGTAAGACTCATTTTTTTAGCGTAGAAATGTTTTTCTTGGTCAAACAGTGATTATAATAATCGATTTCTAAATAAAAAGTACGTAAATTTATTTTTTAACTTTATTCGTTCACGTCAAAACCTTTACAAAAAAAAGTAATCAATAAAATGTATTGAAAATATCGAAGGAAACACATTAAAGCTTCAAAGATGTGTAAAAATAGAATACAATAAATTCTTGTAGGTTGTATAAAAAAAATTAAATAATTAGGTGTTTTGATGAGAATTCTTAACTTATATTTAATATAATTATGGCAATTATGCCTATTTTAACAGTTACAATTGATAAAATAACAACTTTCCTAAACAATTTACTGTGCGTTTTTCGAGGCGTTTTTGCAAACATGATGTTTTAATGAATTGCGATATTTAGTCTTAAACTCACAATTCTTACAAGAAAATGGCTTTTCATCGGAATGCGTGCCCAGCATATGAACATTTAAATTCATTCGTGCAGTAGTTTTATACTCGCAAAGACCACAAGAATACGGTCTCTCGCCAGTATGAATTCGCATATGGACTGTAAAATGATGCTTATCTGCCGATTTGTAATCGCACACGTTACATTTAAACGGTCTCTCCCCAGTATGAGTGCTGCGATGCAGCTTGAGTCTAGTGGTTGAGTAACACTTGTAATCGCAAAATTCACAACTGAATCTCTTTTCTTTTAAATGAACATTTCGATTATGTGTATTTAAAGATTTTTTTTGAATACAACTATAATTACAACTTTCACATTTAAATGCTTTATCATTGGTGTGATGTTGTAGAACATGATATTTTAAGTAAATTTGCTTTTTGAACGTCTTTCCACAAATGTCGCATTGGACTTCGGTATTTTTATGACTGTTCACATGGTATTTAAAACACTGTTTTTGAAAAGTTTTATAATCACAAAGAGAACAAGAAAATTCAACTTCTTGGCTATGAGTTCGCATGTGATCTGTTAAATTGGATTTTCTGGAACATTTATAATCGCATAAATCACATGAGAACTGTTTCAAACCACTGTGACTTTGAATATGGTCTTTTAAGGAACTTTTCTTTTTAAATATTTTTCCACAGATTTCGCATTGGAATACTATACCTTTATGACAGCTGTTCATATGGTATTTAAAAGACCGTTGCTTAAAAGTTTTATAATCACAAAGAGAACAAGGATATTCGACATCTTGAATGTGAATTTCCATGTGACTTTTTAAAATGGATTTGGTGGCGAATTTATGATGGCATATATCACATGAGTAAGGTTTCAAACCATTATGACTTTGAATGTGGTCTCTTAAGGAACCTTTCTTTTTATATGTGTTTCCACAGAGTTCGCACTGAAATCTTTTGTTCTTATGTTCGATGTTCATATGGTATTTCAAAGAGCGTTCCTGGAAAGTTGTGTATTCGCATAGTGAACAAGGAAATTCAACTTCTCGATTATGACATTGCATGTGATTTTTAAAAAGCTCTTTTGTTGAACATCTATACGCGCACAAATTACATGAGAGTGGTTTAACATGAGTTAGAATATGCGATTTCAATAGTACTTTGCTTTTAGCTGTGTAATCGCAAGAATAACAATAGAATAGTCTAGCGTCAGAATGAGTTATTGTCTTGTGATCAATTGTTGTTAGTGTAGAATCATCTGCATTTTCTGACCGTCCTTTGTCAATAAGAGATGGACAATCATCAAGCGATGTGTCAACATCCGTGTTTTCCTCAATTATTTCATAATCTTCTATTTTAATAGTTGTGTGTAGATCAGAATTTTCGTCTGCATATAAAGTTCGTAAATGTATATCTTGCACCTAAAAATAATCTTTTTCAGTATATTTGTTCATGCTACGTCATGTGGTTTTATCATTTACTTAAGAATGCACTGTCAGAAGCACGGTAAAGAGTAAAGTGAAAAACAAATTATTCGACCTTCTTGACATTTAATAAGTTTTCTCAGTAATAATTTTTCTAAATTAATGAAAATATGACCTTTATAGTAGTAGATATTTGATTAAATAATTAGAAAATGCATGGATGGACTTATCCATGCAGTTAAATCCATATGACCGAGAGGTCCGGTCACCACCCTATTTATACACCATCGAAAATTTAAATAATTTCTTATTTAGTCCTAAGTTTTCTATTTAGGTAGTATGAGCAATTATTAAGTTAAGAAACACATTCTCAATTCACAAGTGATTGTGATAAAGCAGTCTGTTTCTGAATTAAAAGTAAATGTATTTTTTAATTTCATTTTTTTCCTTCACGATCAAAATCTTCAAATAATAAACAAAATCCAGAAAATATATTGAACATTTCGCAATGAATGTATAAAAATTAAAATGCGTAGAAATAATTAAATACATTAATGTTGATGAGAATTATAATTCTAAAGACAAGAAAACTAACTTGGGTTTGGAGCGGAGCTCCGGCGCGTGGACGTCTTTTATGCGGCCTGCACAAGCCAAACCGGATAGTGGGGTCGAAATACGGTTTGAGACTAAACTTCTGCGGATAGAAATGTTATGATTGAATAATGTTCAGGACAATGTCAGGAATAATGTGGTAAGTTTTGGACTTCGAACTCGCGCGGCGTCCTTCCGAAAAAAGCATTCCAAAGAACATTTACCCGTTTTCTTTGACGTTTTATTTAATTCCTCAACTTCTAAACATCGGATCGTAATAAAAAATTATGGGATTATGGGAAATTGTCAGACGATGAATTCTAGACTAAAAATGTATAGTTTAGTTCAGTAGCTTTGGAGATAAAACTTCTTAAGCACCAAATGCGAACCAAAAATTGTTTTATTCAGTGCACTGCAAAGAAGTAATCAAAAAATCTTTTGTTCATGTAAAGATACTCTTTGATGAGTAGAAAGGATTTGCCAAAGTTGAGATCCTGAAGTGTAACCATCAAAGAGCCAAAAAGTGCATAGGAAGTTAGAACTTGTAAGGATTGCCATTTAATGCGATCATAATAAAAACAATTTTTTTTTTCAAAAAACATTCCTTTTCGAACCTACTATTTTGTGAAAGAAATATTTTAGAAATTGTCGCCTTGCATACTTCACTTTTGACCCTTTTTTCGAAACGCACTTTTCTAAATTGCCAAGAACTTGGTAAATATTTTTTAAAAAGAAGATTCATTATTTTAGCTTGATAGATCTTTTAAAATACGTCTGATTTCAAAAAACACAATTTCCGATTCATCAACTTGGAGGCTAATTTTGGATATTTTTGTATTTGCTACTGCAGGTGGTATGCTCCCCCACTCCTGACTTTGGATTCATTTAGATGTACTTTTATTTGTCAGTGTCAAATTTAATATAAGAAACTCCATGGCTGTTACTATTTTGACGGGATTTTCGATAGTTTCTTGTATAATTTCTATAGTTACAAAGCACGCACCATTAATTTTATTTACTGACTTCTTCTTTTTAGTCTGGTGTTGAATTAGAAGATGCATAACATACTTAGATATCATATATCAACAAAAGAATGTTTTGCCTTTCAGTTGAGACAAAAACGATTTAAAAAACAGTTAGCCTTTTAACCACTGCAGTTGTAAATACAAAAATATCCATATTTGGCCTCCAAGTTGATGAATCGCGATTTTTGTTATTTTAAATCAAAGGTTTTGAAAAGATCTATCAAGCTAAAATAATGAATTTTCTATTTAACAAGTATTGACAAAATTCTTGGCGATTTAGAAAAGTGCGTTTCTAAAAAAGAGTCAAAAGTGCACTAAGATTAGCGAAAAATTATAAAATTTTTCCTTAAGCAAATAGTACGTTCAAAGACGAATTTTTTCATAAAAAAAAGATTTTTATTCATCGCGATCGCATTAAATGACAACCCTTACAAATTTTGATTTCATGAGCAGTTTTTGGCTGTTTGGTTGCACTTGAGGATCTCAACTTTGGCAAGTTCATTCTACTCATCAAGTAGTATCTTTTACATGAACTTTTTTGATTACTTCTTTGCAGTGCGCTGAATAAAACAATTTTTGGTTCGCATTTGGTGCTTAAGAGGCTACGTCACTCCTGTTAAAATGCATCAAAACACTACTCACGGCATAGCTAATTGTGGCGTTATAAAGCGATTTTTCATGAAAAGGAAAAGTTATATACAATAAGGGATAATAGTCAAAGGTTCAAAGACTATAATAATCAAAATTGGTGTGTTAATTAATTAGCATTGTACAATCTAAAACTCAATAATTTGGGTTATTTTAAACATTTTTTTTCTCTTTATAAAAAGATGATTGAACAATGCCACTTAGTCTATAAACCTCTATTAGGGGATTATGCTAGTACCTATAATTTTTTGAAGTAATTTTTTTTATCCGTTTAGGCAGAATCAGCTATTTTCGAAACAAATATTTTAATTTATTTACGACTACATAGATGGCGCATATGGCGCATATATATGTGAAAACAAATAATTTGTTTACACAAACTAGTTCTTAGAAACTAACTCCGCCTCTTCGATAACCTTCTCCATGCCTTCTCCTCAGTCTGCTGTTGAATGAAAAACGATAGCATTTTGTGTTATCTTTTGTTATTGTTATTTTTTTAAATAATTTAAACTAAACACTCCGGAATTAAAACTATTATTTTTAATTGTAGATGGAGATTAAATAAAAAATGTACTACTTTTACCAGAATTGTGAATTTTTGAAGTTTATTTTACATTATTTACACATATTTTACGTACGTACGTACGAGTACATTAGGGTGCTTCTTATTTGGCCTACTTGCGAATTTTAATTCTTACTCAATCAACTCCAAATAATTCAAAAAAAATATCCACATCATAAAAAAACATTATTTTTGATATCGGCCATTACCAACGAGGTCGAAGTTTCTTATGTAAAATGCACAAGGTTTTTGGATATTGCGGTATAAAATGTTTTTCTTCGATCAATTCGTGGTCTAAAAATCTGAAACTTGGTAGATAGCATGTTGATGAACAAACAAACCTATAACTGTAATATTTTACTCTAAAAATATGTATGGGTCATTCCATTTCATCAGAAACTTTTCATTGACAAATTAATAATACCTGAAAAGCTAGAAATACCCGAATAACACGGAATAACATTGACAAACGTCTACAGTGGTTTCCTGGGCCCAAATTAAGACAATTTCCCCTCTTGCAATTTTATCAAAAAACGCATCCCTAAAAAGTTGTGGGCTCTTAAAGTTTGGGTCAAAATTTAAACAATGGCTTTATCTCCAAAAATATTGTAAATATTTTAATGATTTTTATACAGTATTAGGCTTATTTTATAAAAGTCATCATATGGTAGAAATTTCATGAAAATCGCACCACTAGAACTATCTCTTCAGGGGGTGGCCCTAACTTTAAACCCCTAAAATACAAGTTTTTTCTAAAAAAAATATTTTTTTTTTATTTTTTTAAGTTTATTTGTCCATGAACTTGCTACCTACCAAGTTTCAGATTTTTAGACCAACAATTTATGAAAAACGAATTTTTATTCAGTTTCATCCAAAAACCCTATGTATTTTACATAAGAAACTTCGACCCCGTTGGTAATGGCCGCTATCAAAAAAAAATTTTTTTAAGATATGGATAATTTTTTTTTAATTATTTGGAGTTGATTGAAGGGGCGTAAGAATTAATTCAAAAATAGGCCAAATAAGAAGCACCCTAGAGTACATACAGGGAGGGTGGTGATCGGACCTCTCGGATATGTATGGCTTGTTTTTAATAGGACGTAACTAAACCCACAATTTTTTTGAAAATGTAGTTTTTGCGCTATTTTACCTATTAATTTTATCATTTTCTATTGTTTTCGTGTTTTCTGAAAACAGTACACAAGCATTTCATAGTAGGTAATTGCTTATTTCTACAAATTTTATAAATTTAAAATTAAATTTCTGGCGCTATTTAGCTTCAAAAATGGCTGGTGTTTCGGAGTTTCGGCCCACTGGAGAACTAACCATTTTAATGGTTTTCACTAATTTTTGGAACTTTTACAATAATTGCAATTGCTATCTATACCTAATTGTCTTCTACAACAATAAATTGCAAGTGAAAAATCAAATCAAAGACCTCCCTTTGAAATTTCTGCACCCCGTAAAGTTGTCTTACATTTTTGAATTCCTAGAACAATAATTCCGTATACGATACGGAAGTTTATTCGTTTTTAAATAATTCTTTTAAATTTTATTAAATAAAGTATCGGTTACATCAGATATCGTATGAAAACAAACGGGGATATAAATACAAACAAACCTAATTATAAAATTTTTTAGATAGATAGAATAAGTGGTGGGAGACTCGTAGGAGAGCACGTTGCAAAATAAGTCCAGCCTCCAAACTATATGCCCGTCTGCCTCCACTTCACCTGAAAAATCAACTTGTCGCCTGACGTCGAGTCTTAAGAAGTTTTATCTCCAAAGCTACTGAACCAAACTATACATTTTTAGTCTAGAATTCATCGTCTGTCAATTTCCCATAATCCCATAATTTTTTATTACGATCCGATGTTTAGAAATTGAGGAATTAAATAAAACGTCAAAGAAAACGGGAAAATGTTCTTTGGAATGCTTTTTTCGGAAGGACGCCGCGCGAGTTCGAAGTCCAAAACTTACCACATTATTCCTGACATTGTCCTGAACATTATTCAATCATAACATTTCTATCCGCAGAAGTTTAGTTTCAAGCTATTAATTCCCGTAATTCGACGCCACTAGGAAGGCAAGGCCTGTGTGTGTGAACGGGTCTTTAGAATACAATGTTTAAAAAACATTGAAAATGCGTGGAGCAAGTAAAGCCTGCACCACACACACAGGCTTGACTTTTAGTTTAGAGCGAAGCTCCAGAGCGTCTCGACATCCTTTTGGCGGCCCCTTCACAAGCCAAACCGGAAGACAGAGCTTGTGTGTGTGTGTGTGTGAATGGGCCTTTAAAATAGCATGTTTAAAAAATTTCAAAATTCGTGGAACAAGTGAAGCCTGCACCACACAGACAGACTTGCGTTTTGGTTTCGAGCAGCGCTCCGGAGCGTCTGGACATCCTTCAGGCAGCTGCACAAACCAAACCAGAAGGCAAGCCTGTGTGTGTGTGACGTCGGTTTTACCAAGGCATAATTTGTGAAAATTATATATTAGTTTGACAGTTTCCATGGTTTGTTCTGATGGCTTGCTTTGTTTAGAGTAGGTAATAATTTTGTTTTATTTTATTTTAACAATCTACTATAGTTCAGTTTCACAAATGTAGACAGTTACCTATGTCAGTTATAGAATAAAGACGAGATTACATCGAGATTTTTCGGTACAGCATTATGAACAATCGTTCGTACTCGGATCCACTTCTACTACTAAGCTTCTGTCAGCTTCTGTCAAATTATAGTAAAGTACGTTATTCTATTAAAGCGGCACGTGTTTTCTGCATCTATCTCAATAGAAGCCGCGCTATAGCTAGCTAAATTTTGTGAACACATATTAGGATGAGTCACTATCTATAATTGTGAGATTGGAGTATACTTACTACTGCTTTATTATTAATTTTAGAATAATTATGAATACAGACTTATAATAAGAATTTCTTTATCTCTCGAAATAGTCGATAACCTACACGGCGTTTTATTAAAAGAAAATGTTATTTCTCAAAATAACTCGAAAACCTGATGTTCAATAGTTTTTCTGTTTTCACCCCTGTAATTTTCGTCAAAAATAGTACTAGTTTCTCTACTGATTGGGTGATAGCTATAAAAATAAGGATGTAACCAACAAGTATTGGCTCTAATTATCACAGTGTGACCAGCTTAACATCGCTGCCATGTTCTTTCTATTCAACATAGCGGTCAAAGTACAGTGCAGGTCATGTAAAAATCTAAAACTATTCTTCAGTTTAATTCTTATGCAGTTTACGCATTGATAGTGAAACAACACAATAAGTGCACAATCAGTGCACGCTCCTACATATGAAAATGTCGCTAATAGCTTCAAATAAATTATAAACGGCATTTTTATATCAGTCGGTATATTAAAATTATAAAAATGAAATACATTCGAGACATAAAATAATACATAGAACACACTTTGAATGAAACATTCATATGAAGTATGATTCACACTTCAGGTAGAAAAAATTAAAAATTACAATACATAGAATCATAAGCAATATTAGAACACGATAATCGTTAGTATTAATTTTTTTTTAAATTTTTATCGTGACTTTCCATATGCTTTTTTAGATGCTTCTGATATTTACTTTTAAAATCGCATATCTTACAACAGAAAGGCATATCATCGGAGTGTACGCGCTCTATGTGAAGTTTTACATTTGGTTTAAAAGCAGCCCTGTAGCCACAAAATTCACAAGAAAATGGTTTTTCACCAGTATGAGTTCGCATATGAGTTCTAAGCCCACCTTTTATTGCTGTTTTGTAATCGCACACGTTACATTTAAACGGTTTCTCTCTGGTATGAATCCTACGATGCTGAGTTAATCCATTTCTTCCAAAACATTTATAATCACAAAATTCACAGCTAAACTTTCTCTCACGTAAGTGGATTTGACGATTATGCTTTTGTAAAAAATGTTTATCGATACAGCTATAATCACAAATAGCACACTTAAATGGTTTTTCAATGGTGTGATATTGTAAAATATGGTCTTTTAAACGTGCTTTGCTTTTAAACGTATTTCCACATATTTCACATTGGGCTCCTGAAGTTTCACCATGGGTGTTCACATGGTATCTAAAAGACTGTTTTTGAAAAGTTTTATATTCACAAAGAGAACAAGAAAATTCAACTTCTTGGCTATGAATTCGCATGTGATCTTTTAAAGTGAATTTTGAGGAACACTTATAATCACATAAATCACATGAAATATTTTTTAAACCACTATGAGTCTCAATATGTTTTTTCAATTGACTCTTGGTCTTAGATTTGTAATCACAAGAATTACAAGGAAAAGGCCTTTCATTAGAATGAGCTCCCTTTTTGTGTTTATTTAAGTAGTCTTTAAGATGTGTTTTATAATCGCACAAATCACAGGAAAACGTTTGATCACTATTATGATTTCGAATATGGGTTTTTAAATGTCCTTGGTTTTTAGTTTTGTAATCACAAGACTTACAAGAGTAAGTACTTCCTTCGTGAGTTTTTATGTGTATGGAGAAATAGTGTTTTTTATGTGTATTAAAGCTGCACATTTCGCACTGGAACATTTTTTGAACTTTTGCATTTTTTGAACTTTTGAAATTTTTATCATTGGCACTTTCTAAATGTTCTTTGTGAACGACGTGTTTAGATTCATCAAACGCTGTGGCAAATTTCTTGTTATTCTCTTCATTTAATTCGTCATATTCTATTTTAATAGTTGTGTCTAGATCGGGCTTTTCATCTGTAGTTAAATTTACGTCTTGCACCTAAAAATAATGTTGTTAAGTATCACTTGTGACTTGTACACTTTTATGTAGTCATTATAACTTAAAATATGTTTTTAAATGTTTTTCGGATAATATTAGTACTATTAAAGTTAATTTTGATTAGTAAAGAAGCTACTACAATTTATCTAAAGAAAAAAAGCGATAAAATGTTTTCAATGAAATTAAAGAAAATTCATCTTCACAAGAAAAGCTGGAGATGTTTAATTTTTTATACACTCTCTCGTTTTCTATTGTAGTTTCCGATATTTTTTTCACTTTAATGTAACGGCTAAGTCAACATTTTCAATGTTTCATGCGATACACGCACAAGGGGATAATTATAACAGATATAGAGAATGAGCCATAAGTCAGATGTTGGGAACTGATCGATGGTCTCTCTGATGGTTACTCTGTAAAAAGAGTGGTTGGCAATTCGTTGGCCAGAATACATCTTCTGAAATAGAGGAATTTTCGTCATTCTTTCTCTATTAGGTAACGGTTGCTGTCATTCGTTCTTGAGATTTTTTATACGCATTAATGGCCACTATCATTATTTTTAAATTGATGATTTACAGAAAGCAGGAATATTAAAAAAATATTTTAATATTCCAAAGTCGTCAATGAATTAAAATAATAGTCATTAATTTATTTAAAAATTTATTGTAATTTAAAAAATGCAGAAAAATGAAATTAAGTAAGCATTAAAAAGGACATTAAATTAGATACACACAACAAAACTTTGAATACATAATATTAAGTACACTAGTAGGATAAGTAGTAAAAATAACGACTTAACTATCAATTAAAATAAAATTAAAAATTATGCGAGATAAATTCATAAAAAATAAGCGAGTTATACAACTGGTGTAATTTAAATTACCAGAAGACGACATTTCTAAACTTTAATTTCCATCAACATTTTTATCGTGAGTTTCCATGTGCTTCTTTAGATGTCTATCATATTTACATTTAAAATCACACTTCTTACAACTGAATGGCAATTCATTCGGATGCACACGCTGTATATGAAGCTTTACATTTGGTTTAAAAGCAGCTCTATATCCGCAAAATTCACAAAAAAATGGTTTTTCACCAGTATGAGTTCGCATATGGACTTTAAGCCGCTCTTTTATTGCTGTTTTGTAATCACACACGTTACATTTAAACGGTTTCTCTCCAGTATGGATCATACGATGTTTTGTTAATGTAGTTTTTGCGAAACATTTATAATCACAAAATTCACAGCTGTATCTTTTCTCACGGTCGTGAATGACTTTGGTATGCGTCTTTAAAATGCCTTTACTGATACAAGTGTAATCGCAAATAGCACACTTAAATGGTTTGTTGCTAATGTGATGTTGTTTAATATGGTTTATTAAGTATGTTTTGGTTTTATATGTATTTCCACATTTGTCACATTGAAATGATGAGGTTTCTTCGTGGATATTCATATGTTGTTTAAAATGATATTTTTGAAAACTTTTATAATCACAAAGAGAACAACGATATTCAATCTCTCGAGTATGCTTTTCCATGTGATATTTTAAAATGTATTTATTAGAACATTTATAATCGCACAAGGCACACGAAACCTTTGGAGCACTATGAGTTCGAATATGATTTATCAACGTCTCTTTCAGCTTAGCTTTATAACCACAAGAATAACAAGAGAAAGGTCTTACATCAGAATGAGTTACTTTTTTGTGTCTAGTTAAGTTGATATTTTTTATGGTTTTAAAATCGCACAAGTCGCAAGAAAAATTTTTAGAAGCAGTATGAGTTAGAATATGAGATTTCAATTGCTCTTCTCGTTTAGCTTTGTAATCACACAAATTACAAGAGAAAGGTTTCTCTTCAGAATGATTTTCCATGTGTATAGGAAAGTAGCGTTTATTATATGTACTATAATCGCACTTATTGCATTGGAATAATTTTTTAGGAACATTATGAGTTGGAACATGAGCTTCCCATTGCTCCTTGCTTTCAGCTTTGTAATCACAAGACTTACACGGCAAAAGTCTTCCTTCAGAATGAGTTAGAATGTGATTAATTAAGTGTTCATTACGTCGCGTTTTATAATCGCACAAATCACAGGAAAATTTTTTAGAAGCAGATAAATGCGTTTGAACATGCGCTTTCCATTGCTCCTTACTTTCCGCTTTATAATCACAAGAATTGCACGACAAAGGTCCTCCTTCAGAATGAGTTAGAATTTTGTGTTTAAATAAGTAGGCATTAAAATTTGTTTTATAATCGCACAAATCACAGGAGAACGTTTGAATACTTCGACTCCGACGACGAGGTTTTAGCTTGTATGCTTCAGAATGAATTTTCATGTGTTTAGGGAGGTAGTGTTTATGATGTGTATTAAAATCGCACATTTTGCACTGGAATGATTTTTTAACTTTTTCCTCAGGTAATTTTTTATCATCGGCATTTTCTAACGGGCTATTGTCACTAAGAGATTTATATTGATCAATCGATGTGTCCAGTTTCTTGGAATTGTCTTCAATTATATCATGATATTCGATTTTAATACTTGGGTCTGAATTTAAGTTTTCTTCTGTTGTTAAATTTATGTCTTGCACCTAAAAATAATGTTGTTAAGTATCACTTGTAACTTGTACACTTTTATGCAGTCGTTATAACTTAAAATATATTTCTAATAATGATGTTATTCTGATTATAAAAGTTTATTTTGATTAGTAATAAGTTAAGAGTGTTTAAGAAGGCATTAAGGCTATCACAGACCAATGTGGCCTATGTCGTGATCGCGATAAATTAAAACTAGTCTTATATTTGCGTGTTCAGACAAGAACGATCTGGAGTTCAATAGCTAGAGTTAGATTGCGGCCGCTACCATGTGATCGCGTTGGCGTGTAAGAGCCTTTAATTTAAAGAAATATTTATCTACACAAGAAAAGCTCGAAATATTTATTTTACTAGTATATCTAGTTTTCTATTATGGTTTGCGATATTTTTTTAACTCTACTTTAACCATAAATCAAATTTACAAGAGGATAAGAATGACGGCATGACAGAGATGTTGAGAACTATTTAACTATTCTATAGTCTGAATGCCTGAATATTGTTTTAAAATAAACTAGTGGAGATTAATAATGTTTTCTGTGTCACCCTGTAAACAGAATGATTGGCAATTTAATAGCCCTTCTAAAATACAGAAAAAAATTATAGAAAATTTCTGTCGCACTTTCTCTTTTTGCTTGCTGTCACTTATTCTTGAGATTACCCATTAAAGGTCACTATTGTATTTTAAAAGAGGATGCACAGAAAGCAAATAAAAATACTTAAAACAATTTCATACTCGAATATATTCAGCATTTAATTTCATAAACAGTAATTATGTAACTCAAAATTTTTATTTTACCTTAACAAAAAACAAATAAGTCATTAATCGATTGATTATCCACTTTCGACAGTCAATGTACAGAAATTGAGCTGTCAACGGTAGTCTTCGGCAGTATGTGTACAAATTCCGAACAGTGGTTCACTCCTCGTCTTTGATTTATTAAAAATATAGTAAAATTTAAAAACTGTGGAAAACAAAAACGAAGTACAGTAGGTGCATTAAAGAAAGACATTAAATAATTAGAAAAACACAACTTTTTATTCGTAATATATTAAGTAAGCCAGTACGATAAGTATTAGTAATAGCAAGTTAACTATCAGTTAGGACAAAATTAAAAGTTACACTAGATAAAATCATAAGGAATGAGAGAGCTACTCGTGCTATTTCAATTCCTAAAACACGATATTCCTTAACTGAGTTTCCATATGCTTCTACAGATGTCTCTGATATTTACATTTAAAATCGCACATTTTACAACTGAATGACATTTAATTACGAGTAGAATGAACGCGCTTGATATGACGCTTTATTTTAGGTTTAAAAGAAGCTCTATACCCACAAAATTCACAAGCATATGGTTTTTCACCAGTATGAGTTCGCATATGGCATCTAAGCCCTTGTTTCAATGCCGATTTGTAATCGCACACGTTACATTTAAAAGGTTTCTCTCCGGTATGACCCCTACGATGCACGGTTAGTCTACTTTTTCCATAACATTTATAATCACAAAATTCACAGCTGAATCTTTTCTGACGTACATGAATGGCATTGATGTGCTGCTTTAAAATGCCTTTACTGATACAAGTGTAATCGCAAATAGCACACTTGAATGGTTTGTCACTAGTGTGATGTTGTTTAATATGATTTTCTAAGTATTTTTTGTTTTTAAATGTATTTCCACATATTTCACATTGAACTAAGGTTTTTTCGTGCATTTTCATATGCCTTTTAAAAGAATGTTCTTGATAAGTTTTAAAATCACAAAGAGAACACTGGAACTCTACTTCTCGAGTGTGACTTTGCATGTGATTTTTTAAAATGTATTTTTTGGAACATTTATAATTGCACAAATCACACGAAACATTTTTAGAGCCACTATGAATTCGAATATGATCTTTCAATTGACTCTTAGTTTTAGCTTTGTACCCACAAGTGTAACACGAGAACGGCCTTGCTTCAGAATGCGTTATCCCGTGTCTAATTATGTAATTTTTATAACGTGTCTTATAATCACACATTTGACACTGAAATATTTCTTCATTTTCTGGATGGGATTTTTCGTGACTTATCAATAATTCTTTAGTCTCAGCTTTGTAATCACAAATTTTACAAAATAAGGGCCTTGCTTTAGAATGAGTTTTCATGTGTTTAGGTAAGTAGTATCTAAGATGTGTCTTATAGTCGCATATTTCGCACTGGTATATTTTTTTAACTTTTCGACCGGTTGTTAATTTTTTATCATCGGCATTTCCTAACGGTTTCTTGTCAATAAGAGATTTACATTGATCAATGGATGTGTTCAATTTCTTGTAGTTATTGTCTTCAGTTAATTCATGATATTCGAGTTTAATACTTGTTTCTGAATATAAATTTTCTTCTGTTGTTAAATTTATGTCTTCCACCTGAAAATAATGGTGTTAGGCCGGTATGAGACTGTCAAAGATCTATGACAAAAGTGCTTATTTAAAAGCTTTATTGCTTTATTATAAAATATATTTAAATATAGCTTTAAAAAAAGAACTATGTTGAGGATCTTTGACAATCTAATACCAGCCTTAACTATCACTCGTAACTTTCTAATCGTTATAACTTAAAATATATTTCTAATGCTGTTGTTCTGATAATATTAATACAATTAAAGTTAACTGTGATTAATAATGAGTTAAGAATGTTTTAAAGAAGGCATTACAATAATTAAAGAAAAAAATTATCTTAGTAAGAAAAGCACCAGATATTATTTTTGTATATCTAATTTTGTATTATGATTTCCGATATTTTTTTCACTCAAGTTTAACCATCCATCAAAATTTTCAATTTTTCACATGATACAAGCACAAGGAGACAATTATGATAGAGATAGAGTATGAGCGATAAGTCAGAGCTTGGGAACTATTTCATGGTCTGAATCCCCTTATTGTTTTTTATAAACTCGTAGAGATGAATAACGTTTTCAAACTTTAAACAGGGTGATTGGCAATTCATTGGCTGGAATATATCTGTAATTATTACAAAGTGTAATTATATTTAAAATGCGAAGCCTTTTCTTGATATATAATAATAGCCTACTTCTACTGGACCGATTTTGATAATTTTTTTTAAATTTTAAAGCTCTTGACCCACAGATATGTCACCACTAAATTTTTTCTCAAAATTATTAATTTCATACATTCTTTTATATTTTATAATATACATAATAAAATAATCAATTTTATAATTTAAAATAATCCAATTTAAAAAATTATAAATGAGAATAAATGTAGATAGTATTTGGTTTTATTCGATAAGGCACATATTATACATTTGGTCGTGGTGATAAAATTTTCAATACTTTTATTCGACCAGTACGTTTCTAATACGCGATATAGTCAGGTTGGTGCGTGCATTTTTAATTATGTTTCGTGCTTTTGTGAATTTTTGATTATTGAGACGGTTTTTTATGTCGCCCTCTTTGGCTTAGTTATCTTTAAGGTTAGTTTTCTTATTTTTTATATAAAATAGTCATAGCTCATTCATATCTTCAAAAACTTCGTCGATTTCGACGGGGGTGACCGCTATTTTTTTTTAATTGAAACTGTCGACCCCCAGATATATGTCAGCACTAATTACTTTCTTCAAATTACCAATTTCATAAATTTTTTTAAATAATAAATTAACAAACAATCATCGGTGTAGGAAGTAAGTGCATTATAATAATTTTTGAAAATTTCATTTTTCTAACACATTCATCTCTACAACTATTTCGTCGAATTTAAATACTATCTAAATACAATTTAAAAATCGAAAGTCGTCAACGACCCACTGAGACCTACATCGTTTCAAATATTCAGCATTTAATTTCATAAATAGCAATCATGTAACTTAAAACTTTTATTTCCCTTCACAAAAAAACAAATAGATAATAGTCATTAATTTATTAAAAACGTATTGAAATTTAAAAATACGCAGAAAAAAAGAATTAAGTACAGTTGGTTGCATAAAAAAATACATTAAATTAGATATACAACACAATTTTGTATACATAATATTACGTACGTTGGTTAGGATAAGTAGTAACAATAACGACCTAACTATCAACAATATCAGGTAGGACAAGATTAAAAGTTACAAAAGATAACATCATAAGAAATGATAGAGCTACTGGTGCTATTTCAATTCCTAGAACACGCTAATCCTTAATTTGAATTTCCATCGACATTTTTATCGTGAGCTTCCATATGCTTCTTTAGATGTCTCTGATATTTACTTTTAAAATCGCACATTTTACAACTAAACGGTATTTCATTAGAATGAACACGCCGTATATGAAGCTTTACATTTGGTTTAAAAGAAGCCCTATATCCCCAAAATTCACAAGAAAATGGTTTTTTCACCAGTATGAGTTCTCATATGATTTACAAGATGGGTTTTATTTAATTGATGCCTTGTAATCGCACACGTTACATTTAAACGGCTTCTCTCCGGTATGCTTCCTACGATGGTAAATACAATTTTTAATATTTGTTCTTTAGGGTCGCTACCGTCACAAAAAAAACTCAAACAATAGTCAATAATGATAGTCCAACTATAAATAAATAATTTCAATTTCCATCTTTAAAAAAAAAGCTAATAAGTACTACAATAACATAAATGCTCGTCAAATTTATTAAAAATATACTACGACTCCACTATTACTAAGGTATACATTGTTCAAAATGACATACAAGAAATATAGGTAACTGCTTCCATTTCATTTTGTAAAGTCAATAGTATTAATCTCCACTTTTATGGTGAGTTTCCATATGCTTCTTTAGATGTCTCTGATATTTACTTTTAAAATCACACTTTTTACAATTGAATGGCAATTCATTAGAGTGCACACGCCGTATATGAAGCTTTACATTTGGTTTAAAAGCAGCCCTATATCCGCAGAATTCACAAGAAAATGGTTTTTCACCAGTATGAGTTCGCATATGGTTTACAAGAAGGGTTTTAAGCGATGCCTTGTAATCGCACACGTTACATTTATACGGTTTCTCTCCGGTATGACCCCTACGATGCCGAGTCATTGTAGTTTTACCATAAGATTTATAATCACAAAATTCACAGCTGAATCTTTTCTCACGGTCGTGAATGACATTGATATGCTTTTTTAAAAGACATTTACTAATACAAGTGTAATCGCAAATAGCACACTTAAATGGTTTGTCACTAATGTGATGTTGTTTAATATGATTTTCTAAGTATATTTTCTTTTTAAATGTATTTCCACATATTTCACATTGAACTAAGGTTTTTTCGTGCATTTTCATATGCCTTTTAAAAGAATCTTCTTGATAAGTTTTAAAATCACAAAGAGAACACTGGAACTCTACTTCTCGAGTGTGACTTTGCATGTGATTTTTTAAAGTGTATTTTTTGGAACATTTATAATTGCATAAATCACACGAAACATGTTTAGAGCCACTATGAATTCGAATATGATCTTTCAATTGACTCTTACTTTTAGCTTTGTATCCACAAGAGTTACACGCGAACGGCCTCGCTTCGGAATGCTTTATCCCGTGTCTAATTATGTTATTTTTATAACGTGTCTTATAATCACACATTTGACACTGAAATATTGTTGTTAATTTTTTATCATCGGCATTTCCTAACGGTTTCTTGTCAATAAGAGATTTACATTGATCAATGGATGTGTTCAATTTCTTGTAGTTATTGTCTTCAGTTAGTTCGATTTTAATACGTGTTTCTGAATATAAATTTTCTTCTGTTGTTAAATTTATGTCTTCCACCTGAAAATAATGGTGTTAGGCCGGTATGAGACTGTCAAAGATCTTTGACAGAAGTGCTTATTTAAAAGCTTTATTATAAAATATAATAAAATAAAAAACGCTTTTAAAAACGAACTCTGTTGAGGATCTTTGACAGTCTAATACCAGCCTTAACTATCACTCGTAATTTCAATCGTTATAACTTAAAATATATTTCTAATGCTGTTGTTCTGATAATATTAATACTATTAAAGTTAACTGTGATTAATAATAAGTTAAGAGTGTTTTAAAGAAGGCATTACAATATTTAAAGAAAAAATTTATCTTCGTAATAAAAGCACCAGATATTATTTTTGTATATCTTATTTTGTATTATGGTTTCCGATATTTTCTTCACTCAAATTTAACCACCAATCAAAATTTTCAATTTTTCACATGATACAAGCACAAGGAGACAATATTATGATAGAGATAGAGGATGAGCGATAAGTCAGAGGTTGGGAACTATTTCATGGTCTGAATGCCCCTATTGTTTTTTATAAACTCGTGGAGATGAATAACGTTTTCACACTGTAAACAGGGTGATTGGCAATTCATTGGCCGGAATATATCTCCTAAAATAGGGGAAATACAGAAAAAAATTATGGGAAATTTCCTTCGTACTTTCTCTTATAGGTAACGGTTGCTGTCGCTTCTTCATGAAATTACCCATCTCACAATTCTTATTTTTTTGAATTGATGGTGCATATGAAAGCAAAAAAAATATTTAAAAACAATTCAATACTCGGAAGTCGTCAACGACTCACTTACTTAGCATTTAATTTCATAAATAGTAATTATGTAACTTAAAAATGTTCTACTTTTCCAAAAAAATAAATAAAAGTCATTAATTTATTAAAAATATATTGAAACTTTAAAAAAATGTTCAAAAATTGAATGAAGTACAGTAGGTTGTATTAAAAAAGACATTAAATTAGATATACAATACAATTTTGTACATATAATATTAAATACGCTAGTTAGGACAAGTAGTAATAATAACGACTTAACTATTAGTTAGAACAAAATTAAAAGTTATAATAGATAGAGTCATAAGAAATAATAGAGCTACTGTTGCTATTTCAATTCCTAGAACACGAATATTCCTTAACTTGAATTTCCTTCGCCATTTTTATCGTGAGTTTCCATGTGCTTCTTTAGATGTCTCTGATATTTACTTTTAAAATCGCACAGTTTACAACTAAATGGCATTTCATTGGAATGAACGCGCTGTATATGAAGCTTTACATTTGGTTTAAAAGCTGCCCTATACCCACAAAATTCACAAGAAAATGGTTTTTCACCAGTATGAGTTCGCATATGGCATCTAAGCCCTTGTTTCAATGCTGATTTGTAATCGCACACGTTACATTTAAACGGTTTCTCTCCGGTATGAATCCTACGATGCTGAGTTATCGAACTTTTTCCAAAACATTTATAATCACAAAATTCACAGCTGAATCTTTTCTCACGATCGTGAATGACATTGATATGCTTCTTTAAAATACCTTTACTGATACAAGCATAATCGCAAATACCACACTTAAATGGTTTGTCACTAGTGTGATGTTGTTTAATATGGTTATCTAAGGATGTTTTGGTTTTATATGTATTTCCACATTTGTCACATTGAAATAATGTGGTTTCTTCGTGAAATTTCATATGCATTCGAAAATAATTTTTTTGAAAAGTTTTATAATCGCAAAGAGAACAACGATATTCAATCTCTCGAGTATGATTTTGCATGTGATTTTTTAACATGTATTTAGTAGAACATTTATAATCGCACAAGGCACAAGAAATATTTGGAGCACTATGAATTCGAATATGACTTATCAACATAAATTTGCTCTTAGCTTTATAATCACAAGAATAGCAAGAGAAAGGTCTCGCTGCAGAATGAATCTTTTTGTGTTTACGTAAGTTGATAATGTTTATGGATTTATAATCGCACAAATCACAAGAGAAAGGTCTTGCTTCAGAATGAGTTACTTTTAAATTTTTTGAAGCAGTATGAGTTAGGATATGAGTTTTCAATAGCACCTTTCGTTTAGCTTTGTAATCACACAAATTGCAAGAGAAAGGCCTTGCTTCAGAATGAGTTTTCATGTGTCTAAACAAGTAGGATTTATTATGTGTATTATAATTGCACATTTTACACTGTAATAATATTTGAGAAGCATTATGACTTTCAACATGAGCTTCCCATTGCTCCTTGCTTTCAGCTTTGTAATCACAAGAATTACACGACAAAGATTTTCCTTCAGAATGAGTGAGAAATTTGTGTTTAATTAAGTGGGCATTAAGATTCGTTTTATAATCGCACAAATCGCAGGTAAATCTTCTAGAAGGATGTGTTTGAACATGAGCTTCCCATTGCTCCTTGCTTTCAGCTTTGTAATCACAAGAATTACACGATAAAGATTTTCCTTCAGAATGAGTGAGAAATTTGTGTTTAATTAAGTAGGCATTAAGATGCGTTCTATAATCGCACAAATCACAGGTAAATTTTCTAGGAACAGAAGAATGGGTTTGAACATGCGCTTTCCATTGCTCCTTGCTTTCAGTTTTGTAATCGCAAGAATTACACGACAAAGGTCTTCCTTCGGAATGAGTGAGAATTTTGTGTTTAATTAAGCAGGCATTAATACGTGTTGTAAAATCACACAAATCACAGGAGAATGTTTGAATACTTCGACGTCGGCGACGAGCTTTCAACTTTGCTTCAAAATGAATTTTCATGTGTTTAGGGAGGTAGCGTTTATTATGTGTATTAAAATCGCACATTTTGCACTGGAATAATGTTTTAACTTTTCGATGGGGTAATTTTTTATCATCAGCATTTTCTAACGGTCCTTTGTCACTAAGAGATTTCCATTGATTAATCGATGTGTCTAGTTTTTTGGAATTGTCTTCAGGTATTTCATGATATTCAATTTTAATACTTGTGTCTGAATCTAAATTTTCTTCCGTTGTTAAATTTATGTCTTGCACCTAAAAATAATGTTGTTAAGTATCACTTGTAACTTGTACACTTTTATGCAGTCGTTAGAACTTAAAATATATTTCTAGTACTGATGTTCTGATAATAAAAGTTAATTTTGATTAATAAGTTAAGAGTACTTAAGAAGACATAAGGTTTCCACAGACCAATGCTACCTAGGTCGTGATCGCGATAAATTAATACTAGTCTTATATTTGCGTGTTCAGACAAAACGATCTGGAGTTCACTAGCAAGAGCTAGATTGTGGCGGCTACTGCGTGATCGTATTGGTCTGTGAAAGCCTTTAATCCAAAGAAAATATTTATCTACACAAGAAAAGCTCGAAATATTTATTTTACTAGTATATCTAGTTTTCTATTATGGTTTGCGATATTTTTTTAACCCTACTTTAACCATATTACAAGAGGATAATCATGACAGAGATGTTGAGAACTATGGTATAGTCTGAATGCGGCGATTGTTTTAAAATAAACTTGTGAAGATTAAAAATATTTTCTGTGTCACCTTGTACTTAAGGGTGATTGGCAACTAATTGATCAGAATATATTTATATTCTAAAATAGAAGAAATAGAGAAAGAAATTATGGAAAATTTCCGTCTCACTTTCTCTTATAGGTAACGGATGCAGTCACTTTTTCATGAGATTACCTATCTTACTATTCTTTAATTTTAAATTGATGATGCATAGAAAGCAAAAGAGTTATCTAAACACAATTTAATAATCGAAAGTCGTCAACGACCCACTGAGGGCTACAAACATCGTTTCAAATATTCAGCATTTAATTTCATAAATAGTAATCATGTAACTTAAAACTTTTATTTCCTTTCACAAAAAAACAAATAGAATAATAGTCATTAATTTATAACAAATGTATTGAAATTTAAAAATACGCAGAAAAAAAGAATGAAGTACAGTTGGTTGCATTAAAAAATACATTAAATTAGATATACAACACAATTTTGTATACATAATATTATGTACGCTAGTTAGGATAAGTAGTAACAATAACGACCTAACTATCAACAATATCAGGTAGGACAAGATTAAAAGTTACAAAAGATAACATCATAAGAAATGATAGAGCTACTGGTGCTATTTCAATTGCTAGAACACGATAATCCTTAATTTGAATTTCCTTCGACATTTTTATCGTGAGTTTCCATATGCTTCTTTAGATGTCTCTGATATTTACTTTTAAAATCGCACATTTTACAACTAAATGGCATTTCATTAGAATGAACACGCTGTATATGAAGCTTTACATTTGGTTTAAAAGAAGCCCTATATCCGCAAAATTCACAAGAAAATGGTTTTTCACCAGTATGAGTTCTCATATGATTTACAAGATGGGTTTTAATTGATGCCTTGTAATCGCACACGTTACATTTAAACGGCTTCTCTCCGGTGTGACTCCTACGATGATGAGTTATCGAACTTTTTCCAAAACATTTATAATCACAAAATTCACAGCTGAATCTTTTCACACGATCGTGAATGACATTGATATGCTTCTTTAAAATACCTTTACTGATACAAGCATAATCGCAAACAGTACACTTAAATGGTTTGTCACTAATGTGATGTTGTTTAATATGGTTTATTAAGTATGTTTTGTTCTTAAATGTATTTCCACATTTGTCGCATTGAAATAATGAGGTGTCGTCGTGGAATTTTGTATGTTTTCTAAAATGATATTTTTGAAAAGTTTTATAATCACAAACAGAACAACTATATTCAATCTCTCGAGTATGCTTTTCCATGTGATTTTTTAAACTGTATTTATTAGAACATTTATAATTGCACAAAGCACACGAAATATTTCGAGCACTATGAATTCGAATATGACTTATCAACATATCTTTGGTCTTAGCTTTATAATCACAAGAATAACAAGAGAAAGGTCTCGCTGCAGAATGAACCTTTTTGTGTTTACGTAAGTTGTTAATGTTTATGGATTTATAATCGCACAAATCACAAGAGAAAGGTCTTGCTTCAGAATGAGTTACCTTTAAATTTTTTGAAGCAGTATGAGTTAGGATATGAGTTTTCAATAGCACCTTTCGTTTAGCTTTGTAATCACACAAATTGCAAGAGAAAGGCCTTGCTTCAGAATGAGTTTTCATGTGTATAGTTAAGTAGTATTTATTATGTGTATTATAATTGCACAATTTGCACTGTAATAATATTTGAGAAGCATTATGACTTTCAACATGAGCTTCCCATTGCTCCTTGCTTTCAGCTTTGTAATCACAAGAATTACACGACAAAGATTTTCCTTCAGAATGAGTGAGAAATTTGTGTTTAATTAAGTGGGCATTAAGATTCGTTTTATAATCGCACAAATCGCAGGTAAATCTTCTAGAAGGATGTGTTTGAACATGAGCTTCCCATTGCTCCTTGCTTTCAGCTATGTAATCACAAGAATTACACGACAAAGATTTTCCTTCAGAATGAGTGAGAAATTTGTGTTTAATTAAGTAGGCATTAAGATGCGTTCTATAATCGCACAAATCACAGGTAAATTTTCTAGGAACAGAAGAATGAGTTTGAATATGAGCTTTCCATTGCTCCTTGCTTTCAGTTTTGTAATCACAAGAATTACACGACAAAAGTCTTCCTTCGGAATGAGTGAGAATTTTGTGTTTAATTAAGCAAGCATTAAGACGTGTTGTAAAATCGCACAAATCACAGGAGAATGTTTGAATACTTCGACGTCGGCGACGAGTTTTCAAATTTGCTTCAAAATGAATTTTCATGTGTATAGGGAAGTAGTATTTATTATGTGTATTAAAATCGCACATTTTGCACTGGAAAAATTTTTCAACTTTTCGATCTGTTGTTAATTTTTTATCATCGGCATTTTCTAACGGTCCTTTGTCACTAAGAGATTTACATTGATCTATCGATGTGTCCAGTTTCTTGGAATTGTCTTCAGTTATATCATGGTATTCGATTTTAATACTAGTGTCTGAATCTAAATTTTCTTCTGTAGTTAAATTTATGTCTTGCACCTAAAAATAATGTTATTAAGTATCTATCACTTTCTTGTACACTGTTATAGTATAGTCAAAATGTATGTTTTTAATCATGTTGTTCTGATAATGTGAATAGGTACTATTAAAGTTAATTTTGATTAATAAGTTATCTATATAAATACACGTTTTTTCGAATTTTAAAGAAAGCACTACATTATCTAAAGAAAAAAAAATGTTAAAATCTCTTCATGGAAATTCAAGTAGATTTACATTCATAAGAAAAGAAAAGTTGAGATAAATAATGAGCGATCAGCTAGATGTTAAAAACTGTACTATAGTCTAAATGCCTCTATTTCATTTTAATATACTTATGGGGATCAATCATGTTTTCTGTGCCACCCTGTACAAGGTAGTAAGCACCGTTTTAGAATGGAAAAATTTATTTCTCTATCCACAGGGTATTTAAAGTTTATTATGTGATAAAAACAGTCTGTTTCTTAACATTAATAACCCATTAATTACCTAATTTTTTAGCAAAACTGATGATGAATATAAAGCAAAAAAATTTAATACTCAAAAGTTTATAATTGGGTCGTCTATGACCCACTGATCACTAGGTAGTGTTTCAAAAATTCAGAATTTCATTTAATAGAAAGTAAAAGACCGTAAAAGACTAATGAATGATAGTCCAACTATAAATAAATAATTTCAATTTCCATCTTTAAAAAAAAGCTAATAAGTAATACTACAATAACATAAATGCTCGTCAAATTTATTAAAAATATAATGAACGACTGCACTATTACTAAGGTATACATTGTTAAAAATGACATACAAGAAATATAGGTAACTCCTTCCATTTCATTTTGTAAAGTCAATAATATTAATCACCACTTTTATGGTGAGTTTCCATATGCTTCTTTAGATGTCTAGCATATTTACTTTTAAAATCACACTTTTTACAATTGAATGGCAATTCATTAGAGTGCACACGCTGTATATGAAGCTTTAAGTTTGGTTTAACAGCAGCCCTATACCCACAAAATTCACAAGAAAATGGTTTTTCACCAGTATGAGTTCGCATGTGGCATCTAAGCCCTTCTTTCAATGCTGACTTGTAATCGCACACGTTACATTTATGCGGTTTCTCTCCGGTATGACCCCTACGATGCAGAGTCATTGTAGTTTTACCATAACATTTATAATCACAAAATTCACAAGTGAATCTTTTCTCACGGTCGTGAATGACACTGATATGCTTCTTTAAAATACCTTTACTGATACAAGTATAATCGCAAATCGCACACTTAAATGGTTTGTCACTAGTGTGATACTGTAAAGTATGACTTCTTAAACATATTTGGTTTTTAAATGTATTTCCACATATTTCACATTGTACTACTGGAGTTTCCTGATGGTACTTCGTATGGATTTTAAAGTAGTATTCTTGAAAAGTTTTATAACCACACAGAGAACAATGAAATTCAACTTCTCGAGTATGCTTTTGCTTGTGAATTTTTAAAAGGAGATTTGTAGCGCATGTGTATTCGCACAAATCACACGATAATTTTTTATGAGCACCAGTATGAGTTCGAATGTGGCATGTCAATCCGTACTTGGTCTTAGATTTATAATCACACGAATGACAAGCGAAAGGCCTTGCAATAGAATGAGTTGCTACATGTACAGCTAAACGACTCCTATTAAGTGTTTTATAATCGCACAAATCACACAATAAAAGTTTAGAAGCATTATGAGTTAAAACATGAGTTTTCCATTGATCCTTGGTTTTGCTTTTGTGACCACAAGAATTACAAGAGTAAGTTTCTTCAGATAAGCAATTTTTATTATTTGTCTGATCATTACGTATTTCACTCTGAAATAATTCATCAACTTTTGGCTCGGATGTTGCTTTTTCTACATTTTGTTCTTTGTCCTGAAGAAGTTTACATTCATCGAGCGATGTATTTTCCTTTTTTAATTCAGGATACTCTATTTTAATACTCGTGTCTGATGAATCTGAATTTTCTTCTGTAGTTAATTTTCTTAAACGCATGTCTTGCACCTGAAAATATTGTTAACTATCACTTGTACGTTAAATACAGTCATTATAACTTGAAATAAGTTTCAAGTTGTTAAAAAATGAGGTTTTATACCGATTAGACGTATTTAGTTATAAATAATCTCAGGTAAGTTCACGTCGGTCACAAAAAAAAACTCAAACGATAGCCAATAATCATAGTTCAAATATAAATAATTAATTTCAATTTCCTACTTAAAAAAAAGCTAAATAGGTACTACAATAACATAAATGCTAGTCAAATGTGTTGAAAATATAATGAACGACTCGACTAGAAAGTCCGTCTCAAGTATTCTGGAACTCGTAAATCAAGAGCGGCATTTCTTTCTTCATATCTGCCGCTCTTGATTTACGAGTTCCAGAATACTTGAGACGGACTTTACAAGCGTATACAAATTTAAAAAATATAGGTATACAAGAAATAAGTAATTTATCGCTTCTATTTCATTTTGTAAAGTCAATAATATTAATCACCACTTTTATAGTGAGTTTCCATATGCTTCTTTAAATGTCTATCATATTTACTTTTAAAATCACACTTCTTACAATTGAATGGCAATTCATTAGAGTGCACACGTTGTATATGAAGTTTTACATTTGGTTTAAAAGCTGCCCTATACCCACAAAATTCACAAGAAAATGGTTTTTCACCAGTATGAGTTCGCATATGAGTTCTAAGCCCACCTTTGATTGCTGATTTGTAATCGCACACGTTACATTTAAACGGTTTCTCTCCGGTATGAATCCTACGATGCTGAGTTATCCCACTTTTTCCATAACATTTATAATCACAAAACTCACAGCTGTGCTTTGTTTCACGTAAGTGAATACTACTTATATGCTTTTTTAAACGATTTTTACCGATACAAGTATAATCGCAAATATCACATTTAAATGGTTTTTCACTAGTGTGATACTGTAAAGTATGACTTCTTAAACATATTTTGTTTTTAAATGTATTTCCACATATTTCACACTGGACTAGCGAAGTTTCCTGATGGTTCTTCATATGGTTTTTTAAGTACTGTTCTTGAAAAGTTTTATAATCACAAAGGGAACAACGATATTCAACTTCTCGAGTATGATTTTGCATGTGTGTTTTGAAAAGGTGATTTGTGGCACATTTATAATCGCACAAATCACACGAAAATTTTTTAAGACCTGTATGAGTTCGAATGTGGCATGTCAATGCCACCTTGGTCTTAGATGTATAATCACAAGAATCACAAGCGAAAGGCCTTGCACTAGAATGAATTGCTACATGTACAGCTAAATGTCCCCTATTAAGTGTTTTATAATCGCAGAAATCACACAAAAAAGTTTTGGCAGCATTATGAGTTAGAACATGGGTTTTCCATTGATCCTTGGTTTTGCTTTTGTGACCACAAGAATTACAAGAGTAACTTTCTTCAGACAAGCAATTTTTACTATTTGTCTGATAATTACGTATTTCAGTCTGAAATAATTCATCAACTTTTGGCTCGGATGTTGCTTTTTCTACATTTTGTTCTTTGTCATGAAGAAGTTTACATTCATCGAGCGATGTATTTTCCTTTTTTAATTCAGGATACTCTATTTTAATACTCGCGTCTGATGAATTTGAATTTTCTTCTGTAGTTAATTTTCTTAAACGCATGTCTTGCATCTGAAAATATTGTTAACTATCACTTGTACATTAAATGCAGTCAATATAACTTGAAATAAGTTTCAAGTTGCTAAGAAATGAGATTTTATTCCGATTAGAAGTATTTACTTATATAATCTTAGGTAAGTTGGCGGTCAAACTTGAGAATAAAAAACGTCAAAATGCTTTAAATGAAATTATAAAAAAATTGTAATTGTTATGTATCTCTGAATTGTGTACAAAATCTAACTGCTTTTGTATAGCACGACCACCGAAAGAAAAGCTAGGGAGAACAGGATGGAAATTCTTTTCTCTGCAGAAATCATAGTCAATTATTTAATTACATTAAGACATTTGAATAATTTAAAACGTTCATGAAGACGAGCTAAAGTGACGCGTCTTTTAAGTTACATAACCCTCTGAAATTGAAAGCTTTTCTTTCGGTGTTCGTGCAATACTTAAATCTTTCTCCAATCCAAGTTTTTGAAATTCTCGTGTATGTATGGGGATCTTAAAGGCACGAAGATGGTGGAATTGGTAGAATTTGATATCTAATAATTACTTTTAGACAAGGGCGTACCTATCGGGGTGTGGTTTTTCCTAAACTTAATTTTAACTGTAGTAAACAATATGTTAGATTGAAAATTAAATTTGAACTACGAGTATTCAAAATAAGCTGTCATCCAAGAAAAATACAACGATTTATTTCCAAATAATTAATTAAAAGGCGCAATAAAATTTTGTTACGTCTCTAGTTATGCCAATTGATAATTTTACACTTTATATAATAAATAAATAAATTTAAATAGAATTGTTGCTATATAGAATTTAGTTTTAATTTTATCTTCACACCTGCAATCCACAATCTCGATAGTGGCGTGCGTATCAGTCGAAACTTACTATTGCATTAAAGAGCATGTGTCTGTCAATACTTGCTTGTTAAGGTTAATTAGTGTAGAAATCAAAAGTGTTTTTATTTTTAATTAAGTGAATTTACTAAGGACTATGATAAGGGCATTTTGTTGGATTTTCTTACATAAACAAGGTATCTAACAAAACTTTAGTTTTAACTTATTGTAAAAAGATCGAAAACCATCGATTAATCTTATCTTTTCGTTTCAGATGAGTGAAGCTTCAGCTTGCTATCTAGACAACATCTTCATCAAAGGTAAGCCCTCAAAGTTGAGGTTTTTTCATAAACTACAATTTTTTTAATTTACAATTCAAAAAATGAATAAGAATTTTTGACACTTTTCTGGTTTTTGAAAGTAATAGACTTAACATAAAAATCAAGATGATACTACTCAGTATTTGGGCCCATCGGGCGGGCACTAACTTTAGGGCTCAGGACTGTTAACAGTTAATTGATAAGAGAGGCGGGAAAGTCACCTGAGAGGGATGACGAAAATAAAATCTTACTTTTTATGTAAAAAAATATTTACTTTGTCAGTGAACAACCAAAATACTGTTTATTTATAAAACAGGCTAATATGAATTGCAGCCAAATGTATCAAAGAGATAATGGCATTTTAAAAACGAAACAAAGTTGCTATAGTAGGAGTATATTTAACACTTAAGTAGTACCTACATTAAAATACAATTCGTCTTATAGAGCACTTAGTTGGCCCAAAATTAAAAATTACAAAAGATAAAAACAGACTGACTGAAAGACCTTTCAATTTCACACAATAATTAACTTTCATTTTCTTAAATATTTTTATCGTGAGTTTCCATATGCTTCTTTAGATGTCTTTGATATTTACTTTTAAAATCGCACATTTTACAACTGAATGGCATTTCATTGGAATGAACTCGCTGTATATGAAGCTTTACATTTGGTTTAAAAGCAGCCCTATATCCACAAAATTCACAAGAAAATGGTTTTTCACCAGTATGAGTTCGCATATGAATCCTAAGCCCTTGTTTCAATGCTGTCTTGTAATCGCACACGTTACATTTAAACGGTTTTTCTCCGGTATGAATCCGACGATGTTGAGTAACTGCATTGTTCCTATAAAATTTAAGATCACAAAATTCACAGCTGAACTTTTTCTCACGCAAATGAACAGCACGAATATGATGATTAAATGCACCTTTAATAGCAGAAGAAAAGTCGCAAATATCACATTTAAATGGTTTCTCAGTTGTATGATGTTGTAGAATATGATTTTTTAAAGATATTTTGTTTTTACATGTAGTTCCACATACTTCACACTGAACTACTAAATTTTCACCGTGCATATTCATAATGTGTTTTTTTAAATGCAGCTCTTGAAAAGTTTTATAATCACAAAGAGAACAACGATATTCAACTTCTCGAGTATGACTTTGCATGTGATTTTTTAAAAGGTATTTTGTAGAAGTTTTATAATCGCACAAATCACACGAAATATAGGGACCCCTATGAGTTCTAATATGAACTTTCAATTGACACTTAGTTTTAGCTGTGTGCCCACAAGTGTAACACGAGAACGGCCTTGCTTCAGAATGCGTTATCCCGTGCCTAATTATATAATGTTTAAAACGTGTCTTATAATCACACAATTGACACTGAAATATTTCTTCTACTTTTGGATCGGATGTTACTTCTTTATCATGTTCATTTTCTAAAAGTTCTTCGCCATGGTTCATACGAGGTTTACATTCATCAACCGATTTTTCTAATTTTTGTATATTTTCTTTATTTAATTCAGGATATTCTATTTTAATACTTGTGTCTAGATGCGAATTCTCCTCTGTAGATCTTAAATCTATGTCTTGCACCTAAAAATAATGTTAAGTATATAACTATAGTAAATATGCATTTCATATTTCATTTTCTACAGTGTCACATGGAGTTTTAATTACTAATATCAAAATAAGAGAATATTATTAGTTTTTCAAGAATTATTATTATAAATAATTTAGGCTCCAGCCAACAAGGCGATTCTTAAATTTTGGTATGTGCTAATAATAATCATATACAGCAAAACAGTTTTATGCTGGCGAGCGGTAGGAATAAATTCGCGCAGATTTGGCCACGCCTCTTTACTAATTTAAATACGTTTACTACTGCGTTGGTGAGGTTAAATACGTATTTAGTGATCTGCGTATCCCCACCGCTCGCTAGCATAAAGAAGATTAAGGGGAAATTATTTGAAGTTGTTAAATCGATTTTTTTTCTAAAATATGCTAATATTCATTGCAGCTAAAATGTATCAAAGAGATAAGACATTTAAAAAGCGGAACTAAGTTGCTTTAAAAATGGTATATTAAATACTTAAGTACATTAATACACAATTCATCAGTCATATAGAACACTAGAATAGGATAAGTATTACTCGAGGTATTACTAGAACATACTCTTCTCAGTTGGCCCAAAATTAAAAAAGATAAAATCAGACCAACTGATTCAATTTTAATTCTTTAAACACAATAATTTATTGTTAGCTTAAATTTTCTTAAATATTTGTATCGTGAGTTTCCATATGCTTCTTTAGATGTCTCTGATATTTACTTTTAAAATCGCACATTTTACAACAGAATGGCATTTCATTGGAATGAACGCGCTGTATATGAAGCTTAATATTTGGTTTAAAAGCAGACTTATATTCACAAAATTCGCAAGAAAATGGTTTTTCACCAGTATGAATATTACGATGCTGAGTAAATGCAGTTTTTCCAAAACATTTATAATTACAAGATTCGCAACTGAAATTTTTTTCACCTCCATGAATACTACGAATATGTGTTTTTAACGGTGTTTTACCACCACAAGAAAAATCGCAAGTATCACATTTAAATGGTCTTTCGGCGGTATGATTTTGTAGAATATGGTGTTTTAAACGGAATTTCTTTTTAAACGTATTTCCACAAATTTCACATTGAAATAATGAAGTTTGATTATGGTTTTTCATATGTTGTTTGAAATGAAGTTCTTGAAAAGTTTTATAATCACAGAGAGAACAACGAAATTCAACTTCTCGAGTATGACTTTGCATGTGATTTTTTAAAAGGAATTTTGTAGAACATTTATAACCGCACAAATTACACGAAATATTGGGACCACTATGAGTTCGAAAATGAACTTTCAATTGACACTTGGTTTTAGCTTTGTAACTACAAGAGTTACACGAGAACGGCCTTGCTTCAGAATGCGTTATCCCGTGTCTAATTATGTAATGTTTGTAACGTGTCTTATAATCACACATTTGACATTGAAATATTTTTTCACATTTTGGATCGGATGTTACTTCGTTATCATGTTCATTTTCTAACAATTCTTGGTCCATAAGAGGTTTACATTCATCTACCGATGATTCAAATTTTTGTATATTTTCTTCATTTAATTCAGGATATTCTATTTTAATAGTTGTGTCTAGAACTGAATTTTCTTCTGCAGATCTTATATTTATGTCTTGCACCTAAAAATAGTGTTGTTAAGTATATTTGGTATCCTGTAATAACTTTAAATAAGCATTTTCATTTATAATTTTCTAAAGGCGTACATCAGTGTCACTACTGAGTTTTCATTGCCAATTTCAAAAGGCATTGTTACTTTTAACAGAATAATTTAGGCTCAAGAACATACAAGGCGATTCTTAAATCGAGAAGAAATTAAAGGCTTTGGTTTATTTGAGGTATTCAAGGTCCTATGTTCAAAACTGCTATGCTTTATTTTCAAAATATAAGTAACCTCGGAACAATGTTTATTTCATAGAAAAGAGTTTTATTTGAAAAATATATTTAGTAATTAGATACATTAAAAAACACAATTTGTCATTATTATAAAACGTTTGAGTAAGATAAATATTATTAATGAAGTGAACTAAACAATATTAGATTTTGGGAAAATCTTTCTATAGCAATTTTTTGTCTTAATCGGTCGAAACCATAAAGGTGATTTTCTGGATAAAATGCCCCAACCCCATTTTAACAAGAGTGAATACTGAAGAACAAGCGTCTACTGGTTAAAATTGGATTGAACATTTTATCCACAAAATTACATAAATAAATGTAGTAAAAGTTCTTCTTTGACTCCAATACTACTAGTATACACAAATTTTAAAATTTCAAGGAATAAGTAACCTACTGCTTCTTTTTAATTTTCTAAACAACAATACTATTAATTTTCTACAACATTTCTATCGTGAGTTTCAATGTGCTTGGTTAGATCTCTCTGGTATTTACTTTTAAAATCACACTTCTTACAACTAAATGGCAATTCATTCGAGTGCATGCGCTGTATATGAAGCTTTACATTTGGTTTAAAAGCTGCCCTATATCCGCAAAATTCACAAGAAAAAGGTTTTTCGCCAGTATGAGTACGCATATGAATTCTAAACCCTTGTTTGAATGCCGTTTTGTAATCGCACACTTTACATTTAAACGGTTTCTCTCCTGTATGAATCATACGATGTTGAGTTAACGAACTTTTTATAAAACATTTATAATCACAAAACTCGCAGCTGAACCTTTTTTCACGTAAATGAACAGCAAGAATATGATTTTTTAATAAATTTTTATTAATACAAGAAAAATCGCAAATATCACATTTAAATGGTTTCTCAGTTGTATGATGTTGTAGAATATGATCTTTTAAATATTGTTTTCTTTTAAATGTTTTTCCACATACTTCACACTGAACTGCCAAAGTTTCGTCGTGCATATTCATAATATGTTGTTTTAAATGCAGCTCTTGAAAAGTTTTATAGTCACAAAGAGAACAACGATATTCAACTTCTCGGGTATGACCTTTCATGTGATTTTGTAAAATGAAATTTGTGACACATTTATAATCGCACAAATGACACGAAAATTTTTTAAAACCAGTATGTACTCGAATATGACATACCAATAATTCCTTGCTTTTAGCTTTGTAATCACAATCATTACAAGAGAAAGGCTTTTCTTTAGCATGAGTTACTTTTAAGTGTTTAAGTAAGTATTTATTAAGACGCGTTTTAAAATCGCACAAATCACAGGAAAAACTTTTAGAATCATTATGAGTTTGAACATGAGCTTTCCATTGCTCCTTGCTTTTTGCTTTGTAATCACAAGAATTACACGAGAAAGATGTTTCTTCATAATGAACTGCCTTTTTGTGTTTAATCAAGTAGGCATTCAGACGTGTTTTATAATCGCACAAATCACAGGAGAACGTTTGAATACTTCGGCGTCGACGATGAGGTTGCAACTTGTATGCTTCAGAATGAATTTCCATGTGTATAGGGAAGTAGCGTTTATTATGTGTATTATAATTGCAAATTTGGCACTGGAATAATTCTTTAACTTTTCGATCGGTTGTTAGTTTCTTATTATCTGTATTTTCTAGCAGTCCTTTCTCAGTAAGAGAAAGACGTAGCGATGTTTCAAATTTCTTGTCGTTTTCCTCATGATCTTCAATTTTAATACTTGTGTGTAGATCCGAACTTTCTTCAGTAGATAAATTTCTCAAATTTATGTCATCCACCTAAAAATATTGTTGTTAAATATCTTTTGTATCCGATATAAGTATCAGAAACATAAATTAGTTTCTATCGATTAGTCTTAATTAATATTACTATAGGTTCCTAATAAAAGAAAACAATGAACTTTTATAAATGTATAAAAATGGGAGAAGTAATATGTAGCATTAAAAGAGGTACATAATTAATTAGATAATTAAAAATCAGAGCTGTATCTTTAAGAAATCCAATTAGAAAATTATTCCTCATTAATTTATTCTTTTTTAGTCTGAGACAGTAGGCTACGCTACTTGTTAACTCTTCCACCATCATACGAAAGAGGTGAAAATATTTTTAAACAAAAAATAGATACAAAAATTGATGGTTGTGGCAGATTAGTAAGTTCAAACAATATTATACTTAATTTAAGAAAGATCTGCCGCCACCCTCAATTTGGATCAATTTTTTCGAGTTTTTTATTTGACTGAAAATTTATTTTACGTTTTTTAGTTTTGAGCTTTATATTATTATAAAGCTCAATTTAAAGCTCTTAGTTATTATATTTAGCTTAAGGGAGATCTACCTCCACCCTCAATTTGGATCAATTATTTCTAATTTTTTATTTGACTGAAAATTTATTTTTAACTTTTTTAGTTTTGATTTTTTTTCTGACTGTGAAAGACACGCAAGCTCATCAGACACAGGCGTGATAACTTTGACTTGTTCTGGAACATAGGTGCACTTTTTAATAACTTTCAAATTTTTTTAAATCTCTCTTCAAAAACTAATAGCACCACAGACAGGCGTGAAATTTTGACAGATGAAAAATTCCCTCCGAAAGAAAGCCGTATACCAAATTTCAACCTTCTACGACCTCTAGGAGTCGAGAAGGAGACGTTCAAACATTTTGAACGATCACAAACAGATTTTTTTCTGAAGTTAAATAAAATAGTGGTGGGAATAAAAATAGAACAGTGTTCTATTTCAACGGTGTTCCACTTCCTAAAGAATTAATTTTGCGCCAAATGTCATAAGTACTTTACTTTACTACTACTTTATACTTGATCTATACTAAAATACCACAAATCTAGAATGTTGTGTAAGTGATCAAATGAAGAGAGATTACATCGAGATTTGTCGGTACAGCATTATGAACAATCGTTTGTACTCGGATCCACTTCTACTATCAGGATTCGTTCAAATTATAGTAAAATACGTTATGCTATTAAAGTTGCACATGTTTGCTGCATCTATCTCAATAGAAGCCTCTCTAAAGTTAACCAAACCTTGTGAACCCATATTAGGAGTAAGCCACTCTCTACAATTCTGGGTTTGGAGAATAGGCTGTAATGATATTATTTGCATTTTAAGTTGAAGTTAAAAATAGTCACGGCTACAAGTTTTATGATCCACCTTTAATGACTCTTTAATGTTCACACGATGTCTTATTCACTTCTAAAACCAACGCAGTAACTTCAAGCAAGAATAAATGCTCCACAGAATACACAGTTTTATTTCATTTCTAATTTCCTACAGGAGTACATTAATGTCACCACTGAATTTTCATTGCTAATTTCAGAATTAGAGAATAAAAGGGTATTGTTACTTTTTCAAGAATTGTTTTTCAAAATAATTTAGGCCCAAGAATATACAAGGCGATTCTAAAATTGAGAAGAAATTAAAGAGCTAGTCAAGGTTCTATGTCCAGAACTGCTATGCTTCATTTTCAAAATATAAGAAAGTACATCGGTAGAGTGGTCCCAACTTAACCTGAGCACACCACGTGACCAAACCTGCGCGAGGCGTGGCTTCAGAGTCCAGTGGCGGAGCTAGTCATTTCTTCTGTCAAAGAAATTATTTTTAAAAGTTATCAAAATTTTAAATAATTACTTAATTTAAATTTTTATTTGAAGTATTAATAATAATTAATTACTGATTTAATACTTTATAAATGAGATCTTCACATTATTAAAATGCTTGTAATTATTTTGCTTCGACAAAAGTAATGTAATAACTATACGACGACAGTGGACGACACTGTCTACGTCCGTTTCTAAGCAACGGCAGTACAAAACTACTGCGCAACTTTAACGGACATCACGTGGTGTGCTCAGGTTACGTTGGGTTTGCTCTACAATGTTTATTTCATAGAACAAAGTTTTATTTAAAAAATATATTTAGTAATTAGGTACTTACATTAAAAACACAGTTTGTCATTATCATAAAACGCTTGAGTAAGATAATAATTATAGTGGAGTGAACGAAGGACAATTAGATTTCGGCAAAAATTTTGTACAGCAATTTTTTGTTTTAATCGGACGAAACCATCAAGTTTCGAGTTTTTGGTTAAAATGCCGCAACTCAGTTATGGTTTTGTCCAACTAGGTAAAATAATGTAGTAAAATTTTGCTTCTTTAACTCCAGTTGTACTACTAGTGTACACAAATTTAAAAATTACAAAGAATAAGTAACCTACTGCTTCTTTTTCATTTACTAAACAACAATACTGTTAATTTTCTACATTTTTATCATGAGTTTCAATGTGCTTGTTTAGATCTCTCTGGTATTTAGTTTTAAAATCACACTTCTTACAAATGAATGGCAATTCATTCGAGTGCATGCGCTGTATATGAAGCTTTACATTTGGTTTAAAAGCTGCTCTATATCCGCAGAATTCACAAGAAAAAGGTTTTTCGCCAGTATGAGTTCGCACATGAATTCTAAGCCCACCTTTTAGTGCTGTTTTGTAATCGCACAAGTTACATTTAAACGGTTTCTCTCCGGTATGACTCATACGATGTTGAGTTAATGAAGTTTTACCATAACATTTATAATCACAAAAATCGCAGCTAAACCTTTTCTCATGTAAATGAACACCAAGAACATGATTTTTTAATATACCTTTAGTAATACAAGAAAAATCGCAAATATCACATTTATATGGTTTTTCAGTTGTATGATGTTGTAAAATATGATCTTTTAAATATTTTTCTCTTTTAAATGTTTTTCCACATACTTCACACTGAACTGCCAAAGTTTCGTCGTGCAATTTCATATGATTTTTTAAATACGGCTCTTGAAAAGTTTTATAGTCACAAAGAGAACAACGATATTCAACTTCTCGGGTATGACCTTTGATGTGATTTTGTAAAATGAAATTTGTGATACATTTATAATCGCACAAATGACACGAAAATTTTTTAAAACCAGTATGTACTCGAATATGACATTTCAATACATCCTTGGTTTTGGCTCTGTAATCACAATCATTACAAGAGAATGGTTTTTCTTTAGCATGAGTTATTTTTATGTGTTTAATTAAGTAGACATTAAGATGCGTTCTATAATCGCACAAATCACAGGAAAAACTTTTAGAATCATTATGAGTTTGAACATGAACTTTCCATTGCTCCTTGCTTTTTGCTTTGTAATCACAAGAATTACACGAGTAAGGTCTTTCTACAGAATGAACTACCTGTTTGTGTTTAAGCAAGTAGGCATTCAGACGTGTTTTATAATCGCACAAATCACAGGAAAACGTTTGTATACTTCGACGTCGACGATGAGGTTTCAACTTGTACGCTTCAGAATGAATTTTCATGTGTTGAGGGAGGTTGCGTTTATGATGTGTATTAAAATCGCACTTTTTGCACTGGAATAATTCTTTAACTTTTCGATCGGTTGTCAGTTTCTTATTATCTGTATTTTCTAACAGTCCTTTCTCAGAAAGAGAAAGATTTAGCGATGTTTCATATTTCTTGTCGTTTTCATTACTTATTTCATGATCTTCAATTTTAATACTCGTGTGTAAATCCGAACTTTCTTCAGTAGATAAATTTCTCAAATTTATGTCATCCACCTAAAAATATTGTTGTTAAGTATCTATTGTAATCGATATATGTATGCAAGTTTCAGAAACATAAATTAGTTTCTAACTGTTAGTCTTAATTAATATTTACTATAGGTTCCTAATAAAAGAAAACAATGAACTTTTACAAATGTATAAAAATGTGAAAAGTAATACGTAGCATTAAAAAAGGTACATAATGAATTAGATAATTAAAAATGAGCTGTGTCTTCAAGAAATCTAATTAGAAAATTATTGCTCATTAATTTATTCTTTTTTATTCTGAGACAGTGGGTCTGAGACTACGATACTTGTTAACTCTTTCACCATCATTATGAAAGAGGTGAAAAATTTTTACAAAAAATAGATACAAAAATTGAGGGTTGAGGCAGAGTAGTAAGTTCAAACAATAGTATGTTTAGTTTAAGGACCCTCAATTTAGATTTTTTTTCTGACTGTGAAAGACACGCAAGCTCATCAGGCACAGGCGTGAGAACTGTCACTGGTTCTGGATCATAGATGCACGCTTCTATGAAATCTAACTTCAAAAACTAATAGCACTACAAATACAAGCGTGAAATTTTGATAGATGAAAATTCCCTCCAAAAAAAGCCGTGTACCAAATTTCAACCTTCTACGACGTCTAGGAGTCGAGAACGATATGTTTAAACATTTTGAACGATCACAGATTTTTTTGAGAAGTTAAGTAGAATAGTGGTGGGAATAAAAATAGAACAGTGTCAAACGTTCTACAGAATTAATTTTGCGCCAAATGTCATAAATTACCAATATATTTCAGTTCATACAATATCTTGTTCACTTCTAAAACCACCACAATAATTTCAAGCAAGAATAAATACTCCACAGAATACACAGTTCTATTTCATTTCTAATTTCCTATTGCTTTTAAAAATAATTTAGGCTCAAGAATATACAAGGCGATTCTAAAATCGAGAAGTAATTAAAGTCGTTGGTTTATTTGAGCTAGTCAAGGTCCTATGGCCAAAACTGCTATGCTTCATTTTCAAAATATAAGAAAGTACCTCGGAACATACAATGTTTATTTCATAGAACAAAGTTTTATTACAAAAATATTTACTAATTAGGTACATTAAAAAACACCATTTCGACTACCCATAATTCTACTCCATAGGAAATTCTATGGAGTTAGAACATTATTATTGTAGGCAGTCGATGTGTCATTATAATAAAACGCTTGAGTAAGATAATAATTATAGTGGAGTGAACAAAGCACAATTAGATTTTAGCAAAAATTTTGTACACCAATTTTTTGTCTTAATCGGACGAAACCTCAAGGCGAGTTTTTGGATAAAATGCCACAACTCATTTTTAACATGGGGTGAATAATGAAGAACAAGCGTCTACTGGTTAAAATTGGGTTGCAACATTTTATCCACAAACTCAGTTATGGTTTTTCCCAACTAGGAAAAGTAATGTAGTGAAATTTTGCTTCTTTAACTCCAGTTGTACTACTAGTGTACACAAATTTAAAAATTACAAAGAATAAGTAACCTACTGCTTCTTTTTCATTTTCTAAACAACAATACTATGAATTTAATCAACATTTTTATCGTGAGTTTCAATGTGCTTGTTTAAATGTCTCTGGTATTTACTTTTAAAATCACACTTTTTACAACTGTATGGAAATTCATTCGGGTGCACACGCTGTATATGAAGCTTTACATTTGGTTTAAAAGCTGCTCTATATCCGCAAAAATCACAAGAATATGGTTTTTCACCAGTATGAGTACGCATATGAATTCTAAACACTTGTTTCAATGTTGTTTTGTAATCGCACAAGTTACATTTAAACGGTTTCTCTCCGGTATGACTCCTACGATGTTCAGTTAGCCTACTTATTTCAAAACATTTATAATCACAAAATTCACAGCTGAACCTTTTCTCACGTAAATGAACAGTAAGAATATGTTTTTTTAATATACCTTTGGTAATACAAGAAAAATCGCAAGTGTCACATTTATATGGTCTTTCAGTTGTATGATGTTGTAGAATATGATCTTTTAAATATTTTTCTCTTTTAAATGTATTTCCACATACTTCACACTGAACTACCAAAGTTTCATCATGCATATTCGTAATATGGTGTTTTAAATGCAGCTCTTGAAAAGTTTTATAATCACAATGAGAACAACGAAATTCAACTTCTCGGGTATGGCCTTGAATGTGATTTTGTAACAAGAAATTTGATACACTTTTATAATCGCACAAATGACACGAAAAATTTTTAATACCAGTATGAGTTCGAACATGGCATTTCAATGCTTTTTTGCTTTTAGCTTTGTAATCACAATCATTACAAGAGAAAGGCCTTTCTTTAGAATGAGTTACCTTTATGTGATTAATTAAGTATTCATTAAGACGCGTTTTAAAATCGCACAA
The DNA here is from genome assembly GCA_963924605.1 of Malthinus seriepunctatus. Lineage (NCBI taxonomy): Eukaryota > Metazoa > Arthropoda > Insecta > Coleoptera > Cantharidae > Malthinus > Malthinus seriepunctatus. The sequence continues at coordinate 12,087,316 of OZ004600.1, forward strand.
ATCACAGGAAAAGTTTTTAGAAGAATTATGAGTTTGAACATGAGCTTTCCATTGCTCCTTGCTTTCAGCTTTGTAATCACAAGAATCACACGAGAAAGGTTTTACTTCAGAATGAAGCAATTTTTTGTGTTTAATTAAGTAGGCATTAAGACGTGTTTTATAATGGCACAAATCACATGAGAACGTTTGAATACTACGTCTTCGACGATGAGTTTGCAAAATGTATGCTTCAGAATGAATCTTCATGTGTATAGGGAAGTAGCGTTTACAACGTGTATTATATTCGCACATTGTGCACTGGAATAATTTTTTTACATCGGCATTTCCTAACGGTCTTTTGTCAGTAACAGAAAGATCAAGCGTTGTTTCAAAATTCTCTTCATTTTCATCACTTACTTCGGGATCTTCTATTTTTATAGTTGTGTGTAGATCTGCACTTTCTTCAGTAGATAAATTTCTCAAATTTATGCCATCCACCTAAAAATATTGTATATATTTATGTATGCAAGTATTGGAACTCTAAATTAGTTTCTGTTACTCTTAATTAATCGAGTAATTATTATTATTTTAGGTTCCTAATAAACGCAAACAATGAACGTTTATAAATGCATGGAAATGTGAAAAGTAATATGTAGCATTAAAAAGTTACATATTAGATAGTTAAAAATCAGAGCTGCATGTTCAAGAAATTAAATTAGAAAATGATTCCTCATTAATTTATTCTTTTCTAGTAACTACATTGAACCGTTTTTTGCTTTATGACCCACCCTGTATAATTGTATCAGTTTCCTCCTTAATGGTCAAACAATATCTTGTTCACTTCTAAAACCACCGCAGTAACTCCCAGCAAGAATAAATACTCCACAGAATACAGTTTCAATTCATTTCTAATTTCCTACAGGAGTACATTAATGTCACCACTGAGTTTTCATTGCTAATTTCAGAATTAGAGAATAAATAGGTATTGTTACCCTTTTATTGATTTATTTTTAAAATGAATTTAGACTCAAAAATATACAAAGCGATTCTTAAATCGAGAAGACATTAAAGTCTTTGGTTTATTTGAGATAGGTAGTCAAGGTCCTATGGCCAAAATTGCTGTGCTTCATTTTCAGAATGTTTATTTCATTGAACAAAGTTGTATTAAAAAAATATATTTAATCATTACGTACATTAAAAAACACAATTTGTCATTATAAAACGCTTGAATAAGATAAGTATTATATTGGAGTGAACTAACCAAAATTAGATTTTATAAAATATCTTGTACAGCAATTCTTTTTCTTAATCGGTCGAAACCATCAAGGTGAGTTTGTAAATAAAATGCCCAAACCCAATTTTAACATGGAACGAATAATTAAGAACAAGCCTATACTGGTCAAAATTAGATTGGGACATTTTATTCCCAAACTCACATTAATGGATTCGACCAATTACGAAAAAAAAACTAGAATTTTGCTTCTTTGACTCCAGTATTACTAGTATACACAAATTTTAAAATTACAAGGAATAAGTCACCTAGTGCTTCTTTTTCATTTTCTAAACAACAATACTATTAATTTTCTTCAACATTTTTATCGTGAGTTTCAATGTGCTTGTTTAGATGTCTCTGGTATTTACTTTTAAAACCACACTTCTTACAACTAAACGGCAATTCATTCGAGTGCATGCGCTGTATATGAAGCTTTACATTTGGTTTAAAAGCCGCTCTATATTCGCAAAATTCACAAGAAAATGGTTTTTCACCAGTATGAGTTCGCATATGAATTCTAAGCCCACCTTTTAGTGCTGCTTTGTAATCGCACAAGTTACATTTAAACGGTTTCTCTCCGGTATGACTCATACGATGTTGAGTTAATGTAGCTTTTTTAAAACATTTATAATCACAAAATTCACAGCTGAACTTTTTCTCACGCAAATGAACAACAAGAGTATGAGTTTTTAATTTAACTGCACTAACACAAGAAAAATCGCAAATATCACACTTATATGGTCTTTCAGTTGTATGATGTTGTAGAATATGGTATTTTAAATATTCTTTATGTTTAAATGTATCTCCACATACATCACATTTAAATAATGAAGTTTCATTATGGGTTTTTATATGTTGTTTGAAATAATGTTCTTGAAAAGTTTTATAATCACAAAGAGAACAACAAAATTCAACTTCTCGGGTATGGCCTTGAATGTGATTTTGTAACAAGAAATTTGATACACATTTATAATCGCACAAATGACACGAGAATTTTTTATTACCATCATTATGAGTTCGAATATGACATTTCAATACATCCTTGGTTTTGGCTCTGTAATCACAATCATTACAAGAGAAAGGCCTTGCTACAGAATGAGTTATCTTTTTGTGTTTAATTAAGTTGATATTTTTTATGGTTTTATAATCGCACAAATCACAGGAAAATCTTTTAGGAGCATAATGAGTTAGAACATGAGCTTTCCACTGCTCATTGCTTTCAGTTTTGTAATCACAAGAATTACAAGAGAAAGAAGTTGCTTCAGAATGAATTTCCATGTGTATAGGTAAGTGCCTTTTATTATGTGTATTATAATTACACATTTGGCACTGGAATAATTTTTGAACTTTTTGATCTGCTGCTAGTTGTTTATCATCTGTATTTTCTAACCGTCCGTTCTGAACAAGAGATTTAAGTTGATCGAGGGGTGATTTATAATTCTTGTTGTTTTCCTCACTTATTTCATGATCTTCTATTTTAATACTTGTGTGTAGATTCAAACTTTCTTCTGTATGTAAATTCCTTAAATTAATGTCTTCTGCCTAAAAATAATGTTGTTAAGTATCTTTTGTATCCGATATGTATGTATTAAGAGCCATTAATAAGTTTTTAATGGTTTGGTTCGTAATAAAAGCAAGCAATGAACTTTTATAAATGCATAAAAATGGGAAACATTAAAAAAGGTAGGGAAACTGTGCCTAATATCGACCCCTTCCTAATATTGAACCCTCCCCTAATTTCAATACGAGAGGTGTGAAAAGTAGGGAAAGGGCTCTATTATGTTTGTTTATCTATTAAAGGTTATATTTTTCGTTTTATTCTCAGTTTTATTATTCTAAATTATGCTTTCTTGTTTTTATGATGTAGTTTAAATAAAATAAGCGACTCTTTTCTTAGGGCCGAATTACATGAACTAACTATTTAGTAACTGTTAGTAACTAACTTGGTTACTAAATGAACTCAAAGAGCAAAAACACGGAAATCTAAGCTTTAACGTCAACGTCAAAATTTATCCGCCCATTTTGACGTTGACGTTAAAGCTTAGATTCCCGTGTTTTTGCTCCTTGAGTTCATTTAGTAACCAAGTTAGTAACTAACAGTTACTAAATAGTTAGTTCATGTAATACAGCCCTTAGGTAGTTAGTGTCAAACTTCCTATTGAACTAATTTTATGATAAATGGCATAAATTATGCCCCACTCTGTATAACTGTTCTAAAATGACCACAGTAACTTCAAGCATGAACAAAAAATACTACAAAGAGTACACAGTTTGAAATTAAAACGGCGCGGCGTCTATGGCAGTACCTTTTTAATTTTAAACTACAAATCGTTTTACAATTATTGTTCTTAAAGATTTTGAACATTATATTTTTGTAGTATTTAACTTGAAACTTCATCACTTTTATCATGACTTTCAATATGCTTTTTTAAATGTCTATGGTATTTACTTTTAAAATCACACTTCTTACAACTATAAGGCTTTTCGTTGGTGTGAACGCGTTGTATATGAAGTCTTATATTTGCTTTCACAGTCGATCTATACCCACAAATATCACAAAAATGTGGTTTTTCACCGGTATGAGTTCGCATATGAAGTTTAAGTCTCGGTTTCGATGCTGATTTGTGATCGCACACTTTACATTTAAACGGTTTCTCTCCAGTATGAATCATACGATGCTTATCAATTGAACTTTTTCCGAAACATTTATAATCACAAAATTCGCAACTGAAGTTGGTCTCGTGTAAATGAACTCTACTAATATGAGTTTTTAAAATACTTTTATGGACGCAAGTATAATCACAAGTATCACATTTAAACGGTTTGTCGCTGCTGTGATATTGTAGAACATGTTTTCGTAAGTATACTTTCTTCTTGAATGTATTTCCACATATTTCACATTGGACTACTGAAGGTTCCTGATGGTTTATCATATGTCTTTTAAAATACGTTTCTTGAAAAGTTTTATAATCACAAAAAGAACAATGAAATTCAACTTCTCGAGTGTGACTTTTCATGTGACCTTTTAAAGTAGACTTTGAAGAACACTTATAATCACACAAATCACACAAAATTTGTTTAGAATCGTTGTGACTTCGATTATGACTCTTCAATTGATCCTTGGTTTTACCTTTGTAACTGCAAAATTTACAAGAGAAAGGCCTTGCTTGAGAATGAGTTATCCCGTGTTTAATCAAGTACCTTTTAGTATCTGTCTTATAATCACAAGAATTGCAAGAGAATGTTCCAACTTCAGAATGAGTCATCTTGTGTCTAGTCAAGTACTTTTGAAAATGTGTGTTATAATTACACATTTCACACTGAAATATTTCTTCATGTTTTTTAGTTGCTTTTTCCGACTCTTGGTCGATAGGAGTATTACATTCATCAAGTGGAATGTCAAAATTGTCATTTTCCCCTTGTAATTCAACATATTCTATTTTAATGCTTGTGTGTAGATTTGAATTTTCTTCTGTAGATAGATTTGTTAAATGTGTGTCTTGCACCTGAAAATAATCGTGTTTAAAGTATTACTTGTACTGTATGAACTAAGCAGTCATTATAACTTTATATTAGTTTCTACTTTTCTAATTATTGTGTTGTCGCTTCGTTTTTCTGACGTGGTACCTAAATCGAGTTTAGTTTAGTTTTGATTGATAATGGATGTAAATAACCTTACGCCGAATTCAAGCGAATAATCAGTAACAAATGATTAACTAATGATTTTGGTTATACATGTAGAAATGTAGATAGCGAATATGTCCTTTGTGACGCCTGGGAAATGCCCAAGTTACGAGCTCTGTAAAATCAGGGTTATAGTTGAGATATTTTATCTCAAAGCGTGTCTTTATAATATTCCAATATTCAATAAAAAATATGTGTATTAAATCGTTTGGGCTTATTTGAACTCACATTATCGACGTTCGTACTTCACCGGGGGTTGAGATATAGGTAGGGGATACTGTAACCCTAATTAATATTTTTGAACAAAAAATTAGGAATCGTCGATGCTTATGTGGGCTCACACTTTCGGCTTTTACGTTTAGCCCCCAACAAGTAACACGGGTACCTCTAGTGCTTGTTACGCCACTGATCATGGCACTCAAATGTTTAGAAACATACAAAAAAACATATTTTAAACAATGTATAAAAATATTAAATAATTAGGTATTTATTAGAAAACAATTTTGATGAGAAATCATTACACAAACACTTAAGTCGAACTTAAGTTGAATTAGAATAATATAATTACTTCAATTGAAGCTTTAACAGTTACAATAAATAAATTGACAAAGAATTTCCATTATAAAAGCAAAATAATTGCCGACTTGAATCGTCTTATACGTTTTTGTTGTGATTTTCAATGTGCGTTATTAAGAGCCATCATACTTTTAGCCACCATTGCTTTTAAAACCGCATATTTTTGATCAATTTATACACTAAATAATTTATTTTATATCTTCATATTTACACACACTGACGTAAGCGTAAGTAAACGTAAAGATTGGCGCTTATGACAAATTACTGACCATTACAACTGTGGCATTTCATCTGCATGGATGCGCCGCATATGAAGCTTTAAATTTGGTTTCCAAGAAACTCGGTACCCACACAGATCACAAGAATATGGTTTTTCACCAGTATGAGTTCGCATGTGGTTTGTAAGACGATCTTTATGGGATGTTTCAAAGTCGCACACGTTACATTTAAACGGTTTCTCCCCAGTATGAATCCTCTGATGCCGAGTCATTGAGCTTCTTCCAAAACATTTATAATCACAAAAATCACAGACGATATTTTTCTCGCGTAAATGAATAACACGAATATGTTTTTTTAATCTATTGTTACCAACACAACTATAATCGCAAATATCACATTTAAATGGCTTCTCAATGGTGTGATGTTGTAGAATATGACTTTTTAAGTATGATTTGTTTTTAAATGTAGTTCCACATATTTCACATTGGGATATAACAGCTTCGTGATGGTTGGTCATGTGCCTTTTGAAGGACGGTTCTTGAAAAGTTTTAAAATCGCAAACAGAACAACGAAATTCAACTTCTTGGGTGTGACTTTGCATGTGACCTTTTAAAGTGTATTTTGTGGAACATTTATAATCGCACAAATTGCACGATATTTTTTTACGTCCACTATGAATTCGCATATGACCTTTCAACTGATCCTTGGTTTTACCTTTGTAACTGCAAGAATAACAAGAAAATGGTCTATCTTCAGAATGAGTTATCTTAATGTGTCTATTCAAGTAGTTTCCATAACGTGATTTATAATTACATATTAAACACTGAAATGGTTTTTCAACATTTCGATCGGATGTTCTTTTTTTATCATCTGCATTTGTTATTTGTCCTATAAAAGGCTTACATTCAACAAGGGATGTGTCAAATGTATTGTAGTTTTCCTCACTTATTTCGTCATATTCTATTTTAATATTGGTGTGTTGTAGTAGGTATGAATTTTCTTCTGTAGATAATTTTCTTGAAGACACCTACAAATAATGTTAAAGTATCACTTGTTTGATATAATGCACTATGACTATATGTATAGTCATTATAACTTTAAATAAGTTTCTTATTTGTTTTATTCGTACAAACAAATTTCTCACATTTTAAGGGTGCGATACCGAGCATTAGAAATAAATTAGTGCAGATACATTTTTTTCTGTATAATCTTTAAAATCAAGGACCCTACCAAAATTCAAAAATAAAATACCGGCAAAGGTTGAACCATAGTTGAACTTAGACACGAATCTAATTTTTTTGCATTTAGCTTCAAAAAAAGGTTTGCAAAATTGAAATAAACTGAACATGTTTTGAAGTTTGAAATTTTAAAGTCTTAAAACCTCAAAATATTTGAATTATATCTTTTTCAATTTCTTTTACAATAAATTTTAAGAGTTTCTACCTGCATACAGTGTTCATTTTTACGTTCTTCTCAAAGCTTTTATAAAAAGCTTATACTCGTCTTTTATTGCTAGCCAACCCAGTAGGGTGCCTAAAAGGTAATAAAGGATTTGAAAGCTAGTTTGGTCATTCAGTTGGGAGCAAACTATAAAATATTTGTCCTTGCTATTTTTAAGAATAGAATATTATAGAATACAAAAGAACCCCAAACAGCAGGTAATAAATAGTTTCTTAAAAATTAAAATATCGAGAAATAAAATTTAAATCCTAAATAAAAAGATTGTACTGTCTTCTTGAGGGTTTATATCCATCCACCTATGATTTTTAACTTTTTTTCATTTTAATATAAAGCACTAAGGTCCTTAAGAAGATAATTTACAGTAGGTATTAAGAACCAGTTTCAAATCGATTTAACACATAAATAATTTTCAATTCGTCAGGACTAAAGTAGTTTTTTAATAAATAAACGGTTTTTATGTCTTTGGTGGTGATTAACTGTAATATCGCAAATTGTTAGCGCCATTTTGTCGACCTGTGTCGTTTGTGTATATGTGTGAATATAATATTGAGATTTGCTAAAAATAGTCATTATATTAATCACAATTTTAAATACAATTAAAAATACTTTAGATTAGCCAGGAGAGGCATTTGGTAGAGATAAGAAAGTTTAAGAATTTTTTTTGTACCTATAAATAGAACTCCATGTAATTCTAATGGCCCATCGATCAAAACTCACCCTTATTAAATGGGATTCATGTTTAAAAATACAATAAAGAGATTGCATTAAAAATAATATTAAATAGTTACATCTATTAGAATTTGATGAGAATGATCATAGAAAACACTCAAATAGAATTAGAAGGTATAATAATAACAATATAAATTAATCTAAGTACTTCAGTTGAGCCAAATTTAACAGTTATAACAGATAAAATAACAAGTAATAAAAAATCTAATAAATTGTTGTTTTTAAAGCATAAAAATTCTCGATTTTACTTTTCTTAAATATTTTATACTATAGACCACCCTGTTTACTATTAAAAACGCACATTTTCAACTGAATGGCATTTCATTGGCATGCATGCGTCGCATGTGAGGCTTTAAATTTGGTTTCCAAGAAACTCGGTACCCACAAAGATCACAAGCATATGGTTTTTCGCCAGTATGAGTCCTCATATGGTTTGTAAGACGATCTTTATGTGATGTTTCGAAGTCGCACACATTACACTTATGCGGTTTCTCTCCAGTATGGATCCTACGATGTCTTGTAATTGAACTTTTTGCAAAACATTTATAATCACAAAACTCGCAGCTGAACTTTTTCTCACGTAAATGAATAGCTTGACAGTGTTTCTTTAAACCACTCTTACTGATACCAGTATAATCACAAAGAACACACTTAAATGGTTTGTCACTGGTGTGATATTGTAAAACATGATTTTTTAACTTGGTTTTGTTTTGAAATGTATTTCCACATATTTCGCACTGGACTATCGAAACGTCATGATGCTGGACCATATGGTTTTTAAAAGATTGTTCTTGAAATGTTTTATAATCACAAAGTGAACAAGGAAATTCAACATCTCGAGTATGACTTTGCATGTGATTTTTTAAAATGTCTTTTCTAGAACATTTATAATCGCACAAATTACAAGAAAGTTTTTTAAGACCACCATGAATTCGAATATGAACTTTCAATTGATCCTTGGTTTTAGCTCTGAAACCACAAGTATAACAAGAAAAAGGTCTTGCATCAGAATGCGTTACCCCGTGCTTTTTAAGATTCTTATTGGTATTTGTTTTATAACTACACATGGTACAATAAAATGTTTTTTCAACTTTCTGCACGGATATTACTTTTTTATCATCTGCATTCGTTCTTTGTCCTTTGCCAATAAGAGACTTACATTCATTGAGCGATAGGTCAAATTTCTTGTTATTTTCCTCACTTAATTCATCATATTCTACTTTAATAAGTGTTTCTAAATGTAAGTTTTCTTCGACAGGTAAGTTTTTAAAACTTTTGTCTCGTACCTAAAAACAATTGTGCTAAGAAGTGCCTATTTTTTGTACATACGCATTCAGAATAACTTGCATTAACTTTTTAACGTTTTTCCGGTAACGTTAATAAATAAAGTAAGTTTGGGTTCACATAATTTGTTATATCTTACACTTTAGATCGTCATTAAGAATAGCTATTTTACCGACCCCTTACTAATCAGCTTCACCATTAAGTTTCATGGATTTATATAAATACGAACTCATTTCAACAAAAATTGCTTTTCGTTCATCAAAAAAGGATATAATTTGTATAAACTCCATCTACTAATTTAAAGACTAGAAACTGTGTAAAAATAAAATCTTACCTTATTAGTTACGCTAGGCGATTCAATACTGGTTTCGGTTGCTTCAAATTCGATTTTGGGTGTAGTCAGCAGCAAATCGGATTCATAGTCAGTAGATTTGTGTGATGGTCCAGCTGTATTTAAATCAAATTCGGATATTGCAGATGCATTTGTTAACGTAGTTGATACGTTTATTGCAGGTTTGTTATCTCGTACAGTTGTTTCGTTTGTTGGTGCGGCCGGTATGAATTGAGGTTGATACAGTGCAGCTTTGCTTGGCGATTCGGCAGCGTTGAAATTAAATTCAGATACAGTCGACTGAACTATTGGTTCCGTCGATGTATAATTAGTTTCGAGAATTGCAGATTCTGGACTGATCCATACGTGAGTTAGTGGTCTTTGAGGTTCAACTACATTTTGGTTAACTTGTGCAGACGAATAAAATGTTATAGGAATAATCTGACGACTTGAACACTGACAACCTGTTCTAGATTCGATTGTTAATAAAAAGTTCATCAGTATCTTCACATTTTGCACCTTTTCAGGTAATCTTCTATTTATTATAAACTGTACTAATTCCACTTTTTTAAGTTTTAATAACTCTTTTTCGATAAGATCAATTCGAAACTCCATTTTAACGTTACTAGGCGTTCACCATTACCACGTTATACGAAAAGAATTTTTACTAACACAAGCACATCAACGAGCAAACGGACATTGATCGCGTCCTAAAGAACGCCCTCTGTGGGTAGTAGATAAATCCAGCAGTGGCGGCACATTTAAATGTTAATTTTGTTCAAAAACAATTTTAACTTCAGCACCTATAATAATTTTATAACATAAATTTCAATAATTACCCGTACAATTTAAGGTTTAAGTTCAGACTGCATTGTAATTTTTAGAAAATTTGTAAACTTGTGATTTTCTTGCTACGGCCAAAGAGGTTAGAAACATGCTTATCTCATAACTTTATTATTCTTGAGTTTGTTTAATAGACAACGTAGAAAATGATGGGCACAAGAAATTAAATTAACAAAAGCGAAATGTTCAAATTTATACGTATATTTAGCTTGCCTTACATCACAGAGGAAATTTCAAGAAAAAAAAAAAATTTGCAAATATGAGCTCAAAATAACCTTTTTGAAATTTAAATTTTTTTAAAAAAAATTTTAAGGAAATTGAAAAAAAAAATTTTTTTAAATATTTTTCAAAATTTTTCCTCGAAATTTTTGGCAAAAATTTTTTCAGAAAAATATTTAAAAAAAAAATTATTTTTTACGAAATCGGGGTTAGTATCTTCTAACCATCTTTAAATTTCTCTAATGTGTTACGATATACTCAAGTTACCTAATATACGTATAAAATAAACTCGTTAAGCCAACAAATTTCTTGTTAAATATGTGTTTTCACGCTTGGCAAATGTTTGTTGACGTTCTAAAAAAAGGTCGTCAAAAGTTTGTCAAATCTGTTTGGTCCAATGTCAAATGTTTGTTTAGCAAAAATTTTTTTTAAATATTTTCCTGAAAAAGTTTTTGTTAAAAATTTCGAAAAAATTTTTGTTAAACATTCGAAAAAATTTATTTCTAAAAAATTTTTAACAAAAATTTCGAAAAAATTTTTTTTTAAATAAGTTCTAATACAGTAAAAATTTGAAATTTTTTTTTTCAATTGGGGCTCAGATATACTATCTTATAGTCAAGTAAAATTGAATTTCCCAAAATAACCACTTAATTTTTGGACACCCTGTAGACAGAGACAGTGCTAACACCAGCGCCACCACAAAAACGTGAAAATTGCGGGTGACATGCGCACTATTCAATCATGAATTTGAATCTTGTAAAAGGTGCAATACAAATTTTCAATTTCTGTTTATTTCTACAATTTATTAATTTCACAAGAGCTACTACAATTTAGGGCATCTATGATCTATTGACGATGTTAAGCGTTGATCCGTCTTAGTACATTTCAGTACATTTGTTGGGTAATTGTTATAGGTTATGTTATAGTTTATCCATTTTTCAATTTCAAACTTTTATTACTATTCACTGTTAAATTATTTAAGATGTTATTTTTATATTCTTGATGTTTCAGGAAAGGTTAGTGTTGATTACTACTGCTGTTCGTCAATGAATAATTGTTCTGTCGAAGAGTGCAGTTGCGGAATTGTAATGCAGCCTTTACCGATCTCGCTGTAGCTGTGTAGCACAGTTTACTAAAGAAGACTAAATTTTTCATTTACTATCCACATAATAAAGAAACAATTGTATCTGGAATGGAATGGAAGTTTTATGCCCAGTGAATGGAACGTGAATATAAGTAGGTAATTGCCCTGTCTTTTCTTATACGTGTAACATAAATTAACTTTTAGAGCTTTAGTTTACATCAGATTATTTGTTTGATGGACTTGTCGAAGAAATATTAGAGCCATTGTCACACAACAAGATAACTATGGAATTTTTACATGAAAAGAGAAAACTATTGGTACCCCAATAACGTTAAAGTCTTTTCTACCATTTATTTTATGTGGCCAAAAAGGATTCAGGAAATATGTTCTCTGCGATATTGAGATCATCACGAGTATCATATTACTATTGTCGATTTTAGCGAACATTTATTTTTCACGGCTGCTGAAGGGGCTATTATAAGGAGAGTAAGTTTTTTAACTTATAATGACTTAATTAGAGATTATTATTTCTCAACATTTCACTGTCATCATAAGAGAATTGTTCCTACTCCACATGTCTGTAAAATGTTTCATTTCAAAACCAGTATACCAGTATACTTGTTAGAGTCAGACCCCATATGTCAACTATATTTAGCAGCATCAATCCAGCGGTGGTATTCTATGTTGGTGTTTAAAAAAAGCGGTCAGTTTTTGACGTATAAAAACGATAACTTTTCGATGTAGTCAAAAAAATTATATGAACTTATATTTAAACATTTTATACTTAATTTTTTTGATTTAACGGCTATTATATTCATTTTTGGATTTCTAATTTAAAAAAAATAAGTTTGAATTGAAAACTTGGCAATTAAATTAAACTTTTTGTGTGAATATGAGAGAAACTGAGGTTATAAATTCAATTGAATTTACAAGTTTTGGCGCGGCGTTTGAAAATTATTTATGAGAGTTTTGATCGTGGTTTTTTTAATCTAATTGTTATTGAGAAAGAGCTTCTTCTTACAGTATCAACATACGACTAAGTTGATTATATCGTTTTACCAAATACAATGGATTGGATTGTTGAATTGGATGCGTGGATTGTTAATGAATTATTATCAAGATATATACGAATATATACGAATTCTAAAAACTGAAGGTAGTTTGTATTTGTAAAATACAGGAAAATTATCTTATTTGATGACTGTTGAATTTAGATAATTTGTTGTTGGGGACGTTTAGAGGCATTTTGATTTGAATTTGTACTAGGGTCTTTTAATGTTGTTATCGAATAACTAAACAAGCCTAAATTTTTAATGCTGACATATTTTCAACGTTTTTTCTCAGTAGCTAATGTGAAATTTTGGTAATTTGTGAGCTATAAAGCCAGTATTGTTTCCTTTCCCTTGATCTTGAAATGCTAATTCTATAACTCAAAAGAGTTACAAAGTTGTCTCCGTGTATGTTTTGCATCAACATAAATTTAGGAAAATATGACCCCTATTACTCGAATTTACGTCGAAGTCTTGAGATTATTCTTGAGTAACTTGAATTATCATCTTATTTAATTAACATCTAGAAGTTCAATTTGAATTTCCGATAGCCTTCATACCACTAAAAATTACAATGCTTTGTTTGAAACCATAAGTCGTATTTTTTAATTCATAACTTCCAACTGAAACTCCACTAGAGTGAAACTAGGTACCATAATTCGAAACAATTTTCATTTCCCTTGAAATTTTTAGCGAAGTTCCACTGTTACAATATAAAAACGACAACCACATAATTTGAAATATAAGTTGAAATCATTTAAGTTCCGGTTTAAGGATCAAAAATGTTCAAAATGAACAGACAAGGATATCCTAACCTAAACTTTTCGCTTGACATTTGTGGTGAAGAAATAACATGAAACAACAGTAAAACACCAATGTCCCTAGATAAATCCTCGTTAATTACCCGCGACTTTTAAAATATAAAAGTTCGGTTTTTCTTACTTTACCGACACATGAACACTTAATATGTATAAATAAAGATGAAAACGACTGATTTAGTGAGTTTAATTATTTAATTTAGTTAAAACATGTATTGTTAATTATTATTAAATACACATATCATCACACTGATGTGTGTATTAATTTAGAAAATTTATAGAAAGAAAAGAAAATTAATTAATAATTGAGTATTTTAAGTCACGTGCCGGTAAAGCAAGAAAAACCGAATTTTATGTATAATGTCGACAGTGTGAAAAGCAATAAAATATTTTCTTTTGGAGATAAGGTGATTTGTTAACATTTATAACCCCAACTTTGAAAGCCTTCTAGGGATTAATTTGTGGATATAAATAATTTAAGAGGGACAAATATCCTATTTTGGCTCAAGATCTCAAGAACTCGCTTTAGTAGTTAGTCGGTGGTTTTCAGACGTTTCGTCTGAAACAAGACGCTTTGAGGAGTAATTTTAAAATGTTTGTTGCAAATGAATAAACTGCATATTTTTTATAAACGTACGAGTACCTATAGAGAGTACGGATAGTTGCCAAATGCAATTGGACATGTTCTCAATGGTTCTCAGCCACCAATTCTGCCACATATTTATACAATAAACTTTTAGCATTATTTTCACAGGACTTGATTTTCTGTAGTAAACTGTTACAAAAAACAGCACAAAACCTGTTTGTTATCGTTCGTAAGTACGTTTCGCAGTATTGCTGAGTATTGCGACCGTCTACATTTTAATTTTTAGAACAAAAAGATTCGAGTAGAAATTCAAAATTTTATTTTAAAAAAATAAGTAATTTTCAAATTCGAATAAATTTCTAACCTATAATGTTCTAATATTCACACAAAAACATTCATTTAATTGGCAAGTTGTCACTTCAAACTTATTTTTTTTAAATTAGGAATCCAAAAATCAACATAATAGCGGTTAAATTAAAAAGTTTTTAGTTATCCCTTCTAAACACTTTCTTAACTAGCCTAGACGATGCCGCGATAGCAAACGCCGATAACTTTTCGCTTTTAGACGTCAGAGGCGAAAACCCTTCCCTTTTTGAACGCCCATTTTAAAAAATTCGTATTTAATTTGCTTGTCACTGTTATTTCGTCCAATAAAATGCGTTAAAGATAACCCACGTGACAGCGAGTAGCAACGTCGAATAAATATTCGACGTAAATCTTATCGATTTTTTCCTTAACGCCGTGTTTACGAACACCAACATAGAATACCACTGCAGTAGGGCAATTTGTAACAATTTTTGAAAAGCTATAGCTATGCTATGCAAGGTATAGTGTACATGGACATCCTGGACCGATATGACATGTGATGCACCGAGCAGTAAATATGTTAAGATAAGAAGTTGTTTCAGTTTCTTAAAACGGAATATAAGAATTATTAGAACTAATAATCAGCGTCGATTTATAGTTTCAAATGAATATCAAGGAGATGTATAACCTACAGTTAAACTAAAGACACTACCTTGTAACTGAAACTGAAAGTATTGAAGATTGGACAACTGTACATGCTGAAGCACTGCTAAATATAATAAATACCTTGGAAAACATTGTTCAATTATACTCCAGGTAAAGGAATAAGATGGCATGGATAGTATGTATACAAGTTTAAGAAAAAAATTTTGAAAGATATCTACGATCTATCGGTTTCTTCAGATGAAAAAGAATGATATAAACTGCATACCACAGTAATGAAGAAGAATAAGTTCGTGTAAGACACAAGGCTTTATGTAGGCTCTAAGGATCAGTTTTTTAAAGGGGATTAGCGTTATTACATTACTTAACTTTCTGTCTGTTTCTACTTATCTTAAAGTCGACTGCGAACTCCTGTCAGCAATCACTGAATGTAGCTTTAAAAATAATATAATAGATTTTTAGGAATAGTTATAAAATTTGTTACAAACTCAACTCTCACGAATAGAATGCAAAATATAGTTGATTATTGAACAATTCTTAATTTTGATTTCTTTGTTTTAGGAAATTATCACGGCTTTTATACGAAATGAGGCTTAATCTGTAGTGATGAACGCCTACGCTCAATGATGAATGTCTACAGAAGAGGATTATGGATCATCAACCCAGTTTTAAGAAAAGCTTTTTGTATTGCTTCAATATTATTTAGTCATGAAAATAAAATTGTACCAAGAAGCAGAGAGCTTAAGGAAACAATGGAAGCAGATTGGAGTACAGTTAAAATTAAAATGTGGAATCTGGAAGGATACCATGTACGTAAGTGTAAGATAGATAGATGACAATGATATAAAACTTCTACTCTAAGAAAAGTTAACGAGGAAAAACACTTGCATAGTATGGAGAAAAAAGAAGAAAAAAATAATTGGAATAGTAAGAGAACAAATACATACAATGGACAGAAGTCAAATATCTAAACCTGGAAGGAAGAGGGAAAAAAAAGACATAAAATAAAGGTTAATAAAAAACCATTTGATAACAATTTTTTTATAGATTTCATGTAATTTATTATACTAATAATTCTATTAATTAATATTTTTCAAATTGTAATAGTGTTGAGGCTGGGCCATCCTAGTAAATTTTGTATTACAGTTTTTGATTTATGTTATTGAAATTTAAATCTAAATTCCTGCTAGACACTATTATTCACCGACAAGATGCAGCTAAGCCACTCCCAAAAAAAGCGCGCTATGTTCGAATAGAAGTTTTCTATTGGTCAACTTTCGAAAATTTGGTTTACAACATTCGTACAAGAATTGACATGCGTCAACCTCATTTGACAGAAATTTGTAGGGAGTGGCTTAGCTGCATCTAGTCTCTGAATAATGTCTATATTGTATGTATCTATCTGCAACTGTTTGTTTAATTTAGTAAATAGTCATTCAATAATTAATTGATTTTGTGCTTCTAGGTACAATGAACTGCCACAGCAGACTAAATATCACGTTTGTAGTAGGTCGCAAAATAATTGTTCAAGAAAACCTATTCGCTACACCACTAATTTAACAGCATGTCGAAACAGAGCACTTCTAAATGTTATTTTATGAAGTTGAAGTGGAATATTAATACTAAATAATAACAAGTAGCATTAATTATTATAAATGTACTGCTAATACTAGTTTAGTAATGTGCCTCATAGTTTATCGCCCCATTTGTTTTTATTATAATTTATTATAACGTATTCCATTAATTTTTGAAACGATGAATTATGAGACGCCCAAATTTTTTGTTTCTTGTATAAGCCCCTACATCCACCAAAATGATATTAATACAAACATTACAATAAGTTCAAAAAAATTGAATGTGATTTTTAAAAAGATTGGTTTAAGAATGAGGAATCACTCGATTATACAAAAGGTACCTTCTTATTTTAAGTAGAACAAAGTTTAAGAAACTGTGAATATCATAGTTAAATTTATTGGTCAATGATTAATACATGTTTACTTTTAAAATAGAATAAATAAAAATGTTCAGAATGTAAAATGAAACAAATAGTTTTTGTTACCTAATTATTTGTTGTTTGAGCTTTAGTTTGTAATCGTTAGTTGAGCTGTTAACATCTAGTCACAAGATCTTAGTGAATAGTGTATTATTTTATAATAAGGATATAATATGTAAAACAAGAAATAACAAATAATAAGGTACAGAAAATGTTTTAATTATTAATTAATTTTCTCATGTAACTTTTTGTAAATATTTGTCATAAGCGGTTATTGAACTTGAGGGTAAGAAAACATCCACTAATCAAAATTTTGTTTTTGTATTTTAACTTTGAAATGACGTAAAGAACAATTATAGTTATTTAGTTTCCACTAAATTCATACTAAAATTTAGAATCGACATCTTTTTGTAAATTTCTACTTTTTATATGTTCAGAGATAAATTGTGTAGCACTCAAGTTCAAAACTGATCGTTTCTTTCTTTGTTGTCTATTAAAATAGTTTAACACAAACATTACAATAAGTTCAAAAACTTAAAATAAATAAATCAAATGTAACTTTTTAATTAGTTTTTTTTTAAATATTTCAACAATTTAAGTGTGGAATCTCAATTACACAAAAAGTACCTTTTAGTGTAAGTGGAAAAATACTCACAAGTATAAGAGATTATGTGAATAATTAATATCACAGTTAAATTTATTGGCCAATGACTTATTATTTATGAATTATTATTACATTTTTGTTAATTTTAAAATGATAAATTCTAAAATTGAAAAAAATTGATTCCGATGTTGCCATTGTCTTTAAAGTAATTAACTGTAAATAAACTAAAGAGAACGTTTTAAGTATTAATTAATTTTCTCATGTAATTGTTTATCAAACACTTAGTTCAATTTATAATTGTAAAACGTAAGTATTGCATTTACAAATTCAAATCCACCAAACCTATTACAAATAATTATCCTTATTAATTTATTTCCCTTTATAACTGTTTGTTATCAGTGGTTGCTGAACATAAGGGTAATAAAAAAACCACTAAGCAAAGTTTGGTTTTTGTATTTCAACTCGAAAAAGATGCAAAGTATAATTATTTTTATTCGATTTGGTGGGCTTACTGAAATTTGTAATTGACATCATTCAACCAGCTTAAAAACATCCATTGGTGAATGTGTAGTTCTTGTTTAACATTTAATATTGTCTTGAAATCCATATTTACTAGCAACTAGAATTATAAATTGAACCAGTTTTTTAAGAAATTCTTGGGAGAAAAGGCAATTTGCGCCCAACATATAGGCAACCCATTACTTAACTTTCAATACTCGCATATTATTGGTTGATATTTCTTTAGTGGTAGGGAATGAGTAGGAGAAAGTTAATATAAGTCCGATTTTCGCCATAAGTTTAGATTCTTATCAGTAACACAGATCAGCAAATTTTTGAAAAATAAGAGTTACTCTTGTGAAAATGAACTTTAGAATTTCGAATTTTTTTTGATTGAAAGTTGCTCTTTACATTATAATAAGCATTTCTACCAAGTATTAATAAATTTAATTTAATATTAAGGGTAAAAATGTAAATATTGTGATCAATAATTATTTTGTAGTTTAAGTTAATTGAAAATGCTTAGTAGCACTTTTATAATTGTAATTATAATTTTAATAATAACTCACTCATATTAATATTGGCAATTTTATATGGCGTATGGGATTTCTTAATATCCTTTTATATACAAAAAACAATTTAAATTCATTTATTAATTAAAAATGGTATAAATTAATCTTTTACGTTTTATTTGTATTTTAACTTCTTCTTTATATTTCTTGACCCGAGGTGCAGTTTACATAAACTTCTAGTAAGCCATTAATTTTTTTTTATAAAAAAGTCTCGGTTAATAATAAACTGCATATAAAATAACTTCCCTTACTCACAATTTCCAATTTTAAGGCCGTTTTCCAAAATTTTGTTTTATATCAAATTGAAGAGGAAGCATAATTAGTTTAGGGTTGTTGATTTCTCAAAATATTTTTATTAAATCGCTTTGCTCTATGCATAAAGAATATCTTGGTGCATAAAAAATATATTTTAAAAATGAATATCTTTCAATTAAACTCGAGAAGGGGCAGTCACTGTTCTGAATTTGTACACAGACTGCAGTTGACTATCGAATTTTTGTACATGACTGCAGAGAGTGGATGAGTTCTTGGTGTAAACAATTATATTATTAAAATATGTTGGAAATAGTGAAAAGACTATTCCTTCTTATAGAAAGTCCTGACAGGAGCCCAACTTCCGACAATTGCTTAGAGAAATGTTGAAATATCGATAAACACATAAATCTTTAGTTGTAGCTGTATACTGCAATTTAAAAGTATCGTTACCTGAGCTTCGGAGAGCAGTTCTCGATATAGAAGAGATTTGAATTATTCTTTTTCTCAATAACCTTACCCAGTTATAAATTAAATTAAATTTTTAATAATTACAGGTAAGCTCTAAAGATTCCTTAAAAGCTTCTCAAAACTTTATTAAACAAAAGTCAACTTGAGGTTATGTTCTTTATGTTTATATTTTTATCGACGAGATAAAACACCATTTAGGTACTTTTAATAAACTCCTGCTACTCTTCTGTGCTCCTGTCACTTCAACTTATTCGTCGACTGCGTCTTATCAATTTTTAGCGCATTTTTATCAAAATTATCTGATTTGGACTTTCAACTTTTGAACCACAGGACCTACAGCGTTTAAAATCGACACCGGGCTAGCCGAGGGGTCATATATGCTCGCCGTTTTTTCAAAATTTAAATAACTACCCCTAAAGCAAAGTTACACCCTTTCAAAGTTTCAAAGCGTGAACAGCTTAATTCTTTAAAGTAGACCATAGAAACTAATAAAATTTTGTACGAAGATAGAAGAATAAAAGCTCAAATATCTTCCTTAATTGAAAACGAAATTTTAAAAAGCACACCCTTATTTAAACTAGAGCTAAGAAAGTCATGAAAATGAAACAGCTTACAAGATGTTGTATACAGAGTAAATCTCTTGCAGCTTGGTACATCATGTGCAAATATACTACGCAGGTATGGGTCAACTACCCCATTGAACAAAAAAATTTTCAAAATTATCTGATAAAAGTTTATTTGACATTAAAGAGAAATATTTTGAAATTCTGTATGGACATACCTACCTAGTCGGGAAAAGACCTCATACATACAATTTCATTGTAAATAAAATAAACGCACCCTTACCTACTTAAACTAGGATTTTCATAGATTGAGTTTTATTAAATTGTCAAAAAGCTAAGAAAAACCGGATAATAAGTTTAAATCGTTATCAACGGTTTCAATCGTTGTCCGAGAGCAAATTTAAGGGTTACCTACTCTTGATGAAAATTAACTTTGATTTTTGAAATTTTCTTAGATTGCAAGCTGTTCTGAATAATATTATTCTAAATGTTTCTACCAAGTTTTAAATGAAAAACAGTGGAAAAATATTACGAGCAATCAACAACCCTAAACTAATTATGAACATATCCATTTATCAAAAGTCTAATTAAACTATAAAAATATAAAAAACGCTGTTATGTGGGATTTCAACCTCGACAAGAAAAGTGTTATTTGTTATTTCAGTACTCAAATGTAGTACATATCACCTTACGGGGTAGTTTATCCATGATGTAGTAGACATATTTGAGCCAAACTGCAAGAGATTTCTTAAAACAATTTACAAGATTCAATGTCTTATATAAGCTGTTTCATTTTCATGAATTTTTTAGTTCTACTTTAAATAAGGGTGAGCTTTTTAAAATTTCATTTATAACTTATAAGGAATATTCGGGTTATTATTAGAGCTGAGATTTTAGGTAAAAATCAGGTTCTATAAACGAAAAACATCAAAAAAGGTAAAACCAATTAGGCTCATATGGTCATATGAAAGGAAATCTTTGGAAACGGTTCTTGTCGTAAAGTAATTATTGTTTTTCGTTACCTAACTTCCTTGTGAAAAGGTAAAAACCTAAAATCTCAGCTCAAGTTATTATTTTTCTTCCTTCGTACAAATTTTTTTAGTTTCTAGGATCTTCTTTAAGGAATTACCTAAGCTGTTCAGGCTTTGTAACTTCGAAAGCGTGTAGCTTTGCTTTAGTAGTTATTTAAATTTTGAAAAAACGACGAGTTTTTTTACCCCTCAGCTAGCCCGGTGTCGATTTTGAACGCTGCAGGTGGCTGTGGTTCAAAAGTTGAAAGTTGATTTTTAACAAAAGTAACCCTTATTATTCCAAAAATTTGCTGATCTGTGTTACTGATAAGAATCCGAACTTACGGCAAAAATATTAACTTTTTTCCAGTGATTTCCCTACTACTAAAGAAATATTAAACGCGAGTATTAAAGGGTTGCTTATGTGTTAGGCGGATATTTAAATTTCAATTACATTTCAATTATTTAATTTATTTCTAAGGATTATTAATTTATAAGCAAAATTAAATTAATTAATATTTTGGTAATTAATAAAATAACAGTAATTTTTAACTGAAATATTCATTTTTTTATCCTGCCAAAAGCTTTAAGTAACAATAAATAATAATATTCACAAGAATAAAAATACATATTTCGTTACATACATTGTTGTGTAAACTTTAAATGGCACAAAAACATATAAAGTATTTGATACTTTTATTAATGATTCACTGTGTATCATTTATAGTAAAGTATTATTTCGTATTCACTTCAGTTTCGATTTAACTTTTGAGTATGAAAGATCGTTCCTCCAGTGCTAGTGTTTCAATACCAGAACATAAGGATTACAAAAAGAACATCGTCATACTACTCATGGCTGTGCGAGTTAGGGGTTACTCCAAAAAGAACATCCTGAATATGGAGTGGGAATCGAGGAAACTAAGCTGCCAGTTGCATTCCTAATTAAACGACTGAAAAAAATTGGCAAGTAAGATTTATGATATAACTTCTCTAATTATTAAATAAATTACCAGCGTCTTAATTCTCTATATTTGGATTGTTATAAAAATTACAAAATATTTTCAATTAGGTAATTTTTCAATTACGTAGTCAATAATTTAATAAAAAACAAAAAAAAATAAATTTTTTAAATAATTCGTGAATGCAACATTTTATAACAACTCCATACATCGAGTCGAAATAATCATCAATTTGTATATAAGTAATTAATGCAATTACCTGGTAATTTGTTGGGTTGGGTCGGTCATTCATTAGCTCCCTCTGAAATAAGAAAAATACTAGGATTACTAATTGGCTAAATTATTTAAAAATAAAATTAATTATTAATGATCAAATCAACCAATTCAATTACTTTTAAGGGTATATTTTTAAGAAATTGTTTGCAAGTAATATTTTAGAGTTGATTAATTCATTTAGATTTAGGGCTAGTTTCAATATAGTCTTTAGTTAATAAACTTGTTACAATGTAAAATATTTCTTAACAATTAAGCATTTAACTAATTTAAATTATTATGTAAATCCTTAGTAATCTGACGTTTGAAATTCAATTCTCTTCAACATCCTGTATAATTTAACAATAAGCATTTACCTTGCATAATAAATAAATTTTGTAAAAAGAAAATTCAAATACGTAAGAACATTAAATTTGTGATGATTCACTTTGTTTCTATTATACTAAATATTTCCTTATTCATTTTAGTTTCCATCGAAATTTCGAGTTGAAAGGATCGTTCCTCAAGTGCCAGTGCTTTTAATACCAGAACATAAGGATTACAAGAAGAATATTGTCATATTACCCATGGCTATGCGAGTTAGTGAATACTTCTAAAAGAACATCCTGGATATGGAGTTGGAATCGAGGAAATTATGTTGCCAGTGGCATTCCTAATTAAACGACTGAAAAAATTGGTAAGATTTATGATATAACTTCTCAAATTATTAAATAAATTAACAGCGTTTTAATTCTCTATATTTGGATTGTTATAAAAATTACAAAATATTTCTTAACAATTAAGCATTTAACTAATTTAAATTATTATGTAAATCCGTAGTAATCTGACGTTTGAAATTCTATTCTCTTCAACATCCTGTTTAAATTAGCAGTGAGCATTTACCTTGCATTATAAATACATTTTGTAAAAAGAAAATTCAAATACATAAGAACATTAAATTTTTGATGATTCACTTTTGTCTATATTATAGTAACCATTTCGAAATTTATTTCAGTTTTCATTGGACTACTGAGTTGTAAAGATCGTTCGTTAAGTGCCCTCCATACAAAAATAATTCCAAATATCGATCAAGGATTACAAGAAAATTAACAAAGATTAATGTGAGTACTTTTTGTCTTTTTAAGAGTATGCTAAGTGTAAGAGATATTTTGCAAATATATATTAATTAATAAATTTTTAAGTTTTGTGGTGTTTGATAAACAGGTTTTAGTTAATAAACTTCTTACTATGTAAAATATCTCCTAAACATTTAACTAATTTAAATTATTATGTAAATCTATAGTAATATGATACTTCTTTAATTCTTCAGAAATTTTAAGATAACTTCCTCTAACTAATTAAATTAATTTACTAAATAGCGATAAATATTCCCGCAATATTACCTCACCGAGCTCAATAATCACCTAACTAACAAGAGCATTGGAAAATAATAGCCGTAACTTATCATGACTGCCCAGTCAAGCTAGACCGAAGACGGTGATAAGGGAGGCTGCCGTGTGCCTTGTTTGATGATAAAATCAATTAATTTAGTCCGTTATTAATAATCACTTATTGATTATGGCTTTGTAATTCAAACAAGCATAAATCTAAAAGGCACTAGTGACTAACGATTTTGACGATTCAGTTATTAATTGTCGGGACATAATTCTAATATCTGCTAATTTGTTTCAGTTTTGGAAACTGCGTTTGACTTCGAAAGATTTGCTTTTTGGCCCCACAACAAAGGATGACTAGAAGTTTTAATAGACTAAGATGAAGTTATTGTAAGTATAATTTTATCAAAGTTATTTCAAGATATTTGTAAGCAATTACAGGGTGTAACGAAATTTCTTGAAGAAACTGTTAGGGTACCCATCTACTTAAAATTAGGGCACCCGTATTTTTGTTTTCTTTAATTCTTAATTTTTATTGCACAGTTAAATGTAGAATTTAATTCTCTAAACTCGAAAGTATTGCTACGATGTACAGAAAATCAAATTTTATTAAACATACAGGGTATTAAAAAAAGCATTCATAACTTTAAGACCGTGTAGTACGCATTCAAATGAGTAAAAAGTTATAATTGAGGGGTGTCCAATAGTTCATACTTTTCGAGTTACGGCCACAACTCAAAAAGTATGAACTACTGAACACCCCTCAATATAACTTTTTCTACTCATTTTAATGCGTACAGAGGGGTGTCAAATAGTTCATACTTTTGAGTTGTGGTCACAAAAAAGTATGACGTATTGCAAACCCCTTAATATAACTTCTGTTACTCAATTTTATGTATATTACACGCTCTTAAAGTAGTGAATGCTCTTTTTTAAAACCATGTATAAATTAAGCAAATTTTATCGATTATAAAAATTTCAATTAACTTTTTTTTTAGAAATTGTCTCAAATCAAATATAAATCCCCTTTTTCCTAATAACTGCTTTCTTCCTGTACCTTCTTTACTACCATAATATAGAATCTGCAGATTCTTCCAACTTAATCTTGTTGATTAGAATTACTTGCAACTGGGTGATCCCAATTTAGATGAATTTAGTTTCTTCAAAAATTATTTGTTGAGCTAATCACGTATTTTTCATTTACTTACTTAACAATTTTTACTTCCGTTTCTTCTTCTTAAATCTTAAACACCTTATTTCTTAAAATAACGATATTTTCTAAATTAGGTACAATTTTTATTAATGTTGAAGCGGCATATCATAGTAGTTTCTTGAAGCATTTTGCTTACACCCTGTATCTTAAATTACTAATTTATTTTGCAAATTAAAAATTAATTAATTGAAAATAATCATCGGTTGTCTAAAGTAAAGTAATTAAAACATCTCTCATTTTATTTCAGTAGACGTTCGATCTTTTGATTTGGAAAGATGATCCGGTAACTGCAGTGCCTTTTGGTCCACATGAAGAGGATTACAAGAAAACTGAATGAAACCAAGTTGAAGTTATTTTACCGAAGTTTATTTTCTCACTGGGCTTTCGAGATATTTTGAATCGAAATACGTATTTTTTTATTATTGGTTACTAAAAATTAATTAATTGTAAATAATCATTGGGCGATTAATACTAAAATTTAAGAAGCAAAAGTCCTTTTAACGATTCAGTTTGTGCCCTTAGGTACATAAAACTACGACATTTCTAAATTAGTTTCAGGTTACCTTTGACGCGGAAAGATGCTTTCCTTCATCACACCGACAGTGCCTTTTGGTTTTGGCCCCAACATGAGGATGAGGATTAGGATGGCGGTTGGACGATCCCCAACATGAGGATGGACGAGGATTAATTTATTTTTAATTTATTTTGGATTGTATTTAAGTAGAAGGGTAGCTACACCTCTCTATTAGTTTTTTTTAAATTAATTTTTTTCAATTTAAATTCATTGCTTGCTTAGAAGGGTAGCTACCCCTATTTACTGATCATCGCTAGCGAAGACGTAGCAGCTAGGTAAGTTGCTTCCAACAGCTCTTCTCCACGTTAAAGAGAGCGCGAGGGGAAGCAACCTCTAAGACCACTGCGAGTTGTCCTCGAATTGGTCGGAGGTTGTTCCTCTTTCGTAGTCTTTAATGTGGCGATGGGCGTGGACTCCATGTTGGAATGTGGGTGTGCGTTGGCGCCGGGCGGGGAGGGGTAAGTGGGAGGGGGGTCGGCGGTCCCCTCCCCCCTACCCCTCCCCGCCCGGCGCCAACGCACATGCGCACTCCTACACGGAGTCTACGCGCATGCGCATTAGAGACTAAGGAGGAGGAGCAACAACCGACAATTTCTAGGACAACCCCCAGTGGTGGACGGGGGTGCCACCCCTCGTACTCTCTCGGACAAGGTGCAGGGTTGAAGCGACGCCACCTACCTAGCAGCTACCCGATAAGCAGCCATTACCAGTTTTAATATTAATTAATATTTTGTAATTATTTATTGTTTTAATTATGTATTATGTCTTGTGGGCCACCGCTTGATGAGCCGAACTCCTCAAGCGATGACTCCTCAAGCTTTATTTGTTACAGTTATTTCTTTCCAAATCTAACGAGGGGTGGACTTGTTGCAACCCATGCCCTGGGCTGCATCCTTTAATCTTTTTTTTAATGGTATAGCTATTTTTACAATTTTTAATTTCTGCTGCATACATCGATTAGGACACAAGACTGAATCATTAAAGGGACTGTTATGTCTCTTGAATCTCGCTTTGGTGATTTACTAAGCGTTGGCCCGTCAATCAATAATAAATTGTTTACAAATAATTAGTTTTGAATTTGTAAAATTAATTAATAGTATATTATTATAATTTTCTTGTGCACATAATTATGTTAAATATGTATATTATAGGTAATAGAAGATATTTTTGTGTACTTTTTCATTTTAATAAACAGTAAACTCATGTAGATCTTGACTTTTTTTCCAGAGATAAAAGCACCCTTAAAGAAATTCTCTCGATAATCTTCTTTTTCAATTACCTTGAAAAAGATATTCCTTCTCCTACTCCTTTATTCTCTTGATTGCCTTACACGTTAAAATCCAAGTATTTAATTATTATCCACAGTATCTTTAGTTCTTAAAAAAAAAAAACAATATTCTAAAGAAATTAGACAAGTACTATTTGGATTTTAAAAGTGAAATGTAAGTTTGTTGAGATCAAACGAAGTCTCAATACATAAGACAATAATGTGCAGCTGGATAACTCTATAACACAAAGAGTTCTTTTTTACTTGACAGATAAGATGACAGAGGAGATTGAAAGGTGAGAAAAGAAGACAGTAAGTTAACAGATGAGTATGGCAGATGAAGAGATCGTTGATATTTACAGAGGCATCGAGAGATAGATAGGGAGGGATAAATATAAGACAGATAGAAAAATAGAGAGAGGCAGATATAGAGATAAGGAGATAGATAAAGAGACAGATATAGAGACTGTTTAAAGGAGATATTAAGATAGCAAAATTGAGGAAGTTACAGATAGATATAGAGAGAAGAAGACAGATAAAAAGACTGTTGAAATAAGACACTAATATAAAAAAATGAAGTGAGATAGATATAGAGATAGATAGATACATATTAGATATTTTGATAGAACAATTGATAGAGATAGAGAGAGATAAAAAGACAGATAGAGAAATAAGAAGACAGTTAGAGAGACTGTTTAAATGAGTTATTAAGATAGAAAAATGGAAGAAGATAGAGAGAGATAAGGAGACTGTTGAAATGAGAGAAAAACATCAGATAAAATGCGGTATAAAAATAGAAGATAAGG
This sequence comes from Malthinus seriepunctatus, assembly GCA_963924605.1. Classification (NCBI taxonomy): domain Eukaryota; kingdom Metazoa; phylum Arthropoda; class Insecta; order Coleoptera; family Cantharidae; genus Malthinus; species Malthinus seriepunctatus. The sequence continues at coordinate 12,114,848 of OZ004600.1, forward strand.
AAACAAATGAAATGCGATATATATAAATAACGGTAGACAAAATAAATAGATAGAGAGATAGAATTAGAGATAAAGAAAAAAATGAAATGCGATATAAAGATAGATATAGAGATAAAGGGACAGATAAAGAACCTATAGAAATGAGATATTAAGATAGCAAAATAGAGAGAGAAAATAGACAAAAATTGATATTGAGATAAGGAGGCAGATGGAGAGATATAGATAAAGTGTCAAATAAAGAGACAGGTAAGGAGTAGATAAGGTGAGAGACAGAGAAGGTGAGAGACAGATAAGGAGAAAGACAAAAATAAAAAATGGCAGGACATAGAGAGAGATAAGAAGACTCTTGAAATGAGAGATAAAATGTGATAAAAACATAGTGAAATAGAGGGAGTTAGAGATAGATACAGAGATAAGGAAATAGATAAAGAGACTGATGAAATAAGAGAAAAACAGTAAAATAGAGGGAGTTTAGAGATAGATGCAGAGATAGGGAAATAGATAAAGAGACTGGTGAAATACGAGAAAAACATAGGAAAATAGAGGGAGTTTACAGATTGATACAGAGAAACAGAGACAAAAACAGAGATAAAGAGACAGACACAGAAATAAAGAGATAGAGAAAGAAAAGTCCCCTGGACTTTTTCCCTGGGGCTTCTACATATCTCTCTCTCTATCTTCTTCTCATTCTTTGTCTTTCTCTTTATCTCTGTATCGTTATCTCTTTATCTATATCCCTATCTCTGCATCTATCGCTAAACTCCCTCTATTTTACTGTTTTTCTATTATTTTATCAGTCTTTTTATCTATTTTCTTATCTCTCTATCTATCTCTAACTCCTTCTATTTTATCATTTTATCTCTCATTTCAAGAGTCTTCTTATCTCTCTCTATGTCCTGCCATTTTTTATTTTTGTCTTTCTCCTTATCTGTCTCTCACTCTCACTCTGTTTTTCTCGTATTTCATCAGTCTCTTTATCTACCTTTTCTTTCTCTATCTCATTATCTCCGTGTCTGTCTCTTTATCTCTGTTTTTGTCTCTTTTTCTCTGTATCAATCAGTAAACTCCCTCTATTTTCCTATGTTTTTCTCGTATTTCACCAGTCTCTTTATCTATTTCC